>OX419341.1:12831305-12877627 GCA_948470475.1 Galaxea fascicularis
TTGTGACACGCAGATGAATAACCACCCGAAGCCACAGGTCACCCAGACTTAGGGTAGGCTCCTGGGTGATTTATTGTTCTCTTAGGATTACCCTCCCTCAGGAAGCAAAAGAAAGGCAATATTTTTCGTAGGGGTACGTTGATTCCTTGCTATCTATAAACCATTTAAATCGGAACTGCGGGTCATCTGCGTTCAAACGAATAAATAGATAAATAAATGAATAAATGAAATAAAGTAAAATAAAACTAGATATGTCATTTCTCCTCGTTTGTGGTTTCAAACTAGGATTTATTGTATTTTAAAAAAGGATAACATTGGGTTAAAGATGAGGTGATCTTCATCAATAAGTTTCGTAAAATGTAGCACTCCCCCACCCCCCACCACCACCACTACTGCCAACGCTCCTAACAACCCACCCCACGCGCACAATCGAATTCGCGAATAAATAAATTATTATTTGGATTTTAGCAATGAAAAAAGAACGCACTTAAACTATCACTATCTTAATTCCTGCTGCTGTTGTTGGTGTTGCCTTGAGTATGTACTCGTTCAATCAAGCATTTTCGCATTTCCACCCTCCTCAACCCCGCTAAAATGTCCATGACATTGCATTGCGTGACAAACAAACGGCTGATGTAATATTTTCGTGCCCTACAAACCAAGCAATACTTAGCAAGCCGTCGAAGAAGATGCAGTCGTGATGTTGATCAAAGATTGGTTTTCGACCATGGAATAACTTTGGCAGTTAACGGTGTTTGGGCGGTGTACATCGGACGTTACAAACCGAACTCATACTTATGCGACGAACAACCAGAGAATCGTGCTTAAATGTCGATTAAATGGCCTATGGACCTGTCTTTTACAACATGTTATGAGGTTAGAACATTTAGAAATGTTTTTGTATGTGTTTATTTTTTGACCTTATATCCGTTAAGACATGGGCACGGACTAAAATTAAAGTCTGACAACTTCAAAGTTTACCGCCGAAGGTCAAATATTTGCATTTTTTTACGTACTTTGAAACGTTCTCGCGTCGCTCTTAATCATTTGCCCAAAGAAATTTTCACCTGAATCTCTTGACCATCCTTCTAACATTCTACAACCAGAAGCTTAATCGATTTGAAGGTTTCGCACATGGTGAAAATTAATTTTATTCATGATTAGTTTTACTGCATTGAATTTTATGCCTTCGAAATTAAATTATTTCGTATGCAAAGATCAACGCAATATTCCGTAAAATCATTCCAACAGATATTTTGCGCGCGAGGCTCTCAAACCTGAGTAATAATTAAGCGCCTCAAATGACGATTTTAAAGGAATTTCGTTATTTACATATTTCTTTGAAATGAAAAGATATTTCACCGAAAAAACTATACAGTGATTTTAGTTATACCCAAGCCTATCGAACATTAAAATATGGAAGAAATCGAATTTTCCGCCCTTGCCGCGAAATTTGGAATTTGTCTGATTTTTACAGACAGGCGCTCTTAATGGGCGATTCCAGAAAATATCCATACCACGGATAGTCTCCCTCGCAGCCGTTTTTACACTTAATTAGCATTTTGTTTCACACTATATATTCAACTCTGTACTCCTCCAAGAACAGTTTTGCAAAACACTTCCTTTTAAATCATGTACATTAACAAACTTGAGCACTGACAACAAGCCATACAAAATAATTAACTAACACATGCACAATTTAACACAATAGCACTCTGCTTTTCAAATGTGAATGTTTTACAACATAATCTCTATAGACTACATACAAAAGTTAGTATATTAAGGTTGACAATTACACCACAAACTGTATTTAAACTGTGTGGTAATGTTATTGCTCAAAATGAAAATATATACATAATTATTATTTGTATATATAGAGAGAGTGATGGGGAGACCTACACCCCACCCCTGCCCCTATTTTTAGCAATTCTAGACAGACAAATTGCAGACAAATTTAAAGGAGTTACGTCACGCTATTTTAGCATATTTTTAAAGCTCAAAATATGTCTTGCGGTCAATTGAGATCCAAAAATAATGGTCTAGTTTTGTTATTTAAGACTGTTATGACACTAAAACTGTTTCATGTCGTCTGATGCTACCAATGCGGCAAGGATGGAAATGGATTGAAACTTGAAAAGGTTGGGCCAACTTTTTCAAGTTTTGATGCTATCTCGACAAAAAACAACAAAAACCTTATTATGGGTTGCTCTCTTTGATAAAATTAATTTGATATCCACCTCATAGTTTATCAGGAACATTGTTTGTATAAATAAGTAACGGTTTTTGGAAAGAATTGATCCAAAACCACAAAATCGTCGTGACATAGCTCCTTTAAGACTGGGTGACCTATAAAATTTGACTTAAATTTGGCATCAAACCTGCTTTTTCAACGACCATTCACCACCTGTAAAAAAGCTGTCTTGGAGTTGGCATTGCTGTATTTCAGTGTTAAAACTTCATACCTATTCATATGTTTCTACACAGTTAAGTTTATCTAGCCCTCAATCTTCACCCTTACTTAAAACTAAACTTAGCTGCTGGAAAACTAGTCCATCAGAGAAATATTTACACATAACATAATGTTGACAATAAATCAAGAGTTTGTTTGCTTATTAGTGTTTAAACTTATTATATTTCTTACAAAATCTATTTGATCATTTTAACCCTTTTCTAACGCTGGACTAATTACTTGTGAAAAGCATAGCCTCTCAAAAATAATTTACACAGTATAAAATTCAAGAAAAGTTTGAGAAAATGAAATTTCATCTTCCTATTCTTCCTACAGTTGCAAAACATAGATTGACAGCTCCACACAGTGATCTAATACAACACAAGATCGTTTTCAAGGTTTTCTTCAGTTGTTATGTAGGGCTAACAAGAAAAATAAACATTGACAAACCACTTCAAATGGTTTGGGAAGAAAATCTTTTTTTGGCTAAGGTCACATACAACAGAGTTGGTCATGAATCATGCAAGTAAAGAACTAAACAGCAGAAAAGTTAGAATATATGTTAATACACAGACCTAAAAGCATGAGCAGCATAAACGTATGATTGGTAAATAATAAAAACACAAAAGTGATTCCTGTACTGCAAAAACATTACGCCAATGTTGTTGTTTTTTTTTTGCCAAAATTTTAAGCTTGTATTCAAGACTGTACAAATGTATAACACTGGTTACTTAATAAAAAAAACACTTTTGACCCCCCAAAAACCAAACGGGCAACTACATTTTATATATCACCGAAAAAAAATGTTGAGCTTTACTCCTAAATAGTTTTACAACCTGATTACTTTTCCATTTCTATCCCAATCTACAAAACTTAGAACAATGTGACCCGCCATACTCACTGTAATTGATATCTCTCTTACTGTTGAGTAGAAAACTGTTTGATCGAGGGTCACTGTCCGTTGACACTCACCACCGTTAGTGTATATAGCCACACGCAGCTGGCTGAGTGTTTCTCTGTCAGTACCAGCGACCATGACGTGTTCACCTCCTGGGTGGCAGGCAACACAATAATACACAGCTTCTTTGGTCTTAACACTGAATTTGCTCAGTTGCTGACCATCCTCAGTGAACACGTGGATGCAGTCATCTACCAAGTCCAGTGCCAGTACCCGGCCATCAGGACCAGCAGTGATATCTGTTGCAGACTTCAATATCCCGTCTCCAAAGCTACGAACATATCCTCCATCAGTCTCGTACACATGAATCTCTTCGTAACTTGCCACCAGCACTTTGTTCTTGCTGACCGTCAGTCTCCAGCTGCGTTTCACAAGAAACTTACACAACTGGTCAGCGGTACTGTTGAAAACCAGTACCTCACGACTCCTCCCGTCCCCAGTCTTCACCAGGTCAACCAGTACATAAATGTTGCTGTCTTCATCAGTGGCGACATCCCAAATAGCATCTAACTTTTTCTCATCATCGTCAGTGTATGGACTAAACTTGACAATAAAATGTCCGCTGCTGTCAAACACCTTGACAGTTTTATCCCCGTCGCCTGCTACAATAATCTGTCCATCTACGTTTGTAGCGATACCCGAAGGGTACTTTAGCTTGTGTTCTTCTTTACCCTCCTGACCAAATGACCAGGGTGTAATACAGCAGTGCTCCATGCCAGCTTTGTGCAGTACTTTGGATACTCTTGAATCACGTATTGGATCGACGCTCTGTCTTCCGTATTCAATGCAAGGCAAAAGGCAGCCCTCTCCTTCCCTGGCGAACATCAGTGTGACGTCGTAAACAACGCGATTAACATGACAAACGGTTGCAATGAGTGCTCTTCGTTCTGCTTTACTAAACCGACTCCAGACGTCTTTCTTAAGCTCAGTAGAAAAATATTCCTTAACAGCTGACAAGCTGTGTAGTTCTTCAATACACACTCTACACGCTGGTAACGCATCTTCAGGATTGTCCACTGTCTCCAGTATTGTTGCCATGACTCGATATTGCATGGCAAGAACGCGATCAGAAAGTTCCAAAGCTTCATTAGCGAAGGCCTCTGTTGCCTTTTCACGAGAGCGCTCAAACCTCTTTTTCGCGTTGACGAGCGCACGAGAGGTTGATTCATCCAGGCCTGGGAGCTCTAATTTTATAATCCCCTGAGTAAGAGCAACTGCCTCGCTACTGCTCGCACTGCATTCGCGTGGGGCCATCTTTACCTTCTCAAACACTTTATAGAACAATTCGATTCCTTCCTTGAAGAAACTGATGCTCGCCAACAAATCTTTTTTTGCTAATCCGTCCAACTTCGACTTGATGTCGTCAATTTCACGCACGATCAACCCACGGACTCTCTGATCTGTTGGGTCGCCATCTTTTAGTTTCTCGGCTGCCGTGTCCCTTCCTTTATTCACGAGTAAACCGATAGTGGCTTTAAATACGGCTGTTAATATAGAAGACATGACTATACTGACAGAGCCACAAACACTGTTGCTGTTTATGAAATGCGCGTTGTTTCAGCACTCAGGACAAAGCACTCAGGACAAAGTACACAGGAAATGAATTCCACAAACTGCTGCCCACAAATGACACTTTGAAACAAAAAACTTAGGGTTATGGTCCAGTGCCTCAGCCACAACAGTTAGAAATTACGTAACGATTGCGAAATATCTGCCCGGAAATCGAGTGTCACGCTCTGTCTGGTCCGATGAATAAGCTTGTTTGTCTTTTGTTTAGTTTTGATCAAGGTGTGTTCGTGAGATAAGAGAACCATTGATTGTGGTTTTTAGTTGGTCAGAGTCTTCTGCACGGAATCGGACTGAGAAATAAATTTCTGGAAGAAAACAGCGACAGTGTGGGCTCCTCACTTATTCCCCACAGTATTCTCGTTTCAAACAACGATTTCAGTGAAGATAAAATCTTTAAGTCTCAAACGTAACAGCAGAAGTGGCTTGAAAGGTTGAATTGTAGTTCGTCTGGAACATGAAGACCATAAAAACATGGGTAACATTAAAACCATCTCAAGCTTGCTATTCTTGCTGCTAGCTGGCGTTTTTCTTTAAAGGACTAGATAACTAGCATTCTTCCTTTTAAAAGCAAAACAGGATGCCATAAGAACATTATTAAAAGTCCATCAGTGACCCAGCAAGTAAGAGTCTTGTGACCCGTAACGAGATTATTGCGTTCGAGCAATATCTTTTGCAAGTTCACCGTGCTGAAGTGAAAAAAGTGAAAAAGTGAAAAAAGGTAAATACTTCATCTGTCTGGGAACGAACGTTCGCCTGCCGTTATGAAGGCGCTGATTAGTGGGAGAGGACAGGTGGGGTTACAATTAGAACAGACACGACTGTCTTGGGATAAACTGAAAGAAACAAACACACGTTGCATCAGTTTCTTTTCAAACTAAACATAAAAGGACTTGTTTTCAGCCTGTTCTCAGACGGAAAATTTGAGTATTCCATCAATCATGTGATCGATTTAAAACCGGAATATTTGTTGCGTTTTTAGAACTTGACTGAGCTTGTCTTGTTAACTTTTTTTAATTTTTTAAATGGAAACTAGTGAGCAGCACACAGCAACTGATCTTGTTAACTTTGTTTATTATCCGACCGGTTTCGTCTGATCAAACAGACTTCATCAGGGATTCTAACAAGATGTTTAAAGGGAACTGGTTTTATACATTAAGTTAGAGTACAAAAGCACGTTCCAGTAAGGGTGTGAACAACAAAACACCCACAAGAAATACGCACAGGATATAACGTAAATCCTGCGTAGAAAATGCGTAGAGTTTAATTTTGGGGCTCTTCTCTCTGTAATTTTGCAAGCGCTCCAGCTGGCGCTATATGCGAGTAACTCCAGCGCCGAGTTTCGCACAGTGAAAACTGAGAGAGCTTCTACGTCGAAATGACTCATCACGACCAAGGATTCTTGGGAGCAAATTGGATTCCGTGGCGGAAAATGTGTGGTTATAGTTCAGTAACCCACAATAGGCCGAGAGGTGGGGCTCTCTTAGCCCACTCAATGTTTATTCAACGTAAGGAACTTTTTTGACAATGCGACGATAGCTTTGTTTTGACAGTTGTTGGAGGATTCGATAAATGCATGCATAAGAAGGTGAGAGAATTATCGGTTTTCACATGACGTCATCAAAATTAAAGAATAAGGAATTATCTCTCCTTTTGAGATGTTAGTTTACCTAGTAATTAGAACAGCTGAAGACTTATCTTTTCACAAATTTTCAGTTTGATTGGTTTTTTCGTCTTGTGATAAAGCAAGGTTGAATTTCTAAGCTTTTGCGTGACACGATATTAAACTGGTGGCCGAGAATGCTGCCACGTAGGTTAAAAATAGTGACTTAGCCGCTGAGATTTCGCAAACTGAACAGTCCTTGAATGAGAATAAGTACTGATGTAGATGTCTATGAGCCCTCAGAGGACGACTAAGAGTTTTTTATAGCAAAACTCGATGACATATGTTTTTGTTAGCTTCCGGCCGCCATATTTGTGCCCCTCAACTGGGACACAAACATGGCGTCTCCATACAAAAGCCTTACAATTTAAGTAGAACATTTCTTCAAATATCTCCCGCACGAAAGATCGCACAGACCTGAATATTTGCGAGACTGTTTTAATATTCATCTTCTTTTGTCTCTTTGATTCTTTACTTTATTTGTTAAATGGTTTTGATGGCGGTGTGACAGCGAAAACCGGCAATTCAGATTTCCACGAAACCTTGGCTGTGTAACATCCTGTGATCTCTCCACCCACCCACTAACCCCTGATATAATCGTAAGCAGCCGTGATTATTTCAATTTCTTTGCAGAATTAAAGGAGCACTTGAAGTCAAATAAATGACACGTCAGAGACTCCCTAATGCACCAACACGTAACAACAGAAGTGTCTTTAAAAGATTGAATTGTAGCCCGTTTGGAACATGAAGACCATAAAAACATGGGTAACATTTTAAAAAACCATCTCAAGCTTTCTATTCTTGCTGCTAGCTGGCGTTTTTCTTTAAAGGACTGGATAACTAGCTTTCTCCTTTTTAAAAGCAAAACAGAATGCCACAAGAACATTATTAAAAGTCCATTAGTGACCCAACAAGTCGTAGTTACTAAAACATGGAACGACCTAAAACCACCTACAACCACCTCAAAAAATTCAACAATCACCTACAACCATCTACAACCACTCGCAAACAATCTACAACCATCTAAGACAAGGTATAAATGTCTGAAATAAGGCGAGACGACAACCTGTCACGTACATAAAATACGAGAATCGAACAAAACACCGACTTCCCCCCAAAATCTTACTCTCCCTGGTCCCTTGTATCATCAACTATTGGCTTAAGTCACGAAATTAAATACGAGATCATGCGAAGTATATTGGGCAATTCCAGAAAATATCCATACCCAACCAGGGACGGCTTCCATGTTTTAACCCCCCCCTTGCCTTCGGAAATTCCAGAATGCGTTACCCCCCCATGCCCTCAGAATTCCATAATCGTGAACCCCCCCTACCCTTCGGAATTTCCGGGGGTTTTTTGGAAGTACATTTTCGACTTGGCAACGTTTAGATGAACAAACGAACATGAATTTATGCCTCCCCAAGGCTGTGATCTAGCGGCGCCAGGCGAAAAGCTTTACTCTTCAGCGACAAGAAAAACCTACCGCGTGTGGCCAGGCTGTGCAACCTTTTTTTTAAGTCTTAATTTGGCTTTGTTTTCTTGTGTTGTTTTGACGTTCACAAAGCGAAATAGCTCGAAAGACTGTTAAAATCTTTTGGTCGATTGCCGTCCGGCAGTCCGAATGTAAAATTATCTGACAGGCGTTCCTTGGAAGCGAGGGACAGCTGCGAGTTTTTTTGCCGTGTTTATCGCGCGGGAGACGAGAGTATCAAGAAATTGCATGCGGTAAATAAGGTACATTTTCAGACTTGATTCACTTGACAAGAAATTCATCAAGGTAAATGTGAAACCCACGTTTTACTGTTCACTTCTACGTGTCTGATCAATCGATCCTTGTCTTCTGCTTCCGCGATCATACGTTCGTGGTTTATTTACGAACTGCAAAAGTCGAGAACAATAGCGTTTTCAAGGAACTCACTCTACTCTTTCTGCTCTAGAAATCCCACCTGTGAAACCCCCCCATGCCTTCGGATTTCCCATTGTTAATACCCCCCCCATTCCTTCAGAATTCCAGTTCAAAGAACCCCCCCTCCCCTTCGGAAATCCTAAAAGCCGTCCGTGGTATAGTCTCCTTCGCAGCCGTTTTTAAGCTCGTCACGCAACGCTCCTCCCCACTAGTGGCTGCGAAGGAGACTATACCACGGACGGCTTTTAGGATTTCCGAAGGGGAGGGGGGGTTCTGTTCATATAGACGTAACTAATGGGAGGAGTAGAATCAGCTCCTGTTAACTAATGAATACAGTCTGAAATGTGAAAGAGTACTCTGTTTCCAACATGACTGGTGACACTTTAGGCACTGGTAAAACGTTACTATTTATGGACCGGGGAATGAGTGGGGTGGGGGACGCGCGTGGGAGGAGATTGGTGTAAAACCAGCCCGTACCTTTCTTTTCTTGCCTAACTCATAAACCAATCATCATGCCACATACTGGAAACAATTGGTTTCAGCATCAATTTTTTTTACGCACTCCTGTCCATTTATCTAATTTTGAAAACAAATAAGCACCCTATCTCCTCCCTCCCTCCCCTGATAGCCCCCCTTCCCCCATAATCTCTTTCAGTTGATAAATAATAACCGATGTTTCTGTTTAAAAAAATTATTTCCCTGATGGGGCCTCTGACAGGAGGGGTGCTCTCGAGAAGGATGATGTTGTGGCCCACGCGCAGCACGTAACACCATCATTTCCTTCCGGTAGCATCCAGACATGTAATGGCTTAAATAAGAACTTTAAATTAGTTGTTGTTTAATTTAGTAATCATGAATTTGTTGGTATCCAAAAAACTGCACCCCCAAAAAAGTACTTTGTGACACGCAGATGAATAACCACCCGAAGCCACAGGTCACCCAGACTTAGGGTAGGCTCCTGGGTGATTTATTGTTCTCTTAGGATTACCCTCCCTCAGGAAGCAAAAGAAAGGCAATATTTTTCGTAGGGGTACGTTGATTCCTTGCTATCTATAAACCATTTAAATCGGAACTGCGGGTCATCTGCGTTCAAACGAATAAATAGATAAATAAATGAATAAATGAAATAAAGTAAAATAAAACTAGATATGTCATTTCTCCTCGTTTGTGGTTTCAAACTAGGATTTATTGTATTTTAAAAAAGGATAACATTGGGTTAAAGATGAGGTGATCTTCATCAATAAGTTTTGTAAAATGTAGCACTCCCCCACCCCCCACCACCACCACTACTGCCAACGCTCCTAACAACCCACCCCACGCGCACAATCGAATTCGCGAATAAATAAATTATTATTTGGATTTTAGCAATGAAAAAAGAACGCACTTAAACTATCACTATCTTAATTCCTGCTGCTGTTGTTGGTGTTGCCTTGAGTATGTACTCGTTCAATCAAGCATTTTCGCATTTCCACCCTCCTCAACCCCGCTAAAATGTCCATGACATTGCATTGCGTGACAAACAAACGGCTGATGTAATATTTTCGTGCCCTACAAACCAAGCAATACTTAGCAAGCCGTCGAAGAAGATGCAGTCGTGATGTTGATCAAAGATTGGTTTTCGACCATGGAATAACTTTGGCAGTTAACGGTGTTTGGGCGGTGTACATCGGACGTTACAAACCGAACTCATACTTATGCGACGAACAACCAGAGAATCGTGCTTAAATGTCGATTAAATGGCCTATGGACCTGTCTTTTACAACATGTTATGAGGTTAGAACATTTAGAAATGTTTTTGTATGTGTTTATTTTTTGACCTTATATCCGTTAAGACATGGGCACGGACTAAAATTAAAGTCTGACAACTTCAAAGTTTACCGCCGAAGGTCAAATATTTGCATTTTTTTACGTACTTTGAAACGTTCTCGCGTCGCTCTTAATCATTTGCCCAAAGAAATTTTCACCTGAATCTCTTGACCATCCTTCTAACATTCTACAACCAGAAGCTTAATCGATTTGAAGGTTTCGCACATGGTGAAAATTAATTTTATTCATGATTAGTTTTACTGCATTGAATTTTATGCCTTCGAAATTAAATTATTTCGTATGCAAAGATCAACGCAATATTCCGTAAAATCATTCCAACAGATATTTTGCGCGCGAGGCTCTCAAACCTGAGTAATAATTAAGCGCCTCAAATGACGATTTTAAAGGAATTTCGTTATTTACATATTTCTTTGAAATGAAAAGATATTTCACCGAAAAAACTATACAGTGATTTTAGTTATACCCAAGCCTATCGAACATTAAAATATGGAAGAAATCGAATTTTCCGCCCTTGCCGCGAAATTTGGAATTTGTCTGATTTTTACAGACAGGCGCTCTTAATGGGCGATTCCAGAAAATATCCATACCACGGATAGTCTCCCTCGCAGCCGTTTTTACACTTAATTAGCATTTTGTTTCACACTATATATTCAACTCTGTACTCCTCCAAGAACAGTTTTGCAAAACACTTCCTTTTAAATCATGTACATTAACAAACTTGAGCACTGACAACAAGCCATACAAAATAATTAACTAACACATGCACAATTTAACACAATAGCACTCTGCTTTTCAAATGTGAATGTTTTACACCATAATCTCTATAGACTACATACAAAAGTTAGTATATTAAGGTTGACAATTACACCACAAACTGTATTTAAACTGTGTGGTAATGTTATTGCTCAAAATGAAAATATATACATAATTATTATTTGTATATATAGAGAGAGTGATGGGGAGACCTACACCCCACCCCTGCCCCTATTTTTAGCAATTCTAGACAGACAAATTGCAGACAAATTTAAAGGAGTTACGTCACGCTATTTTAGCATATTTTTAAAGCTCAAAATATGTCTTGCGGTCAATTGAGATCCAAAAATAATGGTCTAGTTTTGTTATTTAAGACTGTTATGACACTAAAACTGTTTCATGTCGTCTGATGCTACCAATGCGGCAAGGATGGAAATGGATTGAAACTTGAAAAGGTTGGGCCAACTTTTTCAAGTTTTGATGCTATCTCGACAAAAAACAACAAAAACCTTATTATGGGTTGCTCTCTTTGATAAAATTAATTTGATATCCACCTCATAGTTTATCAGGAACATTGTTTGTATAAATAAGTAACGGTTTTTGGAAAGAATTGATCCAAAACCACAAAATCGTCGTGACATAGCTCCTTTAAGACTGGGTGACCTATAAAATTTGACTTAAATTTGGCATCAAACCTGCTTTTTCAACGACCATTCACCACCTGTAAAAAAGCTGTCTTGGAGTTGGCATTGCTGTATTTCAGTGTTAAAACTTCATACCTATTCATATGTTTCTACACAGTTAAGTTTATCTAGCCCTCAATCTTCACCCTTACTTAAAACTAAACTTAGCTGCTGGAAAACTAGTCCATCAGAGAAATATTTACACATAACATAATGTTGACAATAAATCAAGAGTTTGTTTGCTTATTAGTGTTTAAACTTATTATATTTCTTACAAAATCTATTTGATCATTTTAACCCTTTTCTAACGCTGGACTAATTACTTGTGAAAAGCATAGCCTCTCAAAAATAATTTACACAGTATAAAATTCAAGAAAAGTTTGAGAAAATGAAATTTCATCTTCCTATTCTTCCTACAGTTGCAAAACATAGATTGACAGCTCCACACAGTGATCTAATACAACACAAGATCGTTTTCAAGGTTTTCTTCAGTTGTTATGTAGGGCTAACAAGAAAAATAAACATTGACAAACCACTTCAAATGGTTTGGGAAGAAAATCTTTTTTTGGCTAAGGTCACATACAACAGAGTTGGTCATGAATCATGCAAGTAAAGAACTAAACAGCAGAAAAGTTAGAATATATGTTAATACACAGACCTAAAAGCATGAGCAGCATAAACGTATGATTGGTAAATAATAAAAACACAAAAGTGATTCCTGTACTGCAAAAACATTACGCCAATGTTGTTGTTTTTTTTTTGCCAAAATTTTAAGCTTGTATTCAAGACTGTACAAATGTATAACACTGGTTACTTAATAAAAAAAACACTTTTGACCCCCCAAAAACCAAACGGGCAACTACATTTTATATATCACCGAAAAAAAATGTTGAGCTTTACTCCTAAATAGTTTTACAACCTGATTACTTTTCCATTTCTATCCCAATCTACAAAACTTAGAACAATGTGACCCGCCATACTCACTGTAATTGATATCTCTCTTACTGTTGAGTAGAAAACTGTTTGATCGAGGGTCACTGTCCGTTGACACTCACCACCGTTAGTGTATATAGCCACACGCAGCTGGCTGAGTGTTTCTCTGTCAGTACCAGCGACCATGACGTGTTCACCTCCTGGGTGGCAGGCAACACAATAATACACAGCTTCTTTGGTCTTAACACTGAATTTGCTCAGTTGCTGACCATCCTCAGTGAACACGTGGATGCAGTCATCTACCAAGTCCAGTGCCAGTACCCGGCCATCAGGACCAGCAGTGATATCTGTTGCAGACTTCAATATCCCGTCTCCAAAGCTACGAACATATCCTCCATCAGTCTCGTACACATGAATCTCTTCGTAACTTGCCACCAGCACTTTGTTCTTGCTGACCGTCAGTCTCCAGCTGCGTTTCACAAGAAACTTACACAACTGGTCAGCGGTACTGTTGAAAACCAGTACCTCACGACTCCTCCCGTCCCCAGTCTTCACCAGGTCAACCAGTACATAAATGTTGCTGTCTTCATCAGTGGCGACATCCCAAATAGCATCTAACTTTTTCTCATCATCGTCAGTGTATGGACTAAACTTGACAATAAAATGTCCGCTGCTGTCAAACACCTTGACAGTTTTATCCCCGTCGCCTGCTACAATAATCTGTCCATCTACGTTTGTAGCGATACCCGAAGGGTACTTTAGCTTGTGTTCTTCTTTACCCTCCTGACCAAATGACCAGGGTGTAATACAGCAGTGCTCCATGCCAGCTTTGTGCAGTACTTTGGATACTCTTGAATCACGTATTGGATCGACGCTCTGTCTTCCGTATTCAATGCAAGGCAAAAGGCAGCCCTCTCCTTCCCTGGCGAACATCAGTGTGACGTCGTAAACAACGCGATTAACATGACAAACGGTTGCAATGAGTGCTCTTCGTTCTGCTTTACTAAACCGACTCCAGACGTCTTTCTTAAGCTCAGTAGAAAAATATTCCTTAACAGCTGACAAGCTGTGTAGTTCTTCAATACACACTCTACACGCTGGTAACGCATCTTCAGGATTGTCCACTGTCTCCAGTATTGTTGCCATGACTCGATATTGCATGGCAAGAACGCGATCAGAAAGTTCCAAAGCTTCATTAGCGAAGGCCTCTGTTGCCTTTTCACGAGAGCGCTCAAACCTCTTTTTCGCGTTGACGAGCGCACGAGAGGTTGATTCATCCAGGCCTGGGAGCTCTAATTTTATAATCCCCTGAGTAAGAGCAACTGCCTCGCTACTGCTCGCACTGCATTCGCGTGGGGCCATCTTTACCTTCTCAAACACTTTATAGAACAATTCGATTCCTTCCTTGAAGAAACTGATGCTCGCCAACAAATCTTTTTTTGCTAATCCGTCCAACTTCGACTTGATGTCGTCAATTTCACGCACGATCAACCCACGGACTCTCTGATCTGTTGGGTCGCCATCTTTTAGTTTCTCGGCTGCCGTGTCCCTTCCTTTATTCACGAGTAAACCGATAGTGGCTTTAAATACGGCTGTTAATATAGAAGACATGACTATACTGACAGAGCCACAAACACTGTTGCTGTTTATGAAATGCGCGTTGTTTCAGCACTCAGGACAAAGCACTCAGGACAAAGTACACAGGAAATGAATTCCACAAACTGCTGCCCACAAATGACACTTTGAAACAAAAAACTTAGGGTTATGGTCCAGTGCCTCAGCCACAACAGTTAGAAATTACGTAACGATTGCGAAATATCTGCCCGGAAATCGAGTGTCACGCTCTGTCTGGTCCGATGAATAAGCTTGTTTGTCTTTTGTTTAGTTTTGATCAAGGTGTGTTCGTGAGATAAGAGAACCATTGATTGTGGTTTTTAGTTGGTCAGAGTCTTCTGCACGGAATCGGACTGAGAAATAAATTTCTGGAAGAAAACAGCGACAGTGTGGGCTCCTCACTTATTCCCCACAGTATTCTCGTTTCAAACAACGATTTCAGTGAAGATAAAATCTTTAAGTCTCAAACGTAACAGCAGAAGTGGCTTGAAAGGTTGAATTGTAGTTCGTCTGGAACATGAAGACCATAAAAACATGGGTAACATTAAAACCATCTCAAGCTTGCTATTCTTGCTGCTAGCTGGCGTTTTTCTTTAAAGGACTAGATAACTAGCATTCTTCCTTTTAAAAGCAAAACAGGATGCCATAAGAACATTATTAAAAGTCCATCAGTGACCCAGCAAGTAAGAGTCTTGTGACCCGTAACGAGATTATTGCGTTCGAGCAATATCTTTTGCAAGTTCACCGTGCTGAAGTGAAAAAAGTGAAAAAGTGAAAAAAGGTAAATACTTCATCTGTCTGGGAACGAACGTTCGCCTGCCGTTATGAAGGCGCTGATTAGTGGGAGAGGACAGGTGGGGTTACAATTAGAACAGACACGACTGTCTTGGGATAAACTGAAAGAAACAAACACACGTTGCATCAGTTTCTTTTCAAACTAAACATAAAAGGACTTGTTTTCAGCCTGTTCTCAGACGGAAAATTTGAGTATTCCATCAATCATGTGATCGATTTAAAACCGGAATATTTGTTGCGTTTTTAGAACTTGACTGAGCTTGTCTTGTTAACTTTTTTTAATTTTTTAAATGGAAACTAGTGAGCAGCACACAGCAACTGATCTTGTTAACTTTGTTTATTATCCGACCGGTTTCGTCTGATCAAACAGACTTCATCAGGGATTCTAACAAGATGTTTAAAGGGAACTGGTTTTATACATTAAGTTAGAGTACAAAAGCACGTTCCAGTAAGGGTGTGAACAACAAAACACCCACAAGAAATACGCACAGGATATAACGTAAATCCTGCGTAGAAAATGCGTAGAGTTTAATTTTGGGGCTCTTCTCTCTGTAATTTTGCAAGCGCTCCAGCTGGCGCTATATGCGAGTAACTCCAGCGCCGAGTTTCGCACAGTGAAAACTGAGAGAGCTTCTACGTCGAAATGACTCATCACGACCAAGGATTCTTGGGAGCAAATTGGATTCCGTGGCGGAAAATGTGTGGTTATAGTTCAGTAACCCACAATAGGCCGAGAGGTGGGGCTCTCTTAGCCCACTCAATGTTTATTCAACGTAAGGAACTTTTTTGACAATGCGACGATAGCTTTGTTTTGACAGTTGTTGGAGGATTCGATAAATGCATGCATAAGAAGGTGAGAGAATTATCGGTTTTCACATGACGTCATCAAAATTAAAGAATAAGGAATTATCTCTCCTTTTGAGATGTTAGTTTACCTAGTAATTAGAACAGCTGAAGACTTATCTTTTCACAAATTTTCAGTTTGATTGGTTTTTTCGTCTTGTGATAAAGCAAGGTTGAATTTCTAAGCTTTTGCGTGACACGATATTAAACTGGTGGCCGAGAATGCTGCCACGTAGGTTAAAAATAGTGACTTAGCCGCTGAGATTTCGCAAACTGAACAGTCCTTGAATGAGAATAAGTACTGATGTAGATGTCTATGAGCCCTCAGAGGACGACTAAGAGTTTTTTATAGCAAAACTCGATGACATATGTTTTTGTTAGCTTCCGGCCGCCATATTTGTGCCCCTCAACTGGGACACAAACATGGCGTCTCCATACAAAAGCCTTACAATTTAAGTAGAACATTTCTTCAAATATCTCCCGCACGAAAGATCGCACAGACCTGAATATTTGCGAGACTGTTTTAATATTCATCTTCTTTTGTCTCTTTGATTCTTTACTTTATTTGTTAAATGGTTTTGATGGCGGTGTGACAGCGAAAACCGGCAATTCAGATTTCCACGAAACCTTGGCTGTGTAACATCCTGTGATCTCTCCACCCACCCACTAACCCCTGATATAATCGTAAGCAGCCGTGATTATTTCAATTTCTTTGCAGAATTAAAGGAGCACTTGAAGTCAAATAAATGACACGTCAGAGACTCCCTAATGCACCAACACGTAACAACAGAAGTGTCTTTAAAAGATTGAATTGTAGCCCGTTTGGAACATGAAGACCATAAAAACATGGGTAACATTTTAAAAAACCATCTCAAGCTTTCTATTCTTGCTGCTAGCTGGCGTTTTTCTTTAAAGGACTGGATAACTAGCTTTCTCCTTTTTAAAAGCAAAACAGAATGCCACAAGAACATTATTAAAAGTCCATTAGTGACCCAACAAGTCGTAGTTACTAAAACATGGAACGACCTAAAACCACCTACAACCACCTCAAAAAATTCAACAATCACCTACAACCATCTACAACCACTCGCAAACAATCTACAACCATCTAAGACAAGGTATAAATGTCTGAAATAAGGCGAGACGACAACCTGTCACGTACATAAAATACGAGAATCGAACAAAACACCGACTTCCCCCCAAAATCTTACTCTCCCTGGTCCCTTGTATCATCAACTATTGGCTTAAGTCACGAAATTAAATACGAGATCATGCGAAGTATATTGGGCAATTCCAGAAAATATCCATACCCAACCAGGGACGGCTTCCATGTTTTAACCCCCCCCTTGCCTTCGGAAATTCCAGAATGCGTTACCCCCCCATGCCCTCAGAATTCCATAATCGTGAACCCCCCCTACCCTTCGGAATTTCCGGGGGTTTTTTGGAAGTACATTTTCGACTTGGCAACGTTTAGATGAACAAACGAACATGAATTTATGCCTCCCCAAGGCTGTGATCTAGCGGCGCCAGGCGAAAAGCTTTACTCTTCAGCGACAAGAAAAACCTACCGCGTGTGGCCAGGCTGTGCAACCTTTTTTTTAAGTCTTAATTTGGCTTTGTTTTCTTGTGTTGTTTTGACGTTCACAAAGCGAAATAGCTCGAAAGACTGTTAAAATCTTTTGGTCGATTGCCGTCCGGCAGTCCGAATGTAAAATTATCTGACAGGCGTTCCTTGGAAGCGAGGGACAGCTGCGAGTTTTTTTGCCGTGTTTATCGCGCGGGAGACGAGAGTATCAAGAAATTGCATGCGGTAAATAAGGTACATTTTCAGACTTGATTCACTTGACAAGAAATTCATCAAGGTAAATGTGAAACCCACGTTTTACTGTTCACTTCTACGTGTCTGATCAATCGATCCTTGTCTTCTGCTTCCGCGATCATACGTTCGTGGTTTATTTACGAACTGCAAAAGTCGAGAACAATAGCGTTTTCAAGGAACTCACTCTACTCTTTCTGCTCTAGAAATCCCACCTGTGAAACCCCCCCATGCCTTCGGATTTCCCATTGTTAATACCCCCCCATTCCTTCAGAATTCCAGTTCAAAGAACCCCCCCTCCCCTTCGGAAATCCTAAAAGCCGTCCGTGGTATAGTCTCCTTCGCAGCCGTTTTTAAGCTCGTCACGCAACGCTCCTCCCCACTAGTGGCTGCGAAGGAGACTATACCACGGACGGCTTTTAGGATTTCCGAAGGGGAGGGGGGGTTCTGTTCATATAGACGTAACTAATGGGAGGAGTAGAATCAGCTCCTGTTAACTAATGAATACAGTCTGAAATGTGAAAGAGTACTCTGTTTCCAACATGACTGGTGACACTTTAGGCACTGGTAAAACGTTACTATTTATGGACCGGGGAATGAGTGGGGTGGGGGACGCGCGTGGGAGGAGATTGGTGTAAAACCAGCCCGTACCTTTCTTTTCTTGCCTAACTCATAAACCAATCATCATGCCACATACTGGAAACAATTGGTTTCAGCATCAATTTTTTTTACGCACTCCTGTCCATTTATCTAATTTTGAAAACAAATAAGCACCCTATCTCCTCCCTCCCTCCCCTGATAGCCCCCCTTCCCCCATAATCTCTTTCAGTTGATAAATAATAACCGATGTTTCTGTTTAAAAAAATTATTTCCCTGATGGGGCCTCTGACAGGAGGGGTGCTCTCGAGAAGGATGATGTTGTGGCCCACGCGCAGCACGTAACACCATCATTTCCTTCCGGTAGCATCCAGACATGTAATGGCTTAAATAAGAACTTTAAATTAGTTGTTGTTTAATTTAATAATCATGAATTTGTTGGTATCCAAAAAACTGCACCCCCAAAAAAGTACTTTGTGACACGCAGATGAATAACCACCCGAAGCCACAGGTCACCCAGACTTAGGGTAGGCTCCTGGGTGATTTATTGTTCTCTTAGGATTACCCTCCCTCAGGAAGCAAAAGAAAGGCAATATTTTTCGTAGGGGTACGTTGATTCCTTGCTATCTATAAACCATTTAAATCGGAACTGCGGGTCATCTGCGTTCAAACGAATAAATAGATAAATAAATGAATAAATGAAATAAAGTAAAATAAAACTAGATATGTCATTTCTCCTCGTTTGTGGTTTCAAACTAGGATTTATTGTATTTTAAAAAAGGATAACATTGGGTTAAAGATGAGGTGATCTTCATCAATAAGTTTTGTAAAATGTAGCACTCCCCCACCCCCCACCACCACCACTACTGCCAACGCTCCTAACAACCCACCCCACGCGCACAATCGAATTCGCGAATAAATAAATTATTATTTGGATTTTAGCAATGAAAAAAGAACGCACTTAAACTATCACTATCTTAATTCCTGCTGCTGTTGTTGGTGTTGCCTTGAGTATGTACTCGTTCAATCAAGCATTTTCGCATTTCCACCCTCCTCAACCCCGCTAAAATGTCCATGACATTGCATTGCGTGACAAACAAACGGCTGATGTAATATTTTCGTGCCCTACAAACCAAGCAATACTTAGCAAGCCGTCGAAGAAGATGCAGTCGTGATGTTGATCAAAGATTGGTTTTCGACCATGGAATAACTTTGGCAGTTAACGGTGTTTGGGCGGTGTACATCGGACGTTACAAACCGAACTCATACTTATGCGACGAACAACCAGAGAATCGTGCTTAAATGTCGATTAAATGGCCTATGGACCTGTCTTTTACAACATGTTATGAGGTTAGAACATTTAGAAATGTTTTTGTATGTGTTTATTTTTTGACCTTATATCCGTTAAGACATGGGCACGGACTAAAATTAAAGTCTGACAACTTCAAAGTTTACCGCCGAAGGTCAAATATTTGCATTTTTTTACGTACTTTGAAACGTTCTCGCGTCGCTCTTAATCATTTGCCCAAAGAAATTTTCACCTGAATCTCTTGACCATCCTTCTAACATTCTACAACCAGAAGCTTAATCGATTTGAAGGTTTCGCACATGGTGAAAATTAATTTTATTCATGATTAGTTTTACTGCATTGAATTTTATGCCTTCGAAATTAAATTATTTCGTATGCAAAGATCAACGCAATATTCCGTAAAATCATTCCAACAGATATTTTGCGCGCGAGGCTCTCAAACCTGAGTAATAATTAAGCGCCTCAAATGACGATTTTAAAGGAATTTCGTTATTTACATATTTCTTTGAAATGAAAAGATATTTCACCGAAAAAACTATACAGTGATTTTAGTTATACCCAAGCCTATCGAACATTAAAATATGGAAGAAATCGAATTTTCCGCCCTTGCCGCGAAATTTGGAATTTGTCTGATTTTTACAGACAGGCGCTCTTAATGGGCGATTCCAGAAAATATCCATACCACGGATAGTCTCCCTCGCAGCCGTTTTTACACTTAATTAGCATTTTGTTTCACACTATATATTCAACTCTGTACTCCTCCAAGAACAGTTTTGCAAAACACTTCCTTTTAAATCATGTACATTAACAAACTTGAGCACTGACAACAAGCCATACAAAATAATTAACTAACACATGCACAATTTAACACAATAGCACTCTGCTTTTCAAATGTGAATGTTTTACACCATAATCTCTATAGACTACATACAAAAGTTAGTATATTAAGGTTGACAATTACACCACAAACTGTATTTAAACTGTGTGGTAATGTTATTGCTCAAAATGAAAATATATACATAATTATTATTTGTATATATAGAGAGAGTGATGGGGAGACCTACACCCCACCCCTGCCCCTATTTTTAGCAATTCTAGACAGACAAATTGCAGACAAATTTAAAGGAGTTACGTCACGCTATTTTAGCATATTTTTAAAGCTCAAAATATGTCTTGCGGTCAATTGAGATCCAAAAATAATGGTCTAGTTTTGTTATTTAAGACTGTTATGACACTAAAACTGTTTCATGTCGTCTGATGCTACCAATGCGGCAAGGATGGAAATGGATTGAAACTTGAAAAGGTTGGGCCAACTTTTTCAAGTTTTGATGCTATCTCGACAAAAAACAACAAAAACCTTATTATGGGTTGCTCTCTTTGATAAAATTAATTTGATATCCACCTCATAGTTTATCAGGAACATTGTTTGTATAAATAAGTAACGGTTTTTGGAAAGAATTGATCCAAAACCACAAAATCGTCGTGACATAGCTCCTTTAAGACTGGGTGACCTATAAAATTTGACTTAAATTTGGCATCAAACCTGCTTTTTCAACGACCATTCACCACCTGTAAAAAAGCTGTCTTGGAGTTGGCATTGCTGTATTTCAGTGTTAAAACTTCATACCTATTCATATGTTTCTACACAGTTAAGTTTATCTAGCCCTCAATCTTCACCCTTACTTAAAACTAAACTTAGCTGCTGGAAAACTAGTCCATCAGAGAAATATTTACACATAACATAATGTTGACAATAAATCAAGAGTTTGTTTGCTTATTAGTGTTTAAACTTATTATATTTCTTACAAAATCTATTTGATCATTTTAACCCTTTTCTAACGCTGGACTAATTACTTGTGAAAAGCATAGCCTCTCAAAAATAATTTACACAGTATAAAATTCAAGAAAAGTTTGAGAAAATGAAATTTCATCTTCCTATTCTTCCTACAGTTGCAAAACATAGATTGACAGCTCCACACAGTGATCTAATACAACACAAGATCGTTTTCAAGGTTTTCTTCAGTTGTTATGTAGGGCTAACAAGAAAAATAAACATTGACAAACCACTTCAAATGGTTTGGGAAGAAAATCTTTTTTTGGCTAAGGTCACATACAACAGAGTTGGTCATGAATCATGCAAGTAAAGAACTAAACAGCAGAAAAGTTAGAATATATGTTAATACACAGACCTAAAAGCATGAGCAGCATAAACGTATGATTGGTAAATAATAAAAACACAAAAGTGATTCCTGTACTGCAAAAACATTACGCCAATGTTGTTGTTTTTTTTTTGCCAAAATTTTAAGCTTGTATTCAAGACTGTACAAATGTATAACACTGGTTACTTAATAAAAAAAACACTTTTGACCCCCCAAAAACCAAACGGGCAACTACATTTTATATATCACCGAAAAAAAATGTTGAGCTTTACTCCTAAATAGTTTTACAACCTGATTACTTTTCCATTTCTATCCCAATCTACAAAACTTAGAACAATGTGACCCGCCATACTCACTGTAATTGATATCTCTCTTACTGTTGAGTAGAAAACTGTTTGATCGAGGGTCACTGTCCGTTGACACTCACCACCGTTAGTGTATATAGCCACACGCAGCTGGCTGAGTGTTTCTCTGTCAGTACCAGCGACCATGACGTGTTCACCTCCTGGGTGGCAGGCAACACAATAATACACAGCTTCTTTGGTCTTAACACTGAATTTGCTCAGTTGCTGACCATCCTCAGTGAACACGTGGATGCAGTCATCTACCAAGTCCAGTGCCAGTACCCGGCCATCAGGACCAGCAGTGATATCTGTTGCAGACTTCAATATCCCGTCTCCAAAGCTACGAACATATCCTCCATCAGTCTCGTACACATGAATCTCTTCGTAACTTGCCACCAGCACTTTGTTCTTGCTGACCGTCAGTCTCCAGCTGCGTTTCACAAGAAACTTACACAACTGGTCAGCGGTACTGTTGAAAACCAGTACCTCACGACTCCTCCCGTCCCCAGTCTTCACCAGGTCAACCAGTACATAAATGTTGCTGTCTTCATCAGTGGCGACATCCCAAATAGCATCTAACTTTTTCTCATCATCGTCAGTGTATGGACTAAACTTGACAATAAAATGTCCGCTGCTGTCAAACACCTTGACAGTTTTATCCCCGTCGCCTGCTACAATAATCTGTCCATCTACGTTTGTAGCGATACCCGAAGGGTACTTTAGCTTGTGTTCTTCTTTACCCTCCTGACCAAATGACCAGGGTGTAATACAGCAGTGCTCCATGCCAGCTTTGTGCAGTACTTTGGATACTCTTGAATCACGTATTGGATCGACGCTCTGTCTTCCGTATTCAATGCAAGGCAAAAGGCAGCCCTCTCCTTCCCTGGCGAACATCAGTGTGACGTCGTAAACAACGCGATTAACATGACAAACGGTTGCAATGAGTGCTCTTCGTTCTGCTTTACTAAACCGACTCCAGACGTCTTTCTTAAGCTCAGTAGAAAAATATTCCTTAACAGCTGACAAGCTGTGTAGTTCTTCAATACACACTCTACACGCTGGTAACGCATCTTCAGGATTGTCCACTGTCTCCAGTATTGTTGCCATGACTCGATATTGCATGGCAAGAACGCGATCAGAAAGTTCCAAAGCTTCATTAGCGAAGGCCTCTGTTGCCTTTTCACGAGAGCGCTCAAACCTCTTTTTCGCGTTGACGAGCGCACGAGAGGTTGATTCATCCAGGCCTGGGAGCTCTAATTTTATAATCCCCTGAGTAAGAGCAACTGCCTCGCTACTGCTCGCACTGCATTCGCGTGGGGCCATCTTTACCTTCTCAAACACTTTATAGAACAATTCGATTCCTTCCTTGAAGAAACTGATGCTCGCCAACAAATCTTTTTTTGCTAATCCGTCCAACTTCGACTTGATGTCGTCAATTTCACGCACGATCAACCCACGGACTCTCTGATCTGTTGGGTCGCCATCTTTTAGTTTCTCGGCTGCCGTGTCCCTTCCTTTATTCACGAGTAAACCGATAGTGGCTTTAAATACGGCTGTTAATATAGAAGACATGACTATACTGACAGAGCCACAAACACTGTTGCTGTTTATGAAATGCGCGTTGTTTCAGCACTCAGGACAAAGCACTCAGGACAAAGTACACAGGAAATGAATTCCACAAACTGCTGCCCACAAATGACACTTTGAAACAAAAAACTTAGGGTTATGGTCCAGTGCCTCAGCCACAACAGTTAGAAATTACGTAACGATTGCGAAATATCTGCCCGGAAATCGAGTGTCACGCTCTGTCTGGTCCGATGAATAAGCTTGTTTGTCTTTTGTTTAGTTTTGATCAAGGTGTGTTCGTGAGATAAGAGAACCATTGATTGTGGTTTTTAGTTGGTCAGAGTCTTCTGCACGGAATCGGACTGAGAAATAAATTTCTGGAAGAAAACAGCGACAGTGTGGGCTCCTCACTTATTCCCCACAGTATTCTCGTTTCAAACAACGATTTCAGTGAAGATAAAATCTTTAAGTCTCAAACGTAACAGCAGAAGTGGCTTGAAAGGTTGAATTGTAGTTCGTCTGGAACATGAAGACCATAAAAACATGGGTAACATTAAAACCATCTCAAGCTTGCTATTCTTGCTGCTAGCTGGCGTTTTTCTTTAAAGGACTAGATAACTAGCATTCTTCCTTTTAAAAGCAAAACAGGATGCCATAAGAACATTATTAAAAGTCCATCAGTGACCCAGCAAGTAAGAGTCTTGTGACCCGTAACGAGATTATTGCGTTCGAGCAATATCTTTTGCAAGTTCACCGTGCTGAAGTGAAAAAAGTGAAAAAGTGAAAAAAGGTAAATACTTCATCTGTCTGGGAACGAACGTTCGCCTGCCGTTATGAAGGCGCTGATTAGTGGGAGAGGACAGGTGGGGTTACAATTAGAACAGACACGACTGTCTTGGGATAAACTGAAAGAAACAAACACACGTTGCATCAGTTTCTTTTCAAACTAAACATAAAAGGACTTGTTTTCAGCCTGTTCTCAGACGGAAAATTTGAGTATTCCATCAATCATGTGATCGATTTAAAACCGGAATATTTGTTGCGTTTTTAGAACTTGACTGAGCTTGTCTTGTTAACTTTTTTTAATTTTTTAAATGGAAACTAGTGAGCAGCACACAGCAACTGATCTTGTTAACTTTGTTTATTATCCGACCGGTTTCGTCTGATCAAACAGACTTCATCAGGGATTCTAACAAGATGTTTAAAGGGAACTGGTTTTATACATTAAGTTAGAGTACAAAAGCACGTTCCAGTAAGGGTGTGAACAACAAAACACCCACAAGAAATACGCACAGGATATAACGTAAATCCTGCGTAGAAAATGCGTAGGGTTTAATTTTGGGGCTCTTCTCTCTGTAATTTTGCAAGCGCTCCAGCTGGCGCTATATGCGAGTAACTCCAGCGCCGAGTTTCGCACAGTGAAAACTGAGAGAGCTTCTACGTCGAAATGACTCATCACGACCAAGGATTCTTGGGAGCAAATTGGATTCCGTGGCGGAAAATTTGTGGTTATAGTTCAGTAACCCACAATAGGCCGAGAGGTGGGGCTCTCTTAGCCCACTCAATGTTTATTCAACGTAAGGAACTTTTTTGACAATGCGACGATAGCTTTGTTTTGACAGTTGTTGGAGGATTCGATAAATGCATGCATAAGAAGGTGAGAGAATTATCGGTTTTCACATGACGTCCGTCATCAAAATTAAAGAATAAGGAATTATCTCTCCTTTTGAGATGTTAGTTTACCTAGTAATTAGAACAGCTGAAGACTTATCTTTTCACAAATTTTCAGTTTGATTGGTTTTTTCGTCTTGTGATAAAGCAAGGTTGAATTTCTAAGCTTTTGCGTGACACGATATTAAACTGGTGGCCGAGAATGCTGCCACGTAGGTTAAAAATAGTGACTTAGCCGCTGAGATTTCGCAAACTGAACAGTCCTTGAATGAGAATAAGTACTGATGTAGATGTCTATGAGCCCTCAGAGGACGACTAAGAGTTTTTTATAGCAAAACTCGATGACATATGTTTTTGTTAGCTTCCGGCCGCCATATTTGTGCCCCTCAACTGGGACACAAACATGGCGTCTCCATACAAAAGCCTTACAATTTAAGTAGAACATTTCTTCAAATATCTCCCGCACGAAAGATCGCACAGACCTGAATATTTGCGAGACTGTTTTAATATTCATCTTCTTTTGTCTCTTTGATTCTTTACTTTATTTGTTAAATGGTTTTGATGGCGGTGTGACAGCGAAAACCGGCAATTCAGATTTCCACGAAACCTTGGCTGTGTAACATCCTGTGATCTCTCCACCCACCCACTAACCCCTGATATAATCGTAAGCAGCCGTGATTATTTCAATTTCTTTGCAGAATTAAAGGAGCACTTGAAGTCAAATAAATGACACGTCAGAGACTCCCTAATGCACCAACACGTAACAACAGAAGTGTCTTTAAAAGATTGAATTGTAGCCCGTTTGGAACATGAAGACCATAAAAACATGGGTAACATTTTAAAAAACCATCTCAAGCTTTCTATTCTTGCTGCTAGCTGGCGTTTTTCTTTAAAGGACTGGATAACTAGCTTTCTCCTTTTTAAAAGCAAAACAGAATGCCACAAGAACATTATTAAAAGTCCATTAGTGACCCAACAAGTCGTAGTTACTAAAACATGGAACGACCTAAAACCACCTACAACCACCTCAAAAAATTCAACAATCACCTACAACCATCTACAACCACTCGCAAACAATCTACAACCATCTAAGACAAGGTATAAATGTCTGAAATAAGGCGAGACGACAACCTGTCACGTACATAAAATACGAGAATCGAACAAAACACCGACTTCCCCCCAAAATCTTACTCTCCCTGGTCCCTTGTATCATCAACTATTGGCTTAAGTCACGAAATTAAATACGAGATCATGCGAAGTATATTGGGCAATTCCAGAAAATATCCATACCCAACCAGGGACGGCTTCCATGTTTTAACCCCCCCCTTGCCTTCGGAAATTCCAGAATGCGTTACCCCCCCATGCCCTCAGAATTCCATAATCGTGAACCCCCCCTACCCTTCGGAATTTCCGGGGGTTTTTTGGAAGTACATTTTCGACTTGGCAACGTTTAGATGAACAAACGAACATGAATTTATGCCTCCCCAAGGCTGTGATCTAGCGGCGCCAGGCGAAAAGCTTAACTCTTCAGCGAGAAGAAAAACCTACCGCGTGTGGCCAGGCTGTGCAACCTTTTTTTTAAGTCTTAATTTGGCTTTGTTTTCTTGTGTTGTTTTGACGTTCACAAAGCGAAATAGCTCGAAAGACTGTTAAAATCTTTTGGTCGATTGCCGTCCGGCAGTCCGAATGTAAAATTATCTGACAGGCGTTCCTTGGAAGCGAGGGACAGCTGCGAGTTTTTTTGCCGTGTTTATCGCGCGGGAGACGAGAGTATCAAGAAATTGCATGCGGTAAATAAGGTACATTTTCAGACTTGATTCACTTGACAAGAAATTCATCAAGGTAAATGTGAAACCCACGTTTTACTGTTCACTTCTACGTGTCTGATCAATCGATCCTTGTCTTCTGCTTCCGCGATCATACGTTCGTGGTTTATTTACGAACTGCAAAAGTCGAGAACAATAGCGTTTTCAAGGAACTCACTCTACTCTTTCTGCTCTAGAAATCCCACCTGTGAAACCCCCCCATGCCTTCGGATTTCCCATTGTTAATACCCCCCCCATTCCTTCAGAATTCCAGTTCAAAGAACCCCCCCTCCCCTTCGGAAATCCTAAAAGCCGTCCGTGGTATAGTCTCCTTCGCAGCCGTTTTTAAGCTCGTCACGCAACGCTCCTCCCCACTAGTGGCTGCGAAGGAGACTATACCACGGACGGCTTTTAGGATTTCCGAAGGGGAGGGGGGGTTCTGTTCATATAGACGTAACTAATGGGAGGAGTAGAATCAGCTCCTGTTAACTAATGAATACAGTCTGAAATGTGAAAGAGTACTCTGTTTCCAACATGACTGGTGACACTTTAGGCACTGGTAAAACGTTACTATTTATGGACCGGGGAATGAGTGGGGTGGGGGACGCGCGTGGGAGGAGATTGGTGTAAAACCAGCCCGTACCTTTCTTTTCTTGCCTAACTCATAAACCAATCATCATGCCACATACTGGAAACAATTGGTTTCAGCATCAATTTTTTTTACGCACTCCTGTCCATTTATCTAATTTTGAAAACAAATAAGCACCCTATCTCCTCCCTCCCTCCCCTGATAGCCCCCCTTCCCCCATAATCTCTTTCAGTTGATAAATAATAACCGATGTTTCTGTTTAAAAAAATTATTTCCCTGATGGGGCCTCTGACAGGAGGGGTGCTCTCGAGAAGGATGATGTTGTGGCCCACGCGCAGCACGTAACACCATCATTTCCTTCCGGTAGCATCCAGACATGTAATGGCTTAAATAAGAACTTTAAATTAGTTGTTGTTTAATTTAGTAATCATGAATTTGTTGGTATCCAAAAAACTGCACCCCCAAAAAAGTACTTTGTGACACGCAGATGAATAACCACCCGAAGCCACAGGTCACCCAGACTTAGGGTAGGCTCCTGGGTGATTTATTGTTCTCTTAGGATTACCCTCCCTCAGGAAGCAAAAGAAAGGCAATATTTTTCGTAGGGGTACGTTGATTCCTTGCTATCTATAAACCATTTAAATCGGAACTGCGGGTCATCTGCGTTCAAACGAATAAATAGATAAATAAATGAATAAATGAAATAAAGTAAAATAAAACTAGATATGTCATTTCTCCTCGTTTGTGGTTTCAAACTAGGATTTATTGTATTTTAAAAAAGGATAACATTGGGTTAAAGATGAGGTGATCTTCATCAATAAGTTTTGTAAAATGTAGCACTCCCCCACCCCCCACCACCACCACTACTGCCAACGCTCCTAACAACCCACCCCACGCGCACAATCGAATTCGCGAATAAATAAATTATTATTTGGATTTTAGCAATGAAAAAAGAACGCACTTAAACTATCACTATCTTAATTCCTGCTGCTGTTGTTGGTGTTGCCTTGAGTATGTACTCGTTCAATCAAGCATTTTCGCATTTCCACCCTCCTCAACCCCGCTAAAATGTCCATGACATTGCATTGCGTGACAAACAAACGGCTGATGTAATATTTTCGTGCCCTACAAACCAAGCAATACTTAGCAAGCCGTCGAAGAAGATGCAGTCGTGATGTTGATCAAAGATTGGTTTTCGACCATGGAATAACTTTGGCAGTTAACGGTGTTTGGGCGGTGTACATCGGACGTTACAAACCGAACTCATACTTATGCGACGAACAACCAGAGAATCGTGCTTAAATGTCGATTAAATGGCCTATGGACCTGTCTTTTACAACATGTTATGAGGTTAGAACATTTAGAAATGTTTTTGTATGTGTTTATTTTTTGACCTTATATCCGTTAAGACATGGGCACGGACTAAAATTAAAGTCTGACAACTTCAAAGTTTACCGCCGAAGGTCAAATATTTGCATTTTTTTACGTACTTTGAAACGTTCTCGCGTCGCTCTTAATCATTTGCCCAAAGAAATTTTCACCTGAATCTCTTGACCATCCTTCTAACATTCTACAACCAGAAGCTTAATCGATTTGAAGGTTTCGCACATGGTGAAAATTAATTTTATTCATGATTAGTTTTACTGCATTGAATTTTATGCCTTCGAAATTAAATTATTTCGTATGCAAAGATCAACGCAATATTCCGTAAAATCATTCCAACAGATATTTTGCGCGCGAGGCTCTCAAACCTGAGTAATAATTAAGCGCCTCAAATGACGATTTTAAAGGAATTTCGTTATTTACATATTTCTTTGAAATGAAAAGATATTTCACCGAAAAAACTATACAGTGATTTTAGTTATACCCAAGCCTATCGAACATTAAAATATGGAAGAAATCGAATTTTCCGCCCTTGCCGCGAAATTTGGAATTTGTCTGATTTTTACAGACAGGCGCTCTTAATGGGCGATTCCAGAAAATATCCATACCACGGATAGTCTCCCTCGCAGCCGTTTTTACACTTAATTAGCATTTTGTTTCACACTATATATTCAACTCTGTACTCCTCCAAGAACAGTTTTGCAAAACACTTCCTTTTAAATCATGTACATTAACAAACTTGAGCACTGACAACAAGCCATACAAAATAATTAACTAACACATGCACAATTTAACACAATAGCACTCTGCTTTTCAAATGTGAATGTTTTACACCATAATCTCTATAGACTACATACAAAAGTTAGTATATTAAGGTTGACAATTACACCACAAACTGTATTTAAACTGTGTGGTAATGTTATTGCTCAAAATGAAAATATATACATAATTATTATTTGTATATATAGAGAGAGTGATGGGGAGACCTACACCCCACCCCTGCCCCTATTTTTAGCAATTCTAGACAGACAAATTGCAGACAAATTTAAAGGAGTTACGTCACGCTATTTTAGCATATTTTTAAAGCTCAAAATATGTCTTGCGGTCAATTGAGATCCAAAAATAATGGTCTAGTTTTGTTATTTAAGACTGTTATGACACTAAAACTGTTTCATGTCGTCTGATGCTACCAATGCGGCAAGGATGGAAATGGATTGAAACTTGAAAAGGTTGGGCCAACTTTTTCAAGTTTTGATGCTATCTCGACAAAAAACAACAAAAACCTTATTATGGGTTGCTCTCTTTGATAAAATTAATTTGATATCCACCTCATAGTTTATCAGGAACATTGTTTGTATAAATAAGTAACGGTTTTTGGAAAGAATTGATCCAAAACCACAAAATCGTCGTGACATAGCTCCTTTAAGACTGGGTGACCTATAAAATTTGACTTAAATTTGGCATCAAACCTGCTTTTTCAACGACCATTCACCACCTGTAAAAAAGCTGTCTTGGAGTTGGCATTGCTGTATTTCAGTGTTAAAACTTCATACCTATTCATATGTTTCTACACAGTTAAGTTTATCTAGCCCTCAATCTTCACCCTTACTTAAAACTAAACTTAGCTGCTGGAAAACTAGTCCATCAGAGAAATATTTACACATAACATAATGTTGACAATAAATCAAGAGTTTGTTTGCTTATTAGTGTTTAAACTTATTATATTTCTTACAAAATCTATTTGATCATTTTAACCCTTTTCTAACGCTGGACTAATTACTTGTGAAAAGCATAGCCTCTCAAAAATAATTTACACAGTATAAAATTCAAGAAAAGTTTGAGAAAATGAAATTTCATCTTCCTATTCTTCCTACAGTTGCAAAACATAGATTGACAGCTCCACACAGTGATCTAATACAACACAAGATCGTTTTCAAGGTTTTCTTCAGTTGTTATGTAGGGCTAACAAGAAAAATAAACATTGACAAACCACTTCAAATGGTTTGGGAAGAAAATCTTTTTTTGGCTAAGGTCACATACAACAGAGTTGGTCATGAATCATGCAAGTAAAGAACTAAACAGCAGAAAAGTTAGAATATATGTTAATACACAGACCTAAAAGCATGAGCAGCATAAACGTATGATTGGTAAATAATAAAAACACAAAAGTGATTCCTGTACTGCAAAAACATTACGCCAATGTTGTTGTTTTTTTTTTGCCAAAATTTTAAGCTTGTATTCAAGACTGTACAAATGTATAACACTGGTTACTTAATAAAAAAAACACTTTTGACCCCCCAAAAACCAAACGGGCAACTACATTTTATATATCACCGAAAAAAAATGTTGAGCTTTACTCCTAAATAGTTTTACAACCTGATTACTTTTCCATTTCTATCCCAATCTACAAAACTTAGAACAATGTGACCCGCCATACTCACTGTAATTGATATCTCTCTTACTGTTGAGTAGAAAACTGTTTGATCGAGGGTCACTGTCCGTTGACACTCACCACCGTTAGTGTATATAGCCACACGCAGCTGGCTGAGTGTTTCTCTGTCAGTACCAGCGACCATGACGTGTTCACCTCCTGGGTGGCAGGCAACACAATAATACACAGCTTCTTTGGTCTTAACACTGAATTTGCTCAGTTGCTGACCATCCTCAGTGAACACGTGGATGCAGTCATCTACCAAGTCCAGTGCCAGTACCCGGCCATCAGGACCAGCAGTGATATCTGTTGCAGACTTCAATATCCCGTCTCCAAAGCTACGAACATATCCTCCATCAGTCTCGTACACATGAATCTCTTCGTAACTTGCCACCAGCACTTTGTTCTTGCTGACCGTCAGTCTCCAGCTGCGTTTCACAAGAAACTTACACAACTGGTCAGCGGTACTGTTGAAAACCAGTACCTCACGACTCCTCCCGTCCCCAGTCTTCACCAGGTCAACCAGTACATAAATGTTGCTGTCTTCATCAGTGGCGACATCCCAAATAGCATCTAACTTTTTCTCATCATCGTCAGTGTATGGACTAAACTTGACAATAAAATGTCCGCTGCTGTCAAACACCTTGACAGTTTTATCCCCGTCGCCTGCTACAATAATCTGTCCATCTACGTTTGTAGCGATACCCGAAGGGTACTTTAGCTTGTGTTCTTCTTTACCCTCCTGACCAAATGACCAGGGTGTAATACAGCAGTGCTCCATGCCAGCTTTGTGCAGTACTTTGGATACTCTTGAATCACGTATTGGATCGACGCTCTGTCTTCCGTATTCAATGCAAGGCAAAAGGCAGCCCTCTCCTTCCCTGGCGAACATCAGTGTGACGTCGTAAACAACGCGATTAACATGACAAACGGTTGCAATGAGTGCTCTTCGTTCTGCTTTACTAAACCGACTCCAGACGTCTTTCTTAAGCTCAGTAGAAAAATATTCCTTAACAGCTGACAAGCTGTGTAGTTCTTCAATACACACTCTACACGCTGGTAACGCATCTTCAGGATTGTCCACTGTCTCCAGTATTGTTGCCATGACTCGATATTGCATGGCAAGAACGCGATCAGAAAGTTCCAAAGCTTCATTAGCGAAGGCCTCTGTTGCCTTTTCACGAGAGCGCTCAAACCTCTTTTTCGCGTTGACGAGCGCACGAGAGGTTGATTCATCCAGGCCTGGGAGCTCTAATTTTATAATCCCCTGAGTAAGAGCAACTGCCTCGCTACTGCTCGCACTGCATTCGCGTGGGGCCATCTTTACCTTCTCAAACACTTTATAGAACAATTCGATTCCTTCCTTGAAGAAACTGATGCTCGCCAACAAATCTTTTTTTGCTAATCCGTCCAACTTCGACTTGATGTCGTCAATTTCACGCACGATCAACCCACGGACTCTCTGATCTGTTGGGTCGCCATCTTTTAGTTTCTCGGCTGCCGTGTCCCTTCCTTTATTCACGAGTAAACCGATAGTGGCTTTAAATACGGCTGTTAATATAGAAGACATGACTATACTGACAGAGCCACAAACACTGTTGCTGTTTATGAAATGCGCGTTGTTTCAGCACTCAGGACAAAGCACTCAGGACAAAGTACACAGGAAATGAATTCCACAAACTGCTGCCCACAAATGACACTTTGAAACAAAAAACTTAGGGTTATGGTCCAGTGCCTCAGCCACAACAGTTAGAAATTACGTAACGATTGCGAAATATCTGCCCGGAAATCGAGTGTCACGCTCTGTCTGGTCCGATGAATAAGCTTGTTTGTCTTTTGTTTAGTTTTGATCAAGGTGTGTTCGTGAGATAAGAGAACCATTGATTGTGGTTTTTAGTTGGTCAGAGTCTTCTGCACGGAATCGGACTGAGAAATAAATTTCTGGAAGAAAACAGCGACAGTGTGGGCTCCTCACTTATTCCCCACAGTATTCTCGTTTCAAACAACGATTTCAGTGAAGATAAAATCTTTAAGTCTCAAACGTAACAGCAGAAGTGGCTTGAAAGGTTGAATTGTAGTTCGTCTGGAACATGAAGACCATAAAAACATGGGTAACATTAAAACCATCTCAAGCTTGCTATTCTTGCTGCTAGCTGGCGTTTTTCTTTAAAGGACTAGATAACTAGCATTCTTCCTTTTAAAAGCAAAACAGGATGCCATAAGAACATTATTAAAAGTCCATCAGTGACCCAGCAAGTAAGAGTCTTGTGACCCGTAACGAGATTATTGCGTTCGAGCAATATCTTTTGCAAGTTCACCGTGCTGAAGTGAAAAAAGTGAAAAAGTGAAAAAAGGTAAATACTTCATCTGTCTGGGAACGAACGTTCGCCTGCCGTTATGAAGGCGCTGATTAGTGGGAGAGGACAGGTGGGGTTACAATTAGAACAGACACGACTGTCTTGGGATAAACTGAAAGAAACAAACACACGTTGCATCAGTTTCTTTTCAAACTAAACATAAAAGGACTTGTTTTCAGCCTGTTCTCAGACGGAAAATTTGAGTATTCCATCAATCATGTGATCGATTTAAAACCGGAATATTTGTTGCGTTTTTAGAACTTGACTGAGCTTGTCTTGTTAACTTTTTTTAATTTTTTAAATGGAAACTAGTGAGCAGCACACAGCAACTGATCTTGTTAACTTTGTTTATTATCCGACCGGTTTCGTCTGATCAAACAGACTTCATCAGGGATTCTAACAAGATGTTTAAAGGGAACTGGTTTTATACATTAAGTTAGAGTACAAAAGCACGTTCCAGTAAGGGTGTGAACAACAAAACACCCACAAGAAATACGCACAGGATATAACGTAAATCCTGCGTAGAAAATGCGTAGAGTTTAATTTTGGGGCTCTTCTCTCTGTAATTTTGCAAGCGCTCCAGCTGGCGCTATATGCGAGTAACTCCAGCGCCGAGTTTCGCACGGTGAAAACTGAGAGAGCTTCTACGTCGAAATGACTCATCACGACCAAGGATTCTTGGGAGCAAATTGGATTCCGTGGCGGAAAATGTGTGGTTATAGTTCAGTAACCCACAATAGGCCGAGAGGTGGGGCTCTCTTAGCCCACTCAATGTTTATTCAACGTAAGGAACTTTTTTGACAATGCGACGATAGCTTTGTTTTGACAGTTGTTGGAGGATTCGATAAATGCATGCATAAGAAGGTGAGAGAATTATCGGTTTTCACATGACGTCATCAAAATTAAAGAATAAGGAATTATCTCTCCTTTTGAGATGTTAGTTTACCTAGTAATTAGAACAGCTGAAGACTTATCTTTTCACAAATTTTCAGTTTGATTGGTTTTTTCGTCTTGTGATAAAGCAAGGTTGAATTTCTAAGCTTTTGCGTGACACGATATTAAACTGGTGGCCGAGAATGCTGCCACGTAGGTTAAAAATAGTGACTTAGCCGCTGAGATTTCGCAAACTGAACAGTCCTTGAATGAGAATAAGTACTGATGTAGATGTCTATGAGCCCTCAGAGGACGACTAAGAGTTTTTTATAGCAAAACTCGATGACATATGTTTTTGTTAGCTTCCGGCCGCCATATTTGTGCCCCTCAACTGGGACACAAACATGGCGTCTCCATACAAAAGCCTTACAATTTAAGTAGAACATTTCTTCAAATATCTCCCGCACGAAAGATCGCACAGACCTGAATATTTGCGAGACTGTTTTAATATTCATCTTCTTTTGTCTCTTTGATTCTTTACTTTATTTGTTAAATGGTTTTGATGGCGGTGTGACAGCGAAAACCGGCAATTCAGATTTCCACGAAACCTTGGCTGTGTAACATCCTGTGATCTCTCCACCCACCCACTAACCCCTGATATAATCGTAAGCAGCCGTGATTATTTCAATTTCTTTGCAGAATTAAAGGAGCACTTGAAGTCAAATAAATGACACGTCAGAGACTCCCTAATGCACCAACACGTAACAACAGAAGTGTCTTTAAAAGATTGAATTGTAGCCCGTTTGGAACATGAAGACCATAAAAACATGGGTAACATTTTAAAAAACCATCTCAAGCTTTCTATTCTTGCTGCTAGCTGGCGTTTTTCTTTAAGGGACTGGATAACTAGCTTTCTCCTTTTTAAAAGCAAAACAGAATGCCACAAGAACATTATTAAAAGTCCATTAGTGACCCAACAAGTCGTAGTTACTAAAACATGGAACGACCTAAAACCACCTACAACCACCTCAAAAAATTCAACAATCACCTACAACCATCTACAACCACTCGCAAACAATCTACAACCATCTAAGACAAGGTATAAATGTCTGAAATAAGGCGAGACGACAACCTGTCACGTACATAAAATACGAGAATCGAACAAAACACCGACTTCCCCCCAAAATCTTACTCTCCCTGGTCCCTTGTATCATCAACTATTGGCTTAAGTCACGAAATTAAATACGAGATCATGCGAAGTATATTGGGCAATTCCAGAAAATATCCATACCCAACCAGGGACGGCTTCCATGTTTTAACCCCCCCCTTGCCTTCGGAAATTCCAGAATGCGTTACCCCCCCATGCCCTCAGAATTCCATAATCGTGAACCCCCCCTACCCTTCGGAATTTCCGGGGGTTTTTTGGAAGTACATTTTCGACTTGGCAACGTTTAGATGAACAAACGAACATGAATTTATGCCTCCCCAAGGCTGTGATCTAGCGGCGCCAGGCGAAAAGCTTTACTCTTCAGCGACAAGAAAAACCTACCGCGTGTGGCCAGGCTGTGCAACCTTTTTTTTAAGTCTTAATTTGGCTTTGTTTTCTTGTGTTGTTTTGACGTTCACAAAGCGAAATAGCTCGAAAGACTGTTAAAATCTTTTGGTCGATTGCCGTCCGGCAGTCCGAATGTAAAATTATCTGACAGGCGTTCCTTGGAAGCGAGGGACAGCTGCGAGTTTTTTTGCCGTGTTTATCGCGCGGGAGACGAGAGTATCAAGAAATTGCATGCGGTAAATAAGGTACATTTTCAGACTTGATTCACTTGACAAGAAATTCATCAAGGTAAATGTGAAACCCACGTTTTACTGTTCACTTCTACGTGTCTGATCAATCGATCCTTGTCTTCTGCTTCCGCGATCATACGTTCGTGGTTTATTTACGAACTGCAAAAGTCGAGAACAATAGCGTTTTCAAGGAACTCACTCTACTCTTTCTGCTCTAGAAATCCCACCTGTGAAACCCCCCCATGCCTTCGGATTTCCCATTGTTAATACCCCCCCATTCCTTCAGAATTCCAGTTCAAAGAACCCCCCCTCCCCTTCGGAAATCCTAAAAGCCGTCCGTGGTATAGTCTCCTTCGCAGCCGTTTTTAAGCTCGTCACGCAACGCTCCTCCCCACTAGTGGCTGCGAAGGAGACTATACCACGGACGGCTTTTAGGATTTCCGAAGGGGAGGGGGGGTTCTGTTCATATAGACGTAACTAATGGGAGGAGTAGAATCAGCTCCTGTTAACTAATGAATACAGTCTGAAATGTGAAAGAGTACTCTGTTTCCAACATGACTGGTGACACTTTAGGCACTGGTAAAACGTTACTATTTATGGACCGGGGAATGAGTGGGGTGGGGGACGCGCGTGGGAGGAGATTGGTGTAAAACCAGCCCGTACCTTTCTTTTCTTGCCTAACTCATAAACCAATCATCATGCCACATACTGGAAACAATTGGTTTCAGCATCAATTTTTTTTACGCACTCCTGTCCATTTATCTAATTTTGAAAACAAATAAGCACCCTATCTCCTCCCTCCCTCCCCTGATAGCCCCCCTTCCCCCATAATCTCTTTCAGTTGATAAATAATAACCGATGTTTCTGTTTAAAAAAATTATTTCCCTGATGGGGCCTCTGACAGGAGGGGTGCTCTCGAGAAGGATGATGTTGTGGCCCACGCGCAGCACGTAACACCATCATTTCCTTCCGGTAGCATCCAGACATGTAATGGCTTAAATAAGAACTTTAAATTAGTTGTTGTTTAATTTAATAATCATGAATTTGTTGGTATCCAAAAAACTGCACCCCCAAAAAAGTACTTTGTGACACGCAGATGAATAACCACCCGAAGCCACAGGTCACCCAGACTTAGGGTAGGCTCCTGGGTGATTTATTGTTCTCTTAGGATTACCCTCCCTCAGGAAGCAAAAGAAAGGCAATATTTTTCGTAGGGGTACGTTGATTCCTTGCTATCTATAAACCATTTAAATCGGAACTGCGGGTCATCTGCGTTCAAACGAATAAATAGATAAATAAATGAATAAATGAAATAAAGTAAAATAAAACTAGATATGTCATTTCTCCTCGTTTGTGGTTTCAAACTAGGATTTATTGTATTTTAAAAAAGGATAACATTGGGTTAAAGATGAGGTGATCTTCATCAATAAGTTTTGTAAAATGTAGCACTCCACCACCCCCCACCCCCCACCACCACCACTACTGCCAACGCTCCTAACAACCCACCCCACGCGCACAATCGAATTCGCGAATAAATAAATTATTATTTGGATTTTAGCAATGAAAAAAGAACGCACTTAAACTATCACTATCTTAATTCCTGCTGCTGTTGTTGGTGTTGCCTTGAGTATGTACTCGTTCAATCAAGCATTTTCGCATTTCCACCCTCCTCAACCCCGCTAAAATGTCCATGACATTGCATTGCGTGACAAACAAACGGCTGATGTAATATTTTCGTGCCCTACAAACCAAGCAATACTTAGCAAGCCGTCGAAGAAGATGCAGTCGTGATGTTGATCAAAGATTGGTTTTCGACCATGGAATAACTTTGGCAGTTAACGGTGTTTGGGCGGTGTACATCGGACGTTACAAACCGAACTCATACTTATGCGACGAACAACCAGAGAATCGTGCTTAAATGTCGATTAAATGGCCTATGGACCTGTCTTTTACAACATGTTATGAGGTTAGAACATTTAGAAATGTTTTTGTATGTGTTTATTTTTTGACCTTATATCCGTTAAGACATGGGCACGGACTAAAATTAAAGTCTGACAACTTCAAAGTTTACCGCCGAAGGTCAAATATTTGCATTTTTTTACGTACTTTGAAACGTTCTCGCGTCGCTCTTAATCATTTGCCCAAAGAAATTTTCACCTGAATCTCTTGACCATCCTTCTAACATTCTACAACCAGAAGCTTAATCGATTTGAAGGTTTCGCACATGGTGAAAATTAATTTTATTCATGATTAGTTTTACTGCATTGAATTTTATGCCTTCGAAATTAAATTATTTCGTATGCAAAGATCAACGCAATATTCCGTAAAATCATTCCAACAGATATTTTGCGCGCGAGGCTCTCAAACCTGAGTAATAATTAAGCGCCTCAAATGACGATTTTAAAGGAATTTCGTTATTTACATATTTCTTTGAAATGAAAAGATATTTCACCGAAAAAACTATACAGTGATTTTAGTTATACCCAAGCCTATCGAACATTAAAATATGGAAGAAATCGAATTTTCCGCCCTTGCCGCGAAATTTGGAATTTGTCTGATTTTTACAGACAGGCGCTCTTAATGGGCGATTCCAGAAAATATCCATACCACGGATAGTCTCCCTCGCAGCCGTTTTTACACTTAATTAGCATTTTGTTTCACACTATATATTCAACTCTGTACTCCTCCAAGAACAGTTTTGCAAAACACTTCCTTTTAAATCATGTACATTAACAAACTTGAGCACTGACAACAAGCCATACAAAATAATTAACTAACACATGCACAATTTAACACAATAGCACTCTGCTTTTCAAATGTGAATGTTTTACACCATAATCTCTATAGACTACATACAAAAGTTAGTATATTAAGGTTGACAATTACACCACAAACTGTATTTAAACTGTGTGGTAATGTTATTGCTCAAAATGAAAATATATACATAATTATTATTTGTATATATAGAGAGAGTGATGGGGAGACCTACACCCCACCCCTGCCCCTATTTTTAGCAATTCTAGACAGACAAATTGCAGACAAATTTAAAGGAGTTACGTCACGCTATTTTAGCATATTTTTAAAGCTCAAAATATGTCTTGCGGTCAATTGAGATCCAAAAATAATGGTCTAGTTTTGTTATTTAAGACTGTTATGACACTAAAACTGTTTCATGTCGTCTGATGCTACCAATGCGGCAAGGATGGAAATGGATTGAAACTTGAAAAGGTTGGGCCAACTTTTTCAAGTTTTGATGCTATCTCGACAAAAAACAACAAAAACCTTATTATGGGTTGCTCTCTTTGATAAAATTAATTTGATATCCACCTCATAGTTTATCAGGAACATTGTTTGTATAAATAAGTAACGGTTTTTGGAAAGAATTGATCCAAAACCACAAAATCGTCGTGACATAGCTCCTTTAAGACTGGGTGACCTATAAAATTTGACTTAAATTTGGCATCAAACCTGCTTTTTCAACGACCATTCACCACCTGTAAAAAAGCTGTCTTGGAGTTGGCATTGCTGTATTTCAGTGTTAAAACTTCATACCTATTCATATGTTTCTACACAGTTAAGTTTATCTAGCCCTCAATCTTCACCCTTACTTAAAACTAAACTTAGCTGCTGGAAAACTAGTCCATCAGAGAAATATTTACACATAACATAATGTTGACAATAAATCAAGAGTTTGTTTGCTTATTAGTGTTTAAACTTATTATATTTCTTACAAAATCTATTTGATCATTTTAACCCTTTTCTAACGCTGGACTAATTACTTGTGAAAAGCATAGCCTCTCAAAAATAATTTACACAGTATAAAATTCAAGAAAAGTTTGAGAAAATGAAATTTCATCTTCCTATTCTTCCTACAGTTGCAAAACATAGATTGACAGCTCCACACAGTGATCTAATACAACACAAGATCGTTTTCAAGGTTTTCTTCAGTTGTTATGTAGGGCTAACAAGAAAAATAAACATTGACAAACCACTTCAAATGGTTTGGGAAGAAAATCTTTTTTTGGCTAAGGTCACATACAACAGAGTTGGTCATGAATCATGCAAGTAAAGAACTAAACAGCAGAAAAGTTAGAATATATGTTAATACACAGACCTAAAAGCATGAGCAGCATAAACGTATGATTGGTAAATAATAAAAACACAAAAGTGATTCCTGTACTGCAAAAACATTACGCCAATGTTGTTGTTTTTTTTTTGCCAAAATTTTAAGCTTGTATTCAAGACTGTACAAATGTATAACACTGGTTACTTAATAAAAAAAACACTTTTGACCCCCCAAAAACCAAACGGGCAACTACATTTTATATATCACCGAAAAAAAATGTTGAGCTTTACTCCTAAATAGTTTTACAACCTGATTACTTTTCCATTTCTATCCCAATCTACAAAACTTAGAACAATGTGACCCGCCATACTCACTGTAATTGATATCTCTCTTACTGTTGAGTAGAAAACTGTTTGATCGAGGGTCACTGTCCGTTGACACTCACCACCGTTAGTGTATATAGCCACACGCAGCTGGCTGAGTGTTTCTCTGTCAGTACCAGCGACCATGACGTGTTCACCTCCTGGGTGGCAGGCAACACAATAATACACAGCTTCTTTGGTCTTAACACTGAATTTGCTCAGTTGCTGACCATCCTCAGTGAACACGTGGATGCAGTCATCTACCAAGTCCAGTGCCAGTACCCGGCCATCAGGACCAGCAGTGATATCTGTTGCAGACTTCAATATCCCGTCTCCAAAGCTACGAACATATCCTCCATCAGTCTCGTACACATGAATCTCTTCGTAACTTGCCACCAGCACTTTGTTCTTGCTGACCGTCAGTCTCCAGCTGCGTTTCACAAGAAACTTACACAACTGGTCAGCGGTACTGTTGAAAACCAGTACCTCACGACTCCTCCCGTCCCCAGTCTTCACCAGGTCAACCAGTACATAAATGTTGCTGTCTTCATCAGTGGCGACATCCCAAATAGCATCTAACTTTTTCTCATCATCGTCAGTGTATGGACTAAACTTGACAATAAAATGTCCGCTGCTGTCAAACACCTTGACAGTTTTATCCCCGTCGCCTGCTACAATAATCTGTCCATCTACGTTTGTAGCGATACCCGAAGGGTACTTTAGCTTGTGTTCTTCTTTACCCTCCTGACCAAATGACCAGGGTGTAATACAGCAGTGCTCCATGCCAGCTTTGTGCAGTACTTTGGATACTCTTGAATCACGTATTGGATCGACGCTCTGTCTTCCGTATTCAATGCAAGGCAAAAGGCAGCCCTCTCCTTCCCTGGCGAACATCAGTGTGACGTCGTAAACAACGCGATTAACATGACAAACGGTTGCAATGAGTGCTCTTCGTTCTGCTTTACTAAACCGACTCCAGACGTCTTTCTTAAGCTCAGTAGAAAAATATTCCTTAACAGCTGACAAGCTGTGTAGTTCTTCAATACACACTCTACACGCTGGTAACGCATCTTCAGGATTGTCCACTGTCTCCAGTATTGTTGCCATGACTCGATATTGCATGGCAAGAACGCGATCAGAAAGTTCCAAAGCTTCATTAGCGAAGGCCTCTGTTGCCTTTTCACGAGAGCGCTCAAACCTCTTTTTCGCGTTGACGAGCGCACGAGAGGTTGATTCATCCAGGCCTGGGAGCTCTAATTTTATAATCCCCTGAGTAAGAGCAACTGCCTCGCTACTGCTCGCACTGCATTCGCGTGGGGCCATCTTTACCTTCTCAAACACTTTATAGAACAATTCGATTCCTTCCTTGAAGAAACTGATGCTCGCCAACAAATCTTTTTTTGCTAATCCGTCCAACTTCGACTTGATGTCGTCAATTTCACGCACGATCAACCCACGGACTCTCTGATCTGTTGGGTCGCCATCTTTTAGTTTCTCGGCTGCCGTGTCCCTTCCTTTATTCACGAGTAAACCGATAGTGGCTTTAAATACGGCTGTTAATATAGAAGACATGACTATACTGACAGAGCCACAAACACTGTTGCTGTTTATGAAATGCGCGTTGTTTCAGCACTCAGGACAAAGCACTCAGGACAAAGTACACAGGAAATGAATTCCACAAACTGCTGCCCACAAATGACACTTTGAAACAAAAAACTTAGGGTTATGGTCCAGTGCCTCAGCCACAACAGTTAGAAATTACGTAACGATTGCGAAATATCTGCCCGGAAATCGAGTGTCACGCTCTGTCTGGTCCGATGAATAAGCTTGTTTGTCTTTTGTTTAGTTTTGATCAAGGTGTGTTCGTGAGATAAGAGAACCATTGATTGTGGTTTTTAGTTGGTCAGAGTCTTCTGCACGGAATCGGACTGAGAAATAAATTTCTGGAAGAAAACAGCGACAGTGTGGGCTCCTCACTTATTCCCCACAGTATTCTCGTTTCAAACAACGATTTCAGTGAAGATAAAATCTTTAAGTCTCAAACGTAACAGCAGAAGTGGCTTGAAAGGTTGAATTGTAGTTCGTTTGGAACATGAAGACCATAAAAACATGGGTAACATTAAAACCATCTCAAGCTTGCTATTCTTGCTGCTAGCTGGCGTTTTTCTTTAAAGGACTAGATAACTAGCATTCTTCCTTTTAAAAGCAAAACAGGATGCCACAAGAACATTATTAAAAGTCCATCAGTGACCCAGCAAGTAAGAGTCTTGTGACCCGTAACGAGATTATTGCGTTCGAGCAATATCTTTTGCAAGTTCACCGTGCTGAAGTGAAAGTTTTGCCACAAACAATTACCCATCTAATCTTTCCCTGTTTGGAATACTTCCATAAAGGAAGCCTCAGTTTCTGACCGTAAAAAAGGTAAATACTTCATCTGTCTGGGAACGAACGTTCGCCTGCCGTTATGAAGGCGCTGATTAGTGGGAGAGGACAGGTGGGGTTACAATTAGAACAGACACGACTGTCTTGGGATAAACTGAAAGAAACAAACACACGTTGCATCAGTTTCTTTTCAAACTAAACATAAAAGGACTTGTTTTCAGCCTGTTCTCAGACGGAAAATTTGAGTATTCCATCAATCATGTGATCGATTTAAAACCGGAATATTTGTTGCGTTTTTAGAACTTGACTGAGCTTGTCTTGTTAACTTTTTTTAATTTTTTAAATGGAAACTAGTGAGCAGCACACAGCAACTGATCTTGTTAACTTTGTTTATTATCCGACCGGTTTCGTCTGATCAAACAGACTTCATCAGGGATTCTAACAAGATGTTTAAAGGGAACTGGTTTTATACATTAAGTTAGAGTACAAAAGCACGTTCCAGTAAGGGTGTGAACAACAAAACACCCACAAGAAATACGCACAGGATATAACGTAAATCCTGCGTAGAAAATGCGTAGAGTTTAATTTTGGTGCTCTTCTCTCTGTAATTTTGCAAGCGCTCCAGCTGGCGCTATATGCGAGTAACTCCAGCGCCGAGTTTCGCACAGTGAAAACTGAGAGAGCTTCTACGTCGAAATGACTCATCACGACCAAGGATTCTTGGGAGCAAATTGGATTCCGTGGCGGAAAATGTGTGGTTATAGTTCAGTAACCCACAATAGGCCGAGAGGTGGGGCTCTCTTAGCCCACTCAATGTTTATTCAACGTAAGGAACTTTTTTGACAATGCGACGATAGCTTTGTTTTGACAGTTGTTGGAGGATTCGATAAATGCATGCATAAGAAGGTGAGAGAATTATCGGTTTTCACATGACGTCCGTCATCAAAATTAAAGAATAAGGAATTATCTCTCCTTTTGAGATGTTAGTTTACCTAGTAATTAGAACAGCTGAAGACTTATCTTTTCACAAATTTTCAGTTTGATTGGTTTTTTCGTCTTGTGATAAAGCAAGGTTGAATTTCTAAGCTTTTGCGTGACACGATATTAAACTGGTGGCCGAGAATGCTGCCACGTAGGTTAAAAATAGTGACTTAGCCGCTGAGATTTCGCAAACTGAACAGTCCTTGAATGAGAATAAGTACTGATGTAGATGTCTATGAGCCCTCAGAGGACGACTAAGAGTTTTTTATAGCAAAACTCGATGACATATGTTTTTGTTAGCTTCCGGCCGCCATATTTGTGCCCCTCAACTGGGACACAAACATGGCGTCTCCATACAAAAGCCTTACAATTTAAGTAGAACATTTCTTCAAATATCTCCCGCACGAAAGATCGCACAGACCTGAATATTTGCGAGACTGTTTTAATATTCATCTTCTTTTGTCTCTTTGATTCTTTACTTTATTTGTTAAATGGTTTTGATGGCGGTGTGACAGCGAAAACCGGCAATTCAGATTTCCACGAAACCTTGGCTGTGTAACATCCTGTGATCTCTCCACCCACCCACTAACCCCTGATATAATCGTAAGCAGCCGTGATTATTTCAATTTCTTTGCAGAATTAAAGGAGCACTTGAAGTCAAATAAATGACACGTCAGAGACTCCCTAATGCACCAACACGTAACAACAGAAGTGTCTTTAAAAGATTGAATTGTAGCCCGTTTGGAACATGAAGACCATAAAAACATGGGTAACATTTTAAAAAACCATCTCAAGCTTTCTATTCTTGCTGCTAGCTGGCGTTTTTCTTTAAAGGACTGGATAACTAGCTTTCTCCTTTTTAAAAGCAAAACAGAATGCCACAAGAACATTATTAAAAGTCCATTAGTGACCCAACAAGTCGTAGTTACTAAAACATGGAACGACCTAAAACCACCTACAACCACCTCAAAAAATTCAACAATCACCTACAACCATCTACAACCACTCGCAAACAATCTACAACCATCTAAGACAAGGTATAAATGTCTGAAATAAGGCGAGACGACAACCTGTCACGTACATAAAATACGAGAATCGAACAAAACACCGACTTCCCCCCAAAATCTTACTCTCCCCTGGTCCCCTTGTATCATCAACTATTGGCTTAAGTCACGAAATTAAATACGAGATCATGCGAAGTATATTGGGCAATTCCAGAAAATATCCATACCCAACCAGGGACGGCTTCCATGTTTTAACCCCCCCCTTGCCTTCGGAAATTCCAGAATGCGTTACCCCCCCCCCCCCCCATGCCCTCAGAATTCCATAATCGTGAACCCCCCCTACCCTTCGGAATTTCCGGGGGTTTTTTGGAAGTACATTTTCGACTTGGCAACGTTTAGATGAACAAACGAACATGAATTTATGCCTCCCCAAGGCTGTGATCTAGCGGCGCCAGGCGAAAAGCTTTACTCTTCAGCGACAAGAAAAACCTACCGCGTGTGGCCAGGCTGTGCAACCTTTTTTTTAAGTCTTAATTTGGCTTTGTTTTCTTGTGTTGTTTTGACGTTCACAAAGCAAAATAGCTCGAAAGACTGTTAAAATCTTTTGGTCGATTGCCGTCCGGCAGTCCGAATGTAAAATTATCTGACAGGCGTTCCTTGGAAGCGAGGGACAGCTGCGAGTTTTTTTGCCGTGTTTATCGCGCGGGAGACGAGAGTATCAAGAAATTGCATGCGGTAAATAAGGTACATTTTCAGACTTGATTCACTTGACAAGAAATTCATCAAGGTAAATGTGAAACCCACGTTTTACTGTTCACTTCTACGTGTCTGATCAATCGATCCTTGTCTTCT
>OX419341.1:12877827-12905327 GCA_948470475.1 Galaxea fascicularis
TTCAGATCTTACAAATCGACCTATGGCCTTATACTGGCTTGTTTCTGTGTGCTTGCAGGTCTAGCATTTGTCTTTATATTGACTTGAAAGACACAGAATTTGACTTGAATTTTGCTTTTCATTAAATTAACTGTTGTCGTTATGTTTTGGTAACGAAAATGCTATCTTAAAACACGTAAATACGGTCTTTTAGAGGATTAGTGTTGATTCTCTGTTATAGGGTTGAAATATCTGTCTGGATTTGCAAAAAGGTACCTCCAGGATTTTTTAGCAACAGTCTCATTTCAGGCTTGTTCAGTACTTGACCAGTTTTTCTTTGTCCTTCTGTTTTTAGTACACAAAACCCCCTAACAAGCTGCAGTAGACAAAAAAATGTGTTTTTAATGCTATTTACATCTTCCCCCCCCCCCCTCCCCCACCTCTCCCCTACATATCATTTCCCACAATTGTCTTTGTGTCATAAGTCACTAATTTGAAATCAGCGCGCGCGTTAGAAGTTGTTTTCAGTGGTCGGTTAATTTTCTACATTTGTTTTTGGCCGCCTACAGTGAAGTTTTCCGGAAGGCATCATTAAGCCTTATGAAGGAACAATTCTCACGATTGGCAAGGTCTGCCGTCGTCCAATATGTTACCGTATTCCGTCTCATTTCGGCTAAACGGGTGGGACACCGATCTCGGGCTTGAGACGGAAAGGCATCATATTGCGAGCTTTGCTGTGGGCAGTGACGAGTCTCTGGCCTGAAAAGGTAGTTTGTAGGAGTCAGATCTATTCGGCGAGAGCAAAATTAAAGCTGATTTGTGACCAGGCCAGAGACTTAGTTAAATTTTCTTGTCAATACCGCCCTCTAGTTGTCCGTTTGAAAACGAATGGGTACATCCGGGATCTTGAATAAATCGACTGTGTCAGCAAAGTTTACATGTGATGATTTATGTGGAGAAAGCGAGAGTTCAGTATTGAGAGAGAGAGTAATTTGATGATACTTTGCCCGTATCAAGTGTGGAAACATTGTGCCTGGTTTGGTTGTGGAGAGCTTTATCAGTGCCGCGAACGTGGATAATTGTGTGATTTCCTCAACTTGTTGACAGACGGATTTCAGGTATGTCGTGGTGCTCGTGTTATAAGAATAGTGTGTGCAAGCCTAAAAACGCTTCGTGAGTGTTTAGCTGAAGTGATTTTGTCTTAGACAACCGATTCTGGGCTCAAGAACGGTAAATTCTGGATCTGTTTTAGTCGGGCATCTCGCTCTGAGCCTCATAGTTTGCGAGACTGAAAGTTCATAATTTCTGTGCTTTTAATAAATGTTGTTTATTTCATTACAAATCTGTCGCTTTTGCCAAGATCGACTTGTCGTCTGTTTCCAGCGATTAATTTGTCCATTTAAGCCCTACCTAGCGACATTCAGCTGTATTTTATTCACCTCAAGGGTCAAATTGTTACAACGCGCTTGAAATTTCTGTAGGCACCTTTTTACAAATTCAGACAGATTTTTAACATGTATAACACAAATCTAGCTGATGATGACTTTTGAACTCGGGAAATGCCACCAAAGACCTTGAAGTAGCTAGATATCTTTACTTCAGATCTTACAAATCGACCTATGGCCTTATACTGGCTTGTTTCTGTGTGCTTGCAGGTCTAGCATTTGTCTTTATATTGACTTGAAAGACACAGAATTTGACTTGAATTTTGCTTTTCATTAAATTAACTGTTGTCGTTATGTTTTGGTAACGAAAATGCTATCTTAAAACACGTAAATACGGTCTTTTAGAGGATTAGTGTTGATTCTCTGTTATAGGGTTGAAATATCTGTCTGGATTTGCAAAAAGGTACCTCCAGGATTTTTTAGCAACAGTCTCATTTCAGGCTTGTTCAGTACTTGACCAGTTTTTCTTTGTCCTTCTGTTTTTAGTACACAAAACCCCCTAACAAGCTGCAGTAGACAAAAAAATGTGTTTTTAATGCTATTTACATCTTCCCCCCCCCCCCTCCCCCACCTCTCCCCTACATATCATTTCCCACAATTGTCTTTGTGTCATAAGTCACTAATTTGAAATCAGCGCGCGCGTTAGAAGTTGTTTTCAGTGGTCGGTTAATTTTCTACATTTGTTTTTGGCCGCCTACAGTGAAGTTTTCCGGAAGGCATCATTAAGCCTTATGAAGGAACAATTCTCACGATTGGCAAGGTCTGCCGTCGTCCAATATGTTACCGTATTCCGTCTCATTTCGGCTAAACGGGTGGGACACCGATCTCGGGCTTGAGACGGAAAGGCATCATATTGCGAGCTTTGCTGTGGGCAGTGACGAGTCTCTGGCCTGAAAAGGTAGTTTGTAGGAGTCAGATCTATTCGGCGAGAGCAAAATTAAAGCTGATTTGTGACCAGGCCAGAGACTTAGTTAAATTTTCTTGTCAATACCGCCCTCTAGTTGTCCGTTTGAAAACGAATGGGTACATCCGGGATCTTGAATAAATCGACTGTGTCAGCAAAGTTTACATGTGATGATTTATGTGGAGAAAGCGAGAGTTCAGTATTGAGAGAGAGAGTAATTTGATGATACTTTGCCCGTATCAAGTGTGGAAACATTGTGCCTGGTTTGGTTGTGGAGAGCTTTATCAGTGCCGCGAACGTGGATAATTGTGTGATTTCCTCAACTTGTTGACAGACGGATTTCAGGTATGTCGTGGTGCTCGTGTTATAAGAATAGTGTGTGCAAGCCTAAAAACGCTTCGTGAGTGTTTAGCTGAAGTGATTTTGTCTTAGACAACCGATTCTGGGCTCAAGAACGGTAAATTCTGGATCTGTTTTAGTCGGGCATCTCGCTCTGAGCCTCATAGTTTGCGAGACTGAAAGTTCATAATTTCTGTGCTTTTAATAAATGTTGTTTATTTCATTACAAATCTGTCGCTTTTGCCAAGATCGACTTGTCGTCTGTTTCCAGCGATTAATTTGTCCATTTAAGCCCTACCTAGCGACATTCAGCTGTATTTTATTCACCTCAAGGGTCAAATTGTTACAACGCGCTTGAAATTTCTGTAGGCACCTTTTTACAAATTCAGACAGATATATATATATATATATATATATATATATAAATGCAGTTAATGTTCACCGCTGAATCCAGGATAGTGCTCTACAATAAAGGAGCTGTGACAGTAATCTTTCTATATATATATATATATATATATATATGTAATCACAATATAGAGAAGTCTTTACTGGAGTCATGGCTCAAGTCCTGTGGCATTGCCATATTGGTTTATCTGTAAATGCTAATATTGAGAAAATAATTGTGGAGTTCCGCTTTTAGGCTTGCCTAAATATATATATCAACGGTATATGCAAAAGATGGGAGTTTCTGGTGGCGCGACCACTTACTTCGCCACGTGTTAAAAACTTCGAAGAGAGATAAGCAGGAGCGGCGCCAGTCATACATTAAAAAGCAAGCACGGCGTCGCGGAGATATAGTTGAGATTTAATAGGTAGCCAGTGCAGTTCTTTCAGGAGCAGAGTAACGTGGTCAAATTTTCTAGAACCACAGATAATCCTGGCTGCAAAGTTCTGGACAGCTTGGAGCTTTGGGAGGTTGGTGGCCGCTGCACTGGACCAGACGGAGGAACAATAAAACAACTTACTAAACACTAAAGTATTAATTATTGTAATTAAAGTCGATCTGTCAAACACATGCTTAACACGATTAATTTGAGCTAAACTTGAGAAGCAGGAAGAAACTGTTTTAATGATATGCTCTTGAAAAGTAAGGCTCGAGTGGAAAGTCACGCCCAGGTCTTTAACGACGTGCACCGGTGTTAATTCTTTTCCTAAGACGGAGAGACGAATAACCGGGAGATTTTGTAACCTTTGTCGACTTCCATAAACAATAAGCTTAGTTTTATCAGGGTTCAAAAGAAGACGATTTTTGAAAGCACCAGTTTCGGATATGTAGAAGGTCAGCATTCAAGTCAGCAACAGCCTTAGCCCAGTCATGGACTGGGAACTGAAGAAATGTAAAGTTTTGTGTCGTCGACGTAACTTTCGGTAAGACAGGATCGGGGGACGAGTGGTAGATCGTTTACATAAATACTAAACAAAATGGGTCCAAGAATGCTTTCTTGTGGCACGCCGGATACAACGGGTAGAGGATCAGACAACTCAGAATTTATGCGTACTACTTGTCGTCTGTCGGAGAGATAGCTAGTGAACCAGGCAACGCTTGATGGCGAAATTCCAGTATCCAGAAGTTTATTGAGCAAGATTCCATGATTTATTGTATCGAAAGCCTTGCTCATATCAAGTAAAACAACAGCGGTAGTTTCACTAAAGAACCAAGAAGGATGACTTATAATCCTGTTAACAAAAATACAATTAGTAGTATCAGAATCTATGTTACAGATGGGAAATGAAGAACTGTTAACTTTAACAATGCTGATACAGCATTTCTCTTATTCTAAAAAGAATCAAATAATATAACCAAATAATGTATAATGAGACCATATGAATTCACAAGAATATACCATCCATCACTAGGAAGGTTCTTTGTCAAGCATAAAGGAAATGAAATTTTAGTCGATAACATATTTAATCCAAGAGGTAGCGGTGTTTTGGAAACAATAACTAAACCATTAAAAAGCGTTTTCAAACCGCTGGCAATCAAGAGCGGATCAGAACGACTAGGAACGAAACTCGGGGAAAAAGCGGTGATTTTATTCTGAAAAAATTGGAAACCAAATTTAGAAAAAAAAGCCTATACAAAAAACAACCTATGCAAAAAATACCTGAAGAATCAACCGATGATATTATAAATCGTCTTATTTCAGGATCAGGAAGGAATGAATTATATAAATGGCTTTTAGATCAAACGAATTGTTACAACGAAATGAATCAGTTCGTTGTCAACTAGATGATGTTCTTAGAACACCTGGAAATAATCAACATCAGATCAAAAAAGGATACAAGTTTACTACTAATGACAGATTAATAACGATTAATGGTGCCTTACATGTATATTTAACAAGTTCAGATAATGGTCTTGATCAACTAGGCCGGTCGAATTTAGCCGAACAGAGACAACACCAAAAAGCCATAATAATGCTGAAGATAATTAATGTCCTAACAGCTTCACATCTGTCTGATATGTTTATTCGAAATAATTCATGAAGCGACTACGAGTTGCGTTTTTCCAGGATGAACATTGAGCTCCCCCAAAAAAGAACTATTTCAAAAATTTACGGATGCAAAAGTTTGGAACAATCTTCCAATTTCCCTTAAAGAAGAGAAATACCTAGAAAGATTAAGAGTAAATTGAAGTTGCTTTTACTACCCGGCATCAACAAATCGGCTAAATAGTTCATGATTTTATGACCAGCCGAGTGTTTTTATACCCGATAAAGGACGTCTGCGAGTCTTTTCAACAGCTTCAAAAACTTTTGTGGATAGAATCAGATATAAAGACACTTATTAAACATTAATTTCTTTTGTATTTTCTTTTTGAATTATTGATGAATTTTTGAAAATTTGATAAAACTCCGTGTTGAAATAAAGATATCTTATCTTATTTTATCCATCCATCCATCCATCCATCTATACATTATAGTGTTTCGTACTTGCATGGCTTTTGTGAAGACCAACAGTTGAAATTTTTTTATCAAAACTACCGTGGTGAAATAAAGTTTTCAATCTTTCCATCCATCCTTATTTAAAAGATCTTCTGATCTCCTCAGAGAATTGTGGTGGCTTAATCTTGAAGTAATGAGAGAACGCAAAAGCCGTCACAAAGCTTGCTCTCTACAATGTTGGTATCAAACCACGTGATCGCCAGCTGCAATGGGCATATTCATTCTTTCATTCGTTCGTTCGTTCGTTCGTTCATTCAATATGTTCATCGGTTCACTCACTCAACCACTCACTGACTCACTCGCTCATTCATTCCTTCATTCATTCATTGTGCATTAATCGAAAATGTTTCAAAACTAATGCATTAGCCTGTTGCAGTGTATTTCTGCCTGTTTATTTATTTGCTGTCAGGACAAATTGAGCCTAACTCGAGCTCGACTGTAAGATAATCAATGTCCTTTTGGCGCAGGGGTCAGAGGAAAGGTATTTAAACAAAGAAGTGCAACTTGCAGATTGAAAGATTAGCTTCGTTTACAAACTTGACCAGCTCTACTTCGACTTTTTTGTTTCAGATTCTCAGCCACCATCATTTGGTGCATCATGCCCCTCGCGTCCGTTACAGTTTTATGCAGAAAAAGGAAGGTTATCAGCATTAGTGAACTGGACCAATCCTGTTGCTACTGACAACTCAGGATTAACGCCTGAAGTAACTTCAAACTACTAATCACCTCATAGGTTCAGTCGGGGAACTCACGTAATAACGTACATTGCAGTGGACCAATCAGGAAATAAGGCTACTTGCACATTTAGTGTCAAAGTAATAGGTAATGAAATAGTATAAAAACGTCATGACGCCGTCACAGATGATGGAAAACAGTTTTCACTGTCAGGACGATTTCATGTATCTTTCTAGGGGTTCTTTAAGTTTAGATCTTTTAAGTGTGACTTGGCATGGTTTCATGCATATCGAGGAAGCTCTTTGGTAGTGAAAACATTCACAATGTATGTACAATAGACACTCATCCAGTGACTTCTGTGGAAATGAGGACGATATAAGAATTATCAGGGAGTTATTCATTATCCATATAGGTACAAATTTTATCTTGATTAAGACGTGTTTTATTAGATGCAAATTTTACTGAATGTATACACATGATTTGTCATTATCCCTCTTTTAACTTAAAAAAAAATGTTTCCTTGCTAATTCACATAAACTCATGTCGTTTTCTCATATCACAAGTGATCATTTGCAGATCACTGACATTTTCACCTGGAGGTCCACTGGGCATGAGCAGTTGTGGAAATCATTATGGATCAATGTGTAACTTCTCTTGTTCTATCGGTCATCGAATTAATGGCTTATCGACAGTCATGTGCAATGCACGGAGCAGCTGACCTCCAGTATTCTGGGACAATCCTCCACCAACATGTCAAAGCCGGTGAGGGTACTGCTAAATATAAAAATCGGTTATTTTTTTGCTTACTGAAGGCTGAAGCATTTCAATGGTCGAAACCATCCAGTACTAGGTCCTTAGGCGGAACGATTTTATCAATCTGTACAATTTTCATTCCTTTTGTCATCACAAAAGGGGTTAAAATCAAAACAAACTTCCTACGAAATAAACTAAGCCGTCACTAGCAGCCCAAGAAGAAGTCGAAGTAACTATACTTCTGAATACACAATTACTGTAGTGAAGAAAAACAGTGTTTATACATAAGGTAAATGCTAGGTCATTTTGTAGGCGTGAACGGATGAATCGGACTCATGTATCACAATTTCTTTTGTTTATCCTTTTTAAGTGCTAGGGTGGTGTTAATATATGTTAGTTCACATGACAAAACAAGCACAGAGAGATTTCTGCTGTATCAGTGGCCAAACGGCGCGATTGCTAAAATTTGTTTATTCAATCGAGCGTACTCTCTTTTTTTTGTAAGAACATTGAGGCTGAGATTAACCAAAATTTGAAGTACCTGCTAAGAACATGCCCAGGTTGAGAGTCAGTAAGACCGTTTTTGTTTTGCTCATTTGTTTTTATCGCGTTGTGAACCTCTGTAATCAATGCTTTTTCTAAAGCCAAATTTATCAAGAGTTGATTAGCGCGACCTTTTGTTCGCGGTATCCGAGCAATCCACACATTTTGATAGGTTTCCTGGTCACGTCCGCATCAGCATTGATTTATTGAATGACAGTCGAACTTCTCCATAACGGCCACCTTGGGGGCAGACATCTCTATTTTGCTCGCTTATTTTCTTTAAAGGAGTAGTGTACTATGTACACATGAAGGTTTTCTGCGTTTTCACTACAAAATCTGGTGACTTAATGTCGCTCTGTGAACCTTTATGTTCAATGGTTTTTGTAAAGCTAAATTTACCAGCAGTTGGTTGGCGCGACATTGTATGTATACCATGTAACTTAAGAACACCTCAAGACCGTTTTCAGGCTAAAATCGCGAAAACGAAAAAACATACTGTAACAATGTCGAACCTCAGCTCTAGAACTAGACGTTCTTATAAAAAAGGGAGTGTAGGCTTAAACGTGTACTGACGAGCTCATCTTAAGGTACAACGTCACAAATCGTCAAACTACTTTTATGTTTATGTATTAAACAATGATCCGTCATAAGTTTCGTAATAAGGTTTTGTCCTTTCAGCGATTAGGTGTGTCTCTCTTCCCACTCCATCTAATGGCTTGAAAATCGGGTGCTCTGATCCGTTATCCGAACAATATGGTGTGGTTTGCAGTTTCTCGTGTAAAGTTGGTCACAACTTGACTGGTTCGTCAAGGCGGCAGTGCCTTAAAAACGAGACTTGGAGTGGACTGGATACATCTTGTCAAGGTACGGTTACGAAAAAATGCATTTCACAAATAAAAAGGCCAAACTGTATCTTTATATATAACATGCCCCTTTCTAAAAAACACAGGAAAGAAACGTATACTGAGCCAAAGCGCAATGTCGAGGTAAAGTGGTGTGATTAATGCCTTCTTTAGTTCGTTCTTTTTACAAACAGTCATCCTGTACTCTATGAGCACTTGTTGTGCTCAGCAGAAAGGAGCTTCAGGAATTTAATTTCAAAAACACTTAAGTAGGTATCCGTTTATGCAGCATGTGAGAGTGATAAGTTGTGCAGCTTGTGAGAGTAATATGTTTGTTTGCAGACAAAATGTCCCCTTCATTCAGCAACGGCTGTCCCGAGAACATGGTCTTTTATCTTGCTAAATGTTCAACCTTCGCTCAAGTCTCTTGGAGTGAACCAGCAGTGACTGACAACTCTGGTCATGTGATAATCAGTTACCCTGCTGTGCGGCCTCCAGCCAACATAAGCCTTGGTTTGTATGATGTTTTAAAGTATTCCGCAAGAGATGCCGAGGGAAACAGAGCAAACTGTAGCTTCATCGTACAAGTCGCAAGTACGAGATTTCCTTTATTTTGATGTGATGTGGTAAAGAGACATAAGACTAACTGGACAAGAATATGGGGCACCGTTTGTAAATCTATTATTTCGACTAAATTGATGCCGATTTTTTCATTTTTTATAAATCAGGCTGTGTCTTACAAATTTATTTACATATCATGAAGTTAGGCAAAGCAGTTGTAAATCTCTTATTTTTAAATAATGAATTGATACACCTGGCGAACTTCATCATTTATAAATAAATTTGTAAGACACAGCCTGATTTATAAATAACGAAAAAAACGCCATGCATACGCCTTATTCCAAAATGGCGACGATTTTGTTATTCCTTTGTGTCCATGTTAATTGGCCCTTGTTGCCTCGTTTTAAGCTAAAAATTCTATTGTATTCTGCAGATGCGATCGAGGCAAAGAGGGCTAATTAACATGAATATAAAAGAATAATAAAATTGTCGCCATTTTGGAATAAGGTGTATTTTGTCTAAATAATAACTTTACAGACGGCGCCCCATACAAGAGGCAACACACTTGATTTTCTAATATACCTCGAAGTATTTCTTTATTTGCAGGAAAGTCTTGCCCACCCCTCCAGCCTCCAATCAACGACGCCATAACCTCTCTTTCATGTGGTTGGTCATTTGGTTCCCAGGCATCTCTGTCTTGTAATCAGGGATATAGACAACGTGGCTCAAGTGTTCGATCATGTGAATCAGACGGAACCTGGTCAGGCAATGTAACTACTTGCAACGGTGAGGAAAAGAAAAATACCAGGCATATTAATTTAACCAGAGATGTCTGAAACACAAAACGATGCAGACAAGGTTAACATAAATTACTCAATTTTATTTCTGAAGGGTGCGAAATTTCTAATCTTTCATTTGATTCCGGTCTACTTAAGACGTCATCAGAAAAACTAAGGGAAATCTACTAATGAACAGAAAGGTATTCAATTTATCTTATGACTTTCCTTATTTCTTTCCTCCTATCTCCCCACCCGTACATTTTCCCCATTTCGTCTTGGTCTTCGAAATCTTTTCCTTAGATTGTTTCTATATCTAGTTTTTAAAGTGCCCGTAACCCTAAACTTTTTTCGCCAAAATATATCTGCTGCTCATTTCAAGTATTACTGTGAAAAAAGTTTTTGATTTAGTTTGATCCTCCATCTTCTATGGCTCCGTGAAGTATGGAATTTCGGGCTTAACACACCGCCATTTTGTTTCACGACCTAGATTTGGGAGAACCCTGAGGTCGAGCGGCTATTGCGACGTCGACCCGGGAACGATCTTTCATTCTCAAGTGTTTCTTTGTAGACGTAGTGTGATAGAAGAGTTCCTCTTTCGAAAACTATCGGGAAAAGCCTTCCGTTTCGTTGTTCGCGTCTGTAGCAACTTACCAGAGATAGAGAATGGTACAGTACTGCACAGTATACCGATCTACGTTCGGTGATTACCGAGCACCGGTTGGGCAGAAAAGACACAAAAGATGGGTAAATTTTATGAAACTCAAACATTATTCAGCGCAGCGGCAAACATCTAAAAATATCCAAAACAGTTAACATATGATTTTTTTCATAAACATCATTCACATTCATCTCTTTCACGGGAACATATGAACCCACAATTGACCAGTTCCAACGACAGCTCTCTCGCAGTTGTGAACGCAGCTTGTTTACGCAATTGCATAAATTGCGTTCAAAACTGCGAGGATCACTCTTCATTAATTTTGATCTCATTATAATTAGCCTCAGAAGTTATTTAGTTGAATTAGTGAAAAAAATTCAGGTTTTCAACGGGGTTTGAACCCCTGACCTCGCGATGCTCTAACCAACTGAGCTATGAAGTCACTAACATTGGGAGGAGGTCAATTGTGGGTTCATATGTATGTATGAACTGCGGAAATGAAAGAACTCAAGCCTCGTTGAAGTACTGAATCTTATTTCAGGCTTCTTTACTCAATTGCATAAATTGCGTTCACAACTGCGAGGATCATCCTGCATTTGAACAAAGTATTGGCACTTCAGCTCCTAAAATCGTGTTTAATTCCCTCTTCGTGGCAGCTACTGGGCTCGAATAAAACATTCGAAAGTTCGACACGCTCGAAACGATTGAAACGCGGCCAAAATATGAAACATTTGCGGAAACACTTCAACTGATTGTGTTGAGCAATTCTAAGAACTAAACGCACGATGCAAACGCTAATCCTATGTGCACGAAAATTTCCATGATTGCCGACGAACCCAAACATGAAACTCTGAACATGTCGAGGCCACTGCTTCACTAATCCGATAGACAAGAAAGCCATCCTGGTTTGTACTTAAATGTCTGTTTCCTTCTATTCTCCCAGTAATACATAAGATTGTCAACCTTTCCTTGGAAACTGGTCGGATGCCTGAAATACTTAAACAAGCTATACTTAAACCATTGCTCAAAAAGCCCTCTCTGGATTCGAACGACTTAAGGAACTATAGGCCCATTTCTAATCTTCGTTTCATATCCAAAACCATTGAAAAATGTGTTGCTAAACAGCTGACTCAATACTTAGATATCAATGACCTTGGTGAAACATATCAATCAGCCTATAAGAGGAACCATAGTGCAGAGACAGCTCTTATTAGAGTCCACAATGACATAGCTATGGCAATAGATCAACATCGTTCAGTTATCCTAGTACTTCTCGATCTCTCGGCTGCATTCGATACTGTCGATTATGGTATCCTCCTCTTGCGACTGTCCAATCGTTTTGGAATTAATGGAACTGTATTGGAATGGTTTCGATTATATCTTTCTGATCGTACACAGTTTGTGCAAGTTAATGGTGCGTGCTCTGCTTCTCATGTTCTTGAGTTTGGTGTACCGCAGGGATCCGTTCTTGGCCCGTTGTTATATTCAATGTACACATCCCCTCTTGGCGAGATTGCTCGACGTCATCAAATGCTCTACCACTTTTATGCCGATGACACTCAGCTATATATTACGTTCAGGACGTCGTCTGTTCCTGATATGAATCTGAGTAACACGAAATTGGTAAACTGTGTTCGGGACATGGACGCATGGACGTCCATGGATGCTTTCCAACAAGCTGAAATTAAATAAAGACAAGTCTGAAGTTCTCGTAATATCCTCTTGCTATCGACCTCGGCCACCACTATCTTCTGTTGATATATGTAATGAGACTGTATCCTGCTCCCCTAGTGCACGCAATATTGGACTTATCTTGGATCAGTCCCTTTGTATGGTTCCTCATGTCAATGCAGTCTGTCAATCGTCCTTTTTCCATCTTCGTAACATTGGTTTCATTCGCAAATATCTTACTTACGATGCTACTAAGATCATTATTCATGCCTTCGTAGTTTCTAAACTTGATTATTGTAATTCTTTATTGTACGGCCTACCATTATATCTTATTCGGAAGCTTCAACATGTTCAAAATTCGCTCGCCTTGTCAAACAGTGTCCAAGATTTTGCCATATTACTCCTGTCCTGAGGGATCTTCACTGGCTCCCTGTCTCCTTTCGTATTGAATTTAAAATTATGTTAATTACTTACAAAGTACTACATGATCGAGCTCCAATCTATATACAGGAACTCCTTCAATTGTATTCACCTAGCCGAAATCTTAGATCCTCTAATGGAAATTTATTTGTTAAACCCTATTTTAATCTCAATTCGTATGGTAAACGAGCTTTTTCTGTTGCTGCTCCGGAACTTTGGAATAACTTACCGGAGGATATTAAATCTGCAAACTCAATTGATGATTTTAAACGCAAACTTAAAACATTTCTTTTTATGCGAGCTTATGAATCGTGATGTTTTTATTTTTATCTATTGTGTACATTTATCTATTTTGTAGTTAGTTTTACTTTTAGTTTTATCTAATTTTTGTAAACAGCGCCTTTGAATCTTGTAGAAAAGGCGCTATATAAATGGATTATTATTATTATTATTATTATTATCCACTAGCTTTTCCTTTAGCTCCTCACTTGCCTCACTTCTTCACTTCGAATTACAAGTAGATTAATTTATGCGAAAACCAATTTGGGGTTAGCTGCACTTTAAATGTGTTAACCTTTTAGGTTGCTTAAGGAGTTACCCTTTTCTTTAGTTGTCAAGTGTCCAGCCATAAAGCCGCCCTTGTATGGAACAGATACAGTCTGGTGTAGATTACAATACAGACTGCTTTTTCGCGTGCAATGTTACAAATCATTATCGACTGGAGGGACCGTCAAAAGTATCCTGCCTTGAAAATGGCTCTTGGAGTTGGGACATCAGTAACATGACCTGCAAAGGTATAAAATGTCATATATATCAGGGACTGCGGAGCGGATTTTTGAGTGTGTGTGTGGGGGGGGGGGAGGTTAATTTGAAATTTGAGTCTTCTGAAATGGCTGGAAATGGATCTAGAAATGGATCATTTTTCGTTTGTTCAGGAAGAAACCTAACGACAGACTGCCTCATCCGGCTGTGTTTTTACGAGAAAACCCTCAAAAAAACTAAACTGGATCGAAATGGACAAATCAGAGAAAGGTACCCTTTTTCTAAGAGGTCCGTATATTTGACATAACATAATGTAATGTACTTTTTTTTGTAAAAGACAGACCTGGTTTACTTAAGTAAAAAGAAATAGTGATTTAATCCGCCAAAAAAGTGAGCCGGGGGGGGGGGGCTTAGCCCCCCAGCCCCACCTTCTGCCCGGTCCCTGTATATGTGTGGCTCTTCCCCACCGAAACTAATGCCAACATAGCCAGTGTTTGGTCATTGGGATCGTTGATTTCTGACTAGATGTAATGAGCAATATTACTGGTGCCTGTCGTTCTCTGCTTTCGTGTCCGGCGGTCTGTCTAGGGCTCCTGGCCTAGGTCCTTGTTTGTATTTCTATCTCTGATATTTCAATCGCTTATCGAGAATTTTTAGACTTGAATATGTTCACTGATATTGATCATTCTTTTGCGTAAGACTGAGTCTTTGGTAAGGTTGGACTCATGCTAATCTTAATCACGTCTTTAACAGATATTGCACCCCCCCAGCATTAAATGCCCAGCAAGTACTGAGGTTTCTACGGAAACCGGTCAGTCATATGCAACGGTGACGTGGGATGTCCCTGTGCCTACAGACAATTCTAATGAGCACTTGAATGTCAGTGGTTTGCGTCCACCTCAGAAGTTGGACTTTGGGAAAACGTACATCAGATACAAAGTCACGGACTCAGCTGGACTCAGTAGTAACTGTGTCTTTTCAATCGATGTTAAAGGTGCAATTAGAGTAATGCTTGTTTGGCCGTCGTATATTTGCATATTCCGTTTTTAACAGTTTTTCACATTTTTAACCTCCTTGGGAAGTGAGAAGAATTCGGTTTCAACGACAGCGTTAATAGAGGTAAACTGGCCACCTTCAAGCGATTCGACTGCTGACGTTTCGAGGGTTAACCTTTCGCCACAGCGAAAGCAATTCGAATTTACATTGACGAAAGGCTAACGCTTAAAACGTCATCACTCGAATTTCTTGACGATCGCCTATTTACATTCATCAACTGTGTTTATAATATTAAATTCATTTTCAAACACCTCCACTGACCCAGAAACACAGCACGGAGGAAGGGGGTACTCCTCGGAATTCTTGTTATTGGTGTGCCGCCCAGTTCTCCAAATTCTGACCCTATTTCAGACCGAAATATGCCGCCATTTTCCACACGCGTTTTCAGACCTGGCCTGGTCAGCTCCAAATTTTCCCACTGACTTTGTTTCCTCTAAAACCATACCCGATTTCAGACCAAAATGGTCAAAATCTATACCCGTTTTCAGGCCAAAACGGCTCAAAAACCATACCGTTTGGGGTGGCACATAGCTACATAGCTTAAATAGGGTGTTTTCAAACGTCAGTTTATCAGATGAAATAAGTACCCGGAGCCACCCAAAATTGCTATGATAACATCAGTGAAGAAAAGCACCTTAAATAGCAAAAGAATTAAACATAAGGATAATGGATGCACCATAGAGTAAGCTGCTATAGGTTGTTGTATACCGACAAAGATCAACCCAAGAGAATGGCCTAATCAAGCGTTACGATAGTCTTTGGACTTTGATTTCAACAATGTAACTTGTGTAACGCCGGGAAACTTCTTTTGACAGACCTAGAACCACCAGCGATAGACCATTGCCCTGGTGATATCAATATTACTTCAATAGAAAGATTCCTACATTTGGTTTTACCTGGAGTTAAGGTCACGGATAATGTGGGCTTAGATGATTTTACAACACATCCTGCCAATGGAAGTGAAGTTACTTGGGGAGAGTACGACATCACTTACATTGCATCAGATAAAGCACGAAATACGGCGTATTGCAAGTTTCGTATTACGATAGCTGGTATGTACAGTTTTCTGATGTCTGGATTGTAAGAAAGGACTATTATTTATTATTTTTTTTACTGCCACCACTCGTTATTGAATTCTTAATCCACCATCTACATCGCGATTCCTTAATTATTGCGTCAACCATTTAAAGGCAAACATCTCCCTAAACTTAAATGATTAAAGCGTGAGCAGCTACAGGAAATTTCCTTGAAATAGCTACTACCTTTTTTTACCTTTATTGCTATCAAACTAATATTCTAGGCTATGATATTTTGGAGTTCCCCAAGAACGCTACTGAAATTCATAGCTTCACCGGAATCTTCCGTGGGATCAGTGAACATTAAATTATCAGATTATTGGATAATTAAATGTGGACGACATATACAAGGCTCATTTCAAGTTCTGTGGGGGGAGGTATACTCTAGACAGTAGGCTATCAATCGAGGCTATGCTCGAAAGTGATGCTTCCACGTCCTTGTAGCCTACGAGATGAAATCTAAGACCAAAATCAACCAGAGCAGAAAGTTCTGGGAAAAACGTCTACGTAAAGACCATGCACTCTTCTTGACAGAAAGAAAAAAAGATAGTCTTTGGCTTGCGTATATTTGAAGAAAGTGTATAACATTAACACAGTCGGGATTAAGCAGACAGCGGACATTGCACTTTGTTCCGAATTTTCGTGTGTTAATTAATATCCTTACGACTTGTCTATACCTACAGTTCAGACGCGAATTAAGCTACCTAATCTACCCAACCCTTGGGCGGATAGACCTCCTCTTACTACTTTAGTACGGGATGTTCTCTGCGAGTTTTGCATATAGAGGTACTGGAAAGAAGGCTTCCGATTCAACGTCACTGCCTAATAACCTGAGGCGGATGTTGAACGTACAACGTGCATGATCTATCCAGTTAGTTTACAATCCTGCTTTGTTGTCCGACTCTTGGTTTAAAGTTATGACCTTGCGCTGAGCAGTCCGCAGCTCTTGCCATCAAAGCTGACCGGGCGGCGGCTAATTAGTGATAGGGTAACGGTTGCTTTAATCCCTGAAGTATTTACTCCTCTCAAGTCAAAGATTCCGAGTGTGAAGACTTACCAGCACCGAAGAATGGAGCCAAAGCGTGTGAGACCTGGGTTGGTGGAATAAAGTGCACCGTACGCTGCAATCCCGGATATGGCCTCGCGAATTTTCCAAAACCTGTCTATGTGTGTAGACCTAGCGGAAAATGGTTTAATGCTGAGATACCAGAAGGAAGTAAGACGCCAACCCTGCCTGATTGCTCAAGTAAGAAACTTAAGGTTTATTAATTGTACTTGTAGTCTTTTATAGCTATTAAGGTCACCGATTGAAAGAGGGAAACAAAGAACCCTCCTATGGCTGCAGGGGTGCTCTCTTTAAATTGACTTCTTCCACTTTTTTCTGTTGTTTATCTTTACAAGGGCGTAGCTACCTGTACACACGGTACGCACGGTACGCACATGCGTACCTGAAAAAATCGAAAATAAAAAATGAAATTAAAAAAAAAATAAAAAATGCATAAAAAATCAAATAAATTAAAGATAACTATTTGCTCAGTTTTGGAAATTGTGCGTACCAGTGGAAAAATCCTGGCTACCCCCTTGCCTTATTGCTTGTCCATACCCGTGGAAAAAACGCATACAGCATAAAATGTTTAGAAAACATACTTAATCTACTAGCAAACAACGCGTTACTTTAAAGGTCCTCCAAAGTCAGGTTTATAACAGATAAATGGGTTTTAGAAGTGTGGGTAACTACTGTGAAGCTTTGCCCGGAAATATGACCATGGTATACCTCCTGACTATACAATCTTGAGGGCAGCTCATAGAGAGAAAATTGCATTTGGTTTAAGGGCGTTTTGTCGTTTTTGCTTGACTTAAACAAGAATGTCATCTCTTGTGAACAACATCTTTTGACAAGGACATTAAATTTTGGCCGTTACAGAAACGTTTGAACCCAAAGAAGCTTGGTTTAGTGGTGAGTACCACTATATTACAGACAAGTGTGGTGGAGAACAAATGAATAAAAAGATCGCCAGTGAATTTATACAGTTACTTAAGACTACTTCCGTTGGGCAGCATATCTGCATAAGCCTCTCAGCATGCTCAGAGAAGAACGTCAAAGTTGAATGTGGAGAACAAACTCATCGTAAAACGGGCAAGGATGGAAAAATTCCGATGACCGTCAGTTTCAGGTTGAAAGTTCCACTTTCGAATGAGAACAATGCATCATTTGATATCAACCAGACTTCAAATGATATCGTTACAGCCCTGGTAACAGCGGACATGACTCTGACTGTCAGCGGAGTTGTCATAGTGAGTAACATGTCCAGATACCCTGAAATTCGCCTCGCCAGTTTTGCATGTGATGAGGGACAAGTGCTAAACGCGGCCACATGTGGTAAGGATACATGACAGGTGGTAAAATCAGATAAGAATTAAAGGTTAACAGGGCGAAGAAACTGTGACTGTAGAATCACTTTTCAAGGGACTCCTTTAAGGTAGTAATAACGTGTAAACTAGTAATAACAGTCCTTTTTTTGAAAGAAAAAAGTTAAAACTCTATCGAGATTGGAGGGGTGGACTTTGAACATTTACAACCTTTTTGGGCGTCAGCTAACGCCGCCAGATCTCTTGGAACAATTTTATGTGGCGCGACAGTCGTCGTGGAATTTGATGTTACTAATGGACAACCAATGTTTGACAGCCAGGTTCCGAGTGCAGGAATTGCAATCAGTATTTTAAAAAAACAATAATTTTTCATTAATAATTTCTAGCTTCGTTACAGCGATTGTCATGTTTTTGTATCGTTCAAGTGTTGCAATTAGTTTTAAATATACTTTTGTAAATTGTGATGCCTTGTGTTAAGTCGTAAGAAAAGACAGCGGGAAATGGGGATCACGACTTAATTCATTTCATGGCTACATGTCAACTACTGACCTTATTGTTTAGTCACAGTGGGTAACAGAAAACTACCCATTATTGTTCCGTTTAAAAACAGTAAACTGTCCTGTTGGATACTTCTTCAATGGCACTAGCTGCCAGGCATGCGCTGCAGACAAATATCAAGATCAAGAAGCCAAGACGTCCTGCATATCATGCCCACCCGGAACTTCAACGTTTGGGAAACAGGGATCAAAACTGGGACAGGAGTGCCTAGGTATTAGAAAGACAAGGACTTTCTTTCAATTCACAAAAAATGTTATTTTATCTTTCTTTCAGTGCCATCAAGGTCCGGCTTCTTCCGCAGGTGGTCCTGTATGGTCATGTAAACGCTTTATATATCTTTATTTGCCTGAGCGATGAGGATTTTCTTGCAGTATCAGCAGGTCTGAGTCCATGGCAAGGAATGCTAAGTTGTGCTAGATTCACTAAGCCCTTTATAGGAAGGAAAAAACTTTGTGTTCAGATCTGCCAAACCAACCTGCCAATGGCCTGCGTAGCAGGCGTACAAGGGAAGGGAGATGGGGAGCGCGAAAATTGGGGGATTTAGGAGAAAAGGAAAAAAGACTCTTACCGGAAACACCACATCATTCATCCAATTAGGTCAACCGTCAGTAATGATAAATGTAACCACCAATCATCGGTGGTTACATTTATCATTACTGTCCCTTTGCAACATAAGTGCCTTCCAGCATGCTAAACCATTAAGGAGTCAAACCACAGGAAGGCGGCCATAAAAACAAAAACTGGAGATTTTGTGGAACATGTTTTACGTCTTATCGAGGAGTGTCCTTCGAAATGTATTCTTGTCATTCACCGGAGATGAAAGTCCCTGTTCACTTTTATCAGAACATCATAGGTCAATCAGGTTTCTGTCTAAGTGTTCTCCACAAGGAATACTCCAGAAAAAAATCAGAGATTAGAGGACGAGAAATTGTTTTTCGAGGAGTGACCTTTGTCTTATTAAAGTGAATAACTCGTGGCCATCTAAAATCAATATTTTTATGAACTTAATATTCTACAGATTTTTACAGACAGTCTAACGAGAAACATTACAATACATTACAATAACTTAAAAAATTAATATTACACAATGGAAAGAAAGTAAAGTGTGCGCAGTGATCAAAGCAGCTTAGACTCTTACTGTCACGTAAAATTAACCGGCGTAAACGTAGAGATATTGGAACGCTCCGGACAATCTTCGGTAAACTAAATTACATTTGTGTTCGTGACTTTTCACTGAAATTACTCCTTCATTTTCTGATTCTCTGTATTTTTAAATGATTTTGCTAACGTTTGATAAACGTCCAGAATTTGGAGTAAACAAACGTACTTCAAAATAACTCGCATCTTGAGCAGAATCATTTGCGTGTAGTTTTTCTCGCAGATAAATTAAGCTTTGGTCATATCCAATCGTCGGTCGAACTGTTGAACCGACCCCTCTCCAGAAAATGACCATCAGAGAATTCTGAGAATTCTCTGATGGTCATTTTCCGTTCTGTTTTCAAGAAAAATTAGTAACTTGCGATGACGTTCAAATCGGCTTATTAAAGCGCTCCATATTCATATTCGTGGTGATTGTTTGAATTCCCTTACGATTTAATGATTTTGCCACGGCCGACCGGACGGAAAAATGAAAGAATGACGGTCTTTCGGACCACAGTTCCTTTTTCCTTCTCCTTAGTTCCCCCACTTTCCCTCTGTTTTGTATGTTAGTGATTGAATGTTTTCAGGATGAACTTTTTATTTTTTTTCGTACTGAAGTACATCTCTTTTCTCCACCTAGAATTAACAATTCGCAAGTATGCCAATACACAGCAAGGAATGTCCAAAACAGAGCTTGTTTCAATTATTGTTGGAGCCGTTGTCACTTTTGTTGTGCTGATTGTTCTCGGTATTTGGGTTAAACTGAAGTGTCTGTAAGTAGTTTTTTCTTGTGTTCTGGTAAACTAAGCGATTAGACAAAATTTGGGTCAGTGGAAGACATCGTATATACAAGAACTCATTCACAATCAGCAGAGTTGAAAACGTGTGAAGAAATGAAACGCGCTATTGATGATTTACCCAGGCCTGAGTTGCATCATGCCCCTCCTTCCTCGCTCCATGCGCAAGAATTGACTCATTCCTCCTTAGTGCACAAGAATTAGCAGTAATTCAACTTTTAGTAATTGGAAAAGCTAAGTGGTTGACTATTGACCATTACCATTATACGAAAAGCTTCCTCGTATGCTTTGGCAGTGTTATAGTACAGATCCTAAGGTCGGAAAGTTAAAGTGCACCTAACCCCAAAATATTTTTTTCGCTAAAACAAATCTTTACACCTGTTGGAAAAGCATTGCGCTCTTTTTTGTTCTTTTTTGCCAAATGTTGGCTTTTTATAGGCTTCCAAACTTACGAAAAAATAAGCATCATTTGGTACATGACCGAGTGAGAAGGGGCGTGGGTCTATTCTTGAATTGACGTCACAAACTGATTTGCATCGCATTAAGTCTTTGTAAACATGCATGCATGCAAATCAGTTTTTGACGTCAATTCAAGAATAGACCCACGCCCACCCACGAAGCCTATAAATTGCCAACATTTGGCAAAAAAGAACAAAAAAGAGCGCAATGCTTTTCCAACAGGTGCAAAGATTTGTTTTAGCGAAAAAAAGTATTTTGGGGTTAGGTGCACTTTAATATGTCTTGTTTACAGAGTGTGTTTACAAACAACATAATGTAATAAACAGGGATACGAACCAATTTTAGGAAACTGTCCGGAAAGTCCTGAATTAATCCCGTTCAGTCCAACATAAGAACTAAACGAATTGTACATTTATGTATTTTCACTTATAGGAAAGGCCCTGGGATCGCTGAAAATGAGACAGCTTCTGTTGTTGGTTTCTTCAATCAAGCTTATGATAGCAGCGACGGGTTGGAATTGAGGTTACGGGAATCAACGTACTGCTCTGAAGCGTAGGATTCACATATTCATCCGACTTGACCAAAAAAATGACGAACAAAATTGGAAAGTAAAATTGAAAAAAAATGTTAATGTAATCATAGAATAAAAATCTCCTAAAAGTCGAAACTCATCTTAGTAGGACTTAGTTTAGACTGGTACAACCCTGTTATGATAATTGGTTGTCAAGACGGGTATCAAGGCAATGTAAGTTTCATTATAACTTGCCATAATTATACAAATAAAGCAAGGTCACTTTAAATTATTACGTGACAATAAGATACCATAAGGCATATCACATCCTTGTTAGCAGTGTGAATTTATTGACCTGTTTGATCTTTACCTTCCCTGTGAAATTTTTTATGAAAGTTTTTACCTGTCAAGGGACATGTTCAGTTCTTGGTGTCTACTGTCTACACGGAGAAAAAAAAGATGGACTTGTATTCCAAGCAGCGGTTTTGATCGAGTTTAATCAACTGAAAATTATCAATGCTTTCCTGCTTTGGAACGAATGTCCTTGTGCAGGCTTGGTGCAAAAACGTTTCTGACGGCGGGCATTGTTGATAACACGAGGGGGCTGGATTGACCATCCATATCTCGAGTACTTGCATGAGCGGAGAGAGCGAACACATAGCCAATACAAGTACGATACAAAATGTTTTGGTAAGAAACGATTTTGCCAAGAAAAAATTGTTTTGCTTCTTATAAATAAACTGAAACCGTAACTTGACTGATACTGAACATTTTTTTTAATTTGCCTTGCTGTACTTTAAAGGTGATTTCTCGCAATTGTAAGGCGAATCCTTAATGCAGAAGATTTAAGACCTTGTTTGCGCATTCATGCACGCGCCGTACACTGAAAAAAACATGGCGGATTTGCTTTGACTCAGCTGTCAGTTGGAAAATGGCTATTGAGCAGATTTAGCGACAACAACGTGATGACAGTGACGACGGCGTGTGCACATTTTAAAAACGACTTGACCAATGGGAGAAGAGCAAATTAAGCATCGGAAGTCGCGCCCAGTCCTTATGTGCGCTTTTCCGTTCTCTTTTGATGTTCCGTTGTGCTTGCAAAATCTTCCTTTTGCCTCCAGAAATAAGAAAACCACCTATCTTTTCAACCTCCTAAATTTTGCTCTTAGAGACGAGTAAAGATAATGAACGACAGGAAAAAGGGTTATCGATTGAAACGTGAGGTTGATTAGGAGCACCCAAGCAATGTTAAATTCTTTAAGTAAATTGTTCGTTTGCTTGACACAGTGCATACATTGGCTGGGTAAAAAAAATAATTTTATGGGCATTTTGTCACTTGAAGCCCTTGGATTAACCGTTCACTCTCGAAATGTTACCATGGCGACCAACATTTTGACTTGACGATTTCAGTTAGAGATTTAGCGGTGAAATTCTTCTCTGTGTGTGACAATGAGCTCATTTTTTAATCTTTGAATTTATGACTCATTCCCACAAAGTCCTTTCTATAGCTAACCAACAAGCATGGGCACCCCATATTTTTTGTCATTCATTTAGTGTTAACCACTGCCTGAGGTAGACGGACGTCAAGGGTGACGTAGTATTTGACCAGCTTACTCAGTGATCATCTATATGACTGACGTTTTGGCTTATATAACGAGTAAGTGACCGGCTGCTACGTGACTGGTTGTCTAATTGACTTGATGAAAGGCTGTTAGACACATCAACACCTGAGCTAGTGACCAGACTGTGTCACCATCTAAACCACTCGGCCATCCTGCGTTCACCTGCCTGATGAAAGTGATTGTACGTCCTGAGCCCCTGTAGTCTCAAAGGAAGTTTGCAAGAATTTTTTAAAGGAACCGTCATGTCACGAAAAGTTTTTCTGGATTGTCTTCGAAGAAAAACTAAATGAGAAAGTTTGGTACTACTATGCCTTTTTGCTCAGGTTGAGTACTTTTTCTGCAAGCAGTCAATTATAAAATTTGTTACAGTTTAAAATTTTTGGAGACTTGCATGTGTCCTATCGACAATGACCAATGGAGGCTGCCCTCACGTTTGTGAGTTTTGATGAAACGTTCGTTCAACGCCCGGGGTTATCGGTATTTTGGGCGCAGATCTTAACGCCTCCAAAAATATTCTAATTAAAAAAGAAGAAGCAATTATCTTGGGAACGAAACCAGCGTGCTCACAAGAAAAGAAAATGCAAAAGTCCAAGTGGGATCTTTGTTGCCCAAGTCGCATAACATGATTAGTTCTATTTCATTCCTTTGACCTTTCATATTGTTACAGTACAGTCCCATTACAGTTTGCAATTCCTACGTGTTGCCATTGATTTTAAACCTTTATCTATTTTATTTGTACGTTTCTTTTTCTACGCATGCACCCCCACCGTCTCTTTCCACTTTATCTGACGGTTTGGATCGTAGGCGCTCAACGAATGTAAATATTCCCGTGAGGATTAGGCACGTTCTTGACATGAGACAAACCATTTTGCCCACATGGGTCGTGTGTGGGCCAGTTTGAACTTTGAGTGGAGCTCTCCCAATAGTAGTAGGTCTTCAACCATGTTGGACTCTTTGACTTGTACAGGTAAGGGCCAAAATTGGTTGAAGCCTCCCTTGTTAGGACCCGAATTTCGTCAGGTGCCACATTATGGCAGATAGAGGCTACGTTTTTAACCACGCGGCAGTTCAGGCTTCCTGCTCTGTATTCAACCAAGCTTCCATTGCCTTCATTGCACACGATCCAGTGGTTTAGATTCGACTTGGCCATGAATTCGTGTCCGATTTGTTTCCACATGGTAAAGTCAATGGCTCCGAACTGTGTCTCGCTCAATGGTATGGTCGTGGATTCTGGTATGTCACCATTAGCCTTCCAAGATGGACGCGGCGTGACTGCGTTATTTCCACTCATGAAATTCCTGGCAGAAAGAGGACGAAAACATAGCTAATGCTTAACAATCCACATAATGTGCATTGTCGTTATGTCTTGGCATTTCATGGTTTTTAAATATAAGTACATGATAAAGTTATCTAGCAAGCATTGTGATAGCTTAACTCTCTGTTTAGCCAAGTCAATATCATGTTGATGGAGTGGAGTCATACATCTAATAACAATTCATCGAAACGCACAATGTTGGTGGTATTAACAAAAGCGTATTGTCAATAACAACAGTTGTCAGCAACAGTGAATTTCTAAACCTAAAATTTTAATGAATTTCACTTTAAACAGTGACAAGAGGACACCTAGCAGGAGGAAGAAACAAAAAATCAATACTTGAAAAGGCCAACTTACGCCTCGGTCTAAAGTTTGACTTCATTTAAACAGCTGGCCTTTGAATTTGTCATATTTTCTGTACCAACGGTAATACTTTCCCACGAATGTCTATACATTTTGGTGAACACGGTCCTAAAACTATCACTCTAGAAGAATTCATTAGCAGCTGTTGTCTCCTTTTAGTTAATGCAAAACAAGGTTTCTTTTTGCAGTTATACTCAGTTAATTATGGCCCGTTCTCTCAGAGGAAAGACGAAGCTAAGTCAAAGAAGTCATTCAACCAATTTTTTATTAGTGACATAGGCGTTTATGAGGTAGGATGGTCACGTGATTTAGGTAACTGGATTTCAGTGCGGTTACCCGGGTTCAAATCCCACTCTGGTCAGCAGTTGGTGTTGTTCTGGGTAGTCCCCAGTTCAATCCCTCGGTCATCCTTGTATATATATCGCCAACTGGTTTGGGACATGTTATGTTTATTTGAATTATTTGTTTCATCAGTATTTGTTCGTCCCCACCAGCCTTTGTGTTCTATAAATACTGCCGAGGGTAAATGATAGTCATTAATTTTTTTATAGGTCCTCGAAAAAGCGGAAATAGATAATTTCACCTAACTTTGAAAACTTGTAAGACTGGCTGCTCAGCCGCCACTTACGGATAATTGGTGAAGTGATAACTGTAAACTAACGTCCAGCCTCCACCATCGGTTTCTTGGTCACAATACGCCTGGAATGCCTCTCCTCCATCCGGATTAATCCAGTACAGACCTGACCCACCCTGAGGGTTTTCATCTTTAATAACTTTGCATGACTTGCCAGGGTGGCTCTGGCCTTCACCTGTGTTCACTGGAGAGTTGGTAGTGGGTGGTTTTGTGCTGGGTGGTTTGGTAGGCTTTTGTTTTTCTGATAAAATAGGGAGGAAGTGTCAACATGTAAATTAACTATACATATACACGTTCAACTATGCATGGTTTAAAGGGCGTATATGGTAATTCGCTCTCGAGCTCGGGCAAGAACCAAATAAAGCAAACCAAAAAGTAATACATATCGGAATTCGCAATCTACAGCTAATAATGCTATCAGCTTGTTTACGTGAACTTTTCAGCAGCCAGCGGAACGAAGAGTTGTTTCAGGCTTACTCTTTTCATATAGTAGCTCAATGATAATTGATCGTTGTTTAGGGGACCGTTCTCTTATACTCCGAATAAAATAAATATTTCATATAAAAAACCCAGCAGATAAACAGACTTTTGAAAAGAAAGTTACGAAACCTCTTTTTGTGATAGTTTCAATATTATTATTATCATTATTATTGTTATTATTTTATTTGTTAAGAATCGTTTTAATCAATATAAATTGAACACTGAACACACTTGCTTGGCCACAGTAGCGAGTATTCCAAGGAGGTGCCGCGGGTAACTGATACACAAGAAATCCACCTTGACATCTTATTACCCTGATGGACACTTCGCGAGCGCAGCATTTATTGCCTTGAGAGAAGCACACTTTCCTTTTGCGCGTCTTTCCTTCCTTTCTGGGGGTATGACCAATCATAAAACCTGGAGAGCTAGTACCACACTGGATTCCTAAGAGGCAGACATTCCTCTTCAACCTGTTTAGAAGAGACACTGGTCATTATCTAATGCTCTTAAGGGCACAGTATCTTGTATTTGAAATACTTGTTAAAAATAGGAGGGAGTTACGTCTGATGAAAATGCAATGGAATATACATTTCAACACGTTAATTGTAACAATCAGAAGCCTCACTTTCACCGGTGTTTGTCTTTTATGAGACATTCAACTGTCCATGTTTTGCACCCCGTGGGACCAAATTAATCCCACGAGACGATAAATCTTTTAAAAGTTCAAAACCCAAGAAACGATGCTCATGTGCAAAAACTCAGGCACACAACGATCGCCGGCAAAACCAAGTAAAAACCAAGAAACAACAGGTTCATGAGCACAATGGGAGAGGATATATAGAATCGTTAATACAACTTCAGTCCAGGACCAATAACTGAATGTCAGAGATAGAACGTAATAGTAATTGCATTATTTCGCGTTAGTTTAACTTTACGGAAATGTACTTCAATAAAACCCTCAGATTTTCTTGTGAGTCGTGTGCTCCAGTGTACCAACAACCACATACAAGTTTAAAGCAGTTTGAACAGTAAAACCGGGCATCGAATGGTTATCAGTTTGGAAGAAGCGCATGTTTTACATTATTGATTTGAGCTACTCTGCAAAGTCACTTGTAAAGTACCTGTTTGACAATTTATATCCTGCTTTCCCGGTAAATCGGTACCAGGCTACTGACTCCAAATCATTGGCATCGCTTTTCAATGTATCTTGAGAATATCTTCGTTCTCGATCAGCCTCGGAGAGTTCCTTGTATGACGAACAAGGGTCGTTTCCTGTAATAGTGTGGACGTTTTAAACTTTTTTTTTTTCAAATGTTATGGAGTTACTAAAGATGCTGGTAGGTCCTTCTTTTTTGAAATCATTGTTGCCGCTCAGGGATATTTTTTCTAGTTGGCGAGTTATAACAGTTCCGCGAGCGAATACTGTAGCTGGCTACCTAAAAGTACTTATACGAGTTCATGTAACCGCCTTCATGAGCTAGGATCAGATGTTAGAACAGGAAGGAATGATCATATACAAGTCTTGAATAACAAGATGGTTTACCTCCCTCAGTCGCCGGAAAAGTGAAAATTGCTACAACCAAAACGACTAACTTCATCGCTGATGTCATTGTCTGGGTGATAAAAGAAGCAACATATTAGCCAGACTTGTTGTACGTAATTAAATACGATTAGCAAATATTAACTACGGAAATTTTTTGTGTCAAACCAAGACCCCGTGTGAAAGAAAATAATTTTCATGGAAGGCTAAAATAAATACTTTTGCAAGGTTTCTTTTATAATTCATAGAAAAATGTTTCCTGTTTTGGGGTTCGAAGATCTAAGGTTATTAAATTGAGCCTGG
>OX419341.1:12910327-12939075 GCA_948470475.1 Galaxea fascicularis
AAACGCCGAAGAAACATTCTATCGTTTTTTGTTTTCACGCTTTTATCTCAAATTTGTTTGGACTAAAAAATGCTCGTGCTTTTTTTTTCCAAATGTTTTCTATCTAATATTTCATTTTGGATCCTAAAACTCTTCGTTTTCCCTGCTGTCGCTCATTTTTGGGCACAAAATTGGTTGAAGAAAAGCCAAGCGAAGTTCCGATGGCTTAAATCCTCGGCTCCGCTTTGTTAGGAGCAAGAGCCGGATGGACATTTGGAAAACTCTCGCTAAGAGCGACAACTCCTTGCCAAAAGTAAACACGATTTTTAACAGCTCCAGCATTTGAAATGCCAGCGATATGTTGTCCCTCACAGCAATTCTCGTTGTTAATTAAAAAATTGCAGACTTAAAAGGCTAATTGCAGTAAAAACTTCGTCTTTAATCAGCTTTAATTCAATGTTTATTGACAAATGTTTTTCTGAAACCGATTTGTTTGTCTGTTGTCATTGCAAACCTTGTTATCATTAATAGTGATGTAAAAAATAATACCGCCAACGACTTGTAGTCAACGTTTGTAGTTTGCAATATTTGTAGTTGATCGAAGTCAAGAATAAAGCCATTCTCAACCCTTTGCAGTTGATCACCTGAGTTGATTCATGGCTTATCGTGCCGCAGTCACTTTTCATAACGAAAAGATAAAGTCATTTTCGCTTAATGTTTTTCGGTGCTATTGTACAAGGGCCACAGACGGCAGTTTTCTAGCGTGTTTACTCTTATAGATCACAAAAATGACTCCATAATACAGTCAAAACAAGGCGAACAAAGTACTTTTCTTCTTTTTTGGGTGATGTCGAAGAGTACCCACCTTGAGGTTTTAACATTTTGTTTTGTTGTGGAATATTCGGTTTGTTGAGGTTAAAATGTCAACGATACATGTTAGAAAATTTGTGACTTAGCCAAAGCACATAACCGGTTGTGATGTTGGATTTAAAAGTGAGTCACTGGGACTGTTAATCTATAGTTTAGAGATTTACACCATTTGTATTGAAATGTAATCGGATGTAATTAAACTGTGATGAGGCAAAATCGTTTATGCTCATAGTCATGTAGTTCCTTGATCCAAAGTGGCAAAGACCGATGATAAATCGAAAATGTACGTTAGCGCATGTTTGAATGGTGGCTGTGGCTCTGCAGCAAAACAGTAAAAACCATAATCACAATACAGAAGTCCTTACTAGAGTCCTGGCTCGAGTCCTGGCATTGATTTTATTTTATCGGTAAATGCCATACAATAAGGAAAGAACTGTGGAGCTCCGCTTTTAGGCTTGCCTAAATATATATTAATATATTACTTCTCATGCATACCAAGGAAGCTTGTTCAATTAAGGATTTTAGCGGCAAAACCGTCCACTTTAATACACAGCAAGGTACGAAGACAGCGCATAATTACTGAAACCATGCCAGACCACACGATGTTTTCTGTTCATGCAACTGAGCTTCTGGAGGCAAACACGAGGAAAAGCTGAAACTCCCTGACACTTGGTAATGTTTTTACAGCTTGACAAGAGACGCTCTCTTTTTCTCTGTTCCTCAATATAATTTCGTCTCTTTGCTCGAGCTTTTTGTTGTTCTTTCTCCCGTTGCTCCCAGTACGATTCAGCCTGTTTACTCGAGCCCTTTTTTGTTTTTTTCCTGTTGCTCGACAATACAACTCAGCCGGTTTGCTCGTGCTCTTTCTCCCGCTGTTTGTCACTGATACTCCGCCAACGATAGACAAAACTGACTTTGGTATACTGTCTTCAAAATTTGGCCATGCAATTTCCCGCCACAAAAACGCGGGTTGAAAACTGCGTGTATGGGCAAATGATCTTTCCAGAAACAGTCCATATGGAAGCGTGCTTACATGCGAGCTTGCACACGAAAGGGTTAACTGGAGTATCACATTTGAGACATGGTTTGATGCTACTCTGGTTTGAAATTTGATGAATGTAACTTAAAAAGTTACAATTCACGACCCAACGTTTCGACACTCCTGTCTAGTGTCTTCATCAGGGGTGATCTAGTGTTGCAAAAAGGAGCCTTTTATACGCTTACTAATTAACGACCTTTTGTTTTGATGAGGTGTAAATAGGTGTCAGGTAAAAGGCCGCCATCGTCACGGTTTAAAGGAGCGTGGGCGGAGTTGATGTGCCAAGCTTCCAAACAAAGCCGTTGATGGTACCGCCGGTTAGTGGTGATAATTTTGGAATTATCCCACGCTATTGTATGATTGGTTAGGCAAGCATGTTCCGACAAAGCGGAATTTTCCTTTTTGCAAAGAAAAACTGCTTTTTGATGCTCTTTTAAACGCGTGCCAAGCTGACGCTTGGTCTGTCCGATGTACTCATGATTACAGTCATTGCATGGAATAGAATAAACAGCGTCAGTTCGTTGTTCTTTCAACACAGGATCCTTAGGTTTGGCAAAAATATGACTCAACGTCTGGCTAGACAAAACTCTCTTAATGGGTTCTGTAACACCGCGGATGTACGGGATGACGGCAAAACCTGTAGCCGAAACCTCGTCCCCGGAGGTGTTAAGAGAAGGAGTAACTGGTTTTAAGCAGTTACGAAGGAAAGTGTTTGGGTAGCCATTGACCTTTAGGACGTCAAAAACATATTTTCGCTCTTTGGCCCTAGAAACACATGAAGATGGCAAACAATCAGCCCTCGTGAGCAAAGTTCTGGTTACGGATTTTTTGTGGCAGATGGGGTGGTGGGAGTCAAATGCGAGATATTTGTCGGTATGCGTGGGTTTGCGATAAACACATTTGACTTTGGCTAACATGATGGGTTGGGCGCACGGACGGTCGGACGGTCGGTAGGTCGGTCGTACGATGACGTCATAACCAAAATTTCTCGGATGGATGGGTTACCATATTTTCTTACCAATGGTGCTCGGCGCGCGCAGAACTCCGCTATGAATTAAACTGAACTGATGCGTTTTAACCATTTTTAGAGTCAGCCAGCTCCCCTCAGTTGAAGAGGCGGGTGTGGCCCGCGCACTTGAAAAATTGCTCCGTGGGCCCTGTTTAAGGTCGTGTAAACATAATGAATACATATGTATGAAGACATCAAATGAGGTCTTACACTACTGCAAGTGTGATGAATGAATAATTAGAAACCATCGCTGATCAACAGCATCAGGGACTAGCTAACCCAAGGACAGAGGAAAAAATCTCTGACCTTGGTGGGAATCGAACCCACGACCTTCGGATTTAGATCACCGTTGAATACAATTTTAAAGAGAACTTTGTATCCCGATAGACTTCTGGTGATTGCCTTTTTTATTGATCGGCTGAACTCAACAGGATGCAATAAAAACAACAGTGATAAACAGAGGATAGGAATGCACAATAAACTGGGGAGACCAATAATAACAAATCAACCACAGTTAGTAAACAAGTTGAACAGATATATTAAGGTAAAGCATTTCCGGCTCATCTCCGGTGTAATAACCAGTAAAGGTTTTCTTTGTCTTTTGGACTTTTGTTCTGTTGTAGGTTTGTTGTTAACAATCTTTTGTTTTCTTTGCTTTACGTCAGCTGTGAGTTATTAAACTGATGATGAGCCGCATCTCCCTTCCCTTTCCAACAAAATTGAAAAAATACTTTTAAGAACTTTATGATGAAGAGCAAACTAACAGAACATGGCATTCAAACACAACAGTTTGAGAATTTTTTCACTTATGGATAATAGGGAGCTCAAACTAATATAATTGTCGTAGTTTATCATAAGTTCCAGTGTTTACATCGTATCCAATTGGCGATCGCCGAGCACAACAACATGGCAAAACTGTTTGGGTTGCCAATCCCCGAAATGCACTGGTATTCGTCCGACGTTCCCCAAGCCTTCAGGAAAAAGAGCAATGTGTTTATCTCTACCGCTCAAGGAAAAAAGGGAACAGGCTAAATCAGGTGTCTATTAATACGGACTGGCGATGAAGGAATTGTACTTGCATTAACATGGTCTCTCAGGGCAGAACAGAAGAAGAAGTTGGGTGCATAATGTGATAAATTCGAGGATAATGTTGCTCCAAAGAGCACCTTCAGATTGCCAAGGTTCAAGTTGTGCACAAGGAAACGATGAAACTGTTGACTCTTTTCTCAAACAAGTTCGTGTGCTTGTCAGTGAGTACAAATTTACCAACACAGAGGAGCACATAATTGTTGCTTTGATATTCTGTTCAAATAACCCACGTGCACAATGGAAGCTGCTGGACCAAGATGCAACTCTAACACTGGACAAAGCCGTTGATATTGCTCGCAAACAGGAAGCTACAAGTCACCAGTTCTGTGACTTCAGGAGAACTAGCAGAAATGAAGTACATAATTTAAAGCATACACCAAAGACCGTTTCTCGCCCTACGGTAATTGTGGTACTGTACGCATGATTTATCAACAAAGCCCTTTGTCCTGCGCATGGCTCTCAATGTAAAGCCTGTGGGAAGGCCAATCACTGGAAGCAAGTTTGTCGGTCTTGCAAAGTGAACAAACCACAGCAAAACCTGGAAAAGGTCCACACAAGGGTAAGTCATGACAAGCTGTCCACAGCATAGGAAAACAAGAAATACCAGCAACCCCAGATGTGTCTCAGCTGTACTTCGACACAATAGCAGTTAATGGCAGGATGGAAAAGAGGCAAGCAACACTCGAGCTGCAGGTGAACAGTGGTGAACAAGCAAACCCACTCATGATCCACTGCAAAGTTGACACCGGCGCAGAAGGAAATGTGATACCAGTCAACACATTTAAGCAGCTATGCCTTTCAACACCCTGCGACTCAGTTGGCACCCCTCTTGGTCTAAGGCCATCAACAACAGCAATCACAGCCTTTAATTTAGAGGCCATTAAACATACCACACTGTGGAATTTGTATGCTCAACTTGACATACAATGATTACTCCAATGCGTATCCATTCCATTTAGTCTACATTGGTGGACCGATCATCCTGGGACTACCAACACGCATCGACATGAATCTTGTCACAACTACTCCAACCTGACAACTAAACCATCGCCCAAAATGAGTCTACTCCTCCAGCAGGCATTACCTTGACAGCTGCTGGAAACCCAGAGGCTAAGAAGTAACTTCTCCAGCAATACACCGACTACTTCGAAGGTGTACGTTGTTTCCATGGGGAATTCCACTTCACTCTAGATCCAACTTTGCCTCCAGTAGTACACCCGCCGCGTCGAGCACCTGAAGCCCTGAGCGAGCCACTGAAGAAAAAGCTATATTCGCTTGTGCCACAAGGAAATATTTCAGAGATGGATACACCGACCGATTGAGTGAACTCTCTTGTTTGCGTAACAAACAGTAATGGCAGTTTAAGACCCCAAGGATTACAACAAAGCCATTAAACGAAAGTACGTTGTACACCACTTTCGACTCATGCCGTGGAAGATATCGATTTCTGAGGCTCCCATTTGGGCTGATCTGATATATTCCAGAACAAAGTTGGCAAAACCTCCGGAGACCTACCAGGTGTCACCGGTATTGTCGATGATATCATTGTGTACGACTGTAAGGATGATAGTAGTGATCACGACGAGAATCTGCGAGTTGTCATGTTACGTGCGCACGAGACTGGTCTTCGTTTCAATCCCTACAATTGCGAAATGAGGTGCACAGAGCTGCCATTCTTTTGTCATATCATCGGTGCTAACGGCCTCAGGCCAGACCCCCGAAAGGTTGAGGCCATAGCCAACATGGATCCATCGACATGCCTAGAAGATTTGTAAACCTTCCTCAACAACAACAACAACAACATTTATTCAAACACGATAAAAATTACAGTAGAGCTGATGTGGTCGTGTATTTAAAAAGTTAAAAATAGATAAAAACTTAAAACAATTAAAATTTAGAATATCCTAATTAAAAAATAAATGTACCAAGCTATTTACATGAAATTCTACGTTTAAGCGTGTTTTTAAACGAACGTTTGCTTGCGAACGAACGTGTATGATTTTCGAGAGAATTCCATGGGGATATGGCTTTGTAACATGTGGACTTGCGAAGAAGTTCTGAGTTCGGCTTCGGTACCAAAAAGGTCATTTTCCTTCTTAGGTTATAGTTACAATCGTATATCGTAAACAGCTGCTTAATAGGAACAGGTGAAGAAACATAAAAGCAGTCGTGTGCTAATGAAAGTAATCTATATTCGTACAGCCAATTAATGGTAAACAAGTTGATGGCTAGGTGTGTTCCAATCCAGGTTGTAGATGGTCTTTGCGGCATGTACGTGTATCTTCTCCAGCTCGTCAAAGAGCGATTTGTCACAGGAGCCCCAGACAACCAGACCATAGGTGACTAATGATAGAATAACTTTGAAATAAAATGAGCTCTCGCCGTAGTTGGTAAAAAATACAAAGACCTAAGAAGATTCAATTTTTGTGTAAAGGACCTAATTAACTCTTTTACGTGAACGTACCGATTAAGATCACTGTTAAGCTCGACCCCTAAACAGTTGGTTGACTTGACTTGATTAACAACACTGCTTTTCAATGACACTGCTTGCAACGGCCCAACAAACTGGCCACGCATCAAAATCATGTACTTACCGGGTTGGGGAATGAGGAGATTACGGCAGCACCAATCATACAACGTCTGGAGGACGCCGTTCAAGACAACGATAACCTTGTCAGGAGATGACGCAGCCACGTAGAAAATCGTGTCGTGCGCACACATGTGAATTTCGCATTCACTAACCTTAGCTATATCAGGTAGGTCGTTTCAAAACAACGAAAACAAGGTGGGTCCCAAAACAGATCCTTGCGGCACGCCAAACTTCACAGGCAAGGTTTCGGACTGAGATCCACTTGGGACTGTAGCTTGTGAGTGGTCAGCGAAGTAATCCTTAATCCAGCACCATAGGTCCAACTATTAGGTTTTTATCCAGTGTCCGTCTCCAGTCCTCGATCATTTTTACCAACAACAATTCGGTTGAGTGTCCCTTTTTATAAGCCCACTGGTGAGGATGGCCAATATTATGTTCCGAAATATGAGTTGTAATTGTTGTTGCAACAATTTACCGGGGACTCATAACAGGGAAATTGGTCGATACTTCTGTTTGTCTGTTTCATCATCCTTCTTGAACAGGGCCGAAACGTCAACAGTTTTCCAAGAAGCAGTCACTGAATTGCCTACAGCACTCATGGTATAGAGATAACAACGATGGAATCAGGTTTTTCCCTGCATATTGAGTAGCTTAGCAGAAACATTATCATGCCGACAAGCTTTGTTTGCTTTCATCTTTTTGATGCTCTCAGCAACACTAGCATGCGATATGGAAATGTTCATTATACAGGGAGTTACGCGGTCGATGTGAATATTGTTATTCTCCTGTCTACAGACGGGAAGATCGCTTGCCAACTTTTAACCAACAGTAGAAAAGTATTCATTGAAGGATCTGCGTTTTCTTGTAGTTAGATGTTTCAACCGACCCGTCTAATGTCCTAATACCGAGTATGAGCTGTGAAGCTGAGCTGTAAGCAGCTTTTTTGACCAAGTTTCAGTATGACTTACAGTCTTATTTCGTCAAATAGAGCCACGTAGAAACTGCTTTTAGCAACTCTAACTTGATGTGTTACCTTGTTTCTTAATGAGCGATATTCTGTCCACAGTTCTTGACTGTTTGAAAGCTTTGCTTTAAGAAGAGTTTTGTAGCGTAAATTCATCAGATGGCGTATTTGCGGAGTAATCAGGGTAAGGACTGGCGTCTGACCTTGATCTCGCGGAAGGGCACATGCTTGTTACATATTTCACCATGTGTTTCCACCATGTGTTTCCACGCCCATTTGTTGAAATCAGAAACGAAACTGTGAAGGACACTAACACAAACTCATGGTTGGCCAGACAAGAGAGCAGAATGTCCATCGCATCTACAGGCCTACTGGAACGACAGGGATGAACTTACTGTTGCAGACGGATTGATGTTGAAAGGGGCACGAATCATCATTTCCAAATTGCTACAACCCGCCGTGCTCGAACAGCGACATTATGGTCATCAAGGTGTCGAAAAGTATAAACGTAGAGGCAAAGGACATTGAAAAGATGGTGAAAAGATGTGCGCCCTGCCAGCGTCATCAGAACATGAATGTGAAAGAAACCCAACAATGTTCCACAACGACCATGACATACACTTGGGTCCGATTTGTTTTTCTGGAACAATTCAGCTTACTGTATTGTCTGTGATTATTTCAGAAATTTCCCGTTGATCAGAAAGCTGAATAATATCCAATCAATCACAACCACCGCCCACCTCAAGTCAATATTTGAAGAGCATGGAATCCCCTGGCAATGACATTCAATTCACCTCGACTGTTTTCAAAGACTTCATCAGACAATGTGGCTTTGCACATGTAACCACAAGGCCATATTAGTCTCAAGCAAATGGTGTCATTGAACGCAGTGTCCAGACAGCCGAGAATCTATTGCAGAAGTGCAAAAAAGCCGGTGGCAATCTTCACCTGGCCATACTGTGTCTTAGAACAACGCCAACTTACCATGGACTTCCCTCCCCAGTTGAGCTCCTGAATTCTAGAGTGTACCAGTCTATCCTCCCAGCCATCACCCAGCCAAGTTTGGGCTCCCTAGCAGATGGAGACGTGAATATCAAACTTCAGTCAAGGCAAGACCAACAGAAATCCTATTACGACAAAACATCAAAGCCCCTATCACCACTCTACCCACAAAATCCTGTTAGTATTTTCGACCACCGAAGTAAGACATGGAAGCTTGTCATCGCCAGAGACGCAAGCAAGTCACGCCGCTCATTTGTAGTTGATATGACAGATGATACTACTCTTTCTCGCAACCGAAGACACATGTGCTCAACACGAGAAACCAACATATTAACAGGCAATGGCCAGTCACCCATAGTGGACGTGGAATTATCGTCACTTGTTGACAACGCTTCCCGACAAGTGAACTCTCCACCCGAAGCCCAGCACCGAAACCTGAGGAACCACTCTCTCCCACGCTTCGTCGATCCAGTAGGAAATTCAAACCACCGGAGAAATTGAACCTGGCATTGAACTTTTGCTCTCGCCAATAAAAACATCGGACTTATAACGAACTGTTTGTCTTAGTTAGTATAGCCCAGCGTGTGCTATGTATCCGAATATGCATGTTTTAGTTGCCGAATTTGTCAAAGTGATCAGTTATTCGGGTTGAAAGACACTATATATCTATCATTGGACATTGAACACTTTATCCAGTGAGAGAGGGGTGTCGTAGTTTATCACAATTTCTGGTTATTGTATCATGTCCTTTTCTGATATCTAGCGCAGATGCGCAGCGGCATCTAGAGAAACAGGTGCTGATTGTTAACCCGCCATCTTAGTTTGTAGCTGTGTTTGTGTGAGCATTAAAGTTCACAAGTTCTGCCATAAGAAGCATGACACTAATATGAGCTGCGAAACTTGCAGAATAATAGAAAAAGAAACCACAGTCAGTTGTTTTATTCACAGATTATTTAAATAGTGATGTCCAAAAATGTCTCCCAATTTTTGTCACTTGGTCTATCAATCTTTCCTTGATAGCTGGGTAGAGAACACGCCTTCCCAAGCAATTTGTTGTTCTTTTGTTTCTAACAAGCAATATACTCCGATCCCGTACTTTATCCCGTAAGGTTACTTGTTTTTCACTTTGTCCGACTACATCCCTGACTGCTCGAAATTTTGACGACCTGGAAGAAACGTTTTCCGAAGAAACGTCGTCCGAAACGCCTCCGCTTTCACATGTTTGCACGTGTTAGCTTAAGCTACGGTTGGCAGTGGTGTGCAATTAGATGCAACAAATTGCAACAATGTAAAATGGCAAGGATACAGCCTATAAGACTTTGTATATCCATGGAGACCATATGTAATGCGCATGCGTGGCCTCAACAGTGATGGATGAGATCAAACGGGTGCAAAATTGTTGTGCTATGCTTCAGTGATCATGGAACAAAAGAAATAATGGGAGTTGTTGGCTCAAAAGTTTGACCAGTCTTAAACTTCGCGCAACAACTCCCAACAACATGCAACAGGGTGTGTATATATGTAACACCCAACAAGGCTGTGTGTGTATGTAACACCCAACAATGTTGGGAGTTGTTGCACGGCAATGTTGCGTCCGTTTGCACGGACTTTTACAGCACAGATTTGTGATCATCAGTTGAACACTACAAGAGATTCTGATCTGACCACTGAAACCATTGTTTTTACCTTGTAATGGTGTTTTGAAGATTGTTAAATTTTGACACTGATAAAGGCTTTTTTCATAGCCTTTTGTTTATAATAACTATTGTGAAAGATAAAAGTTGCAAAAAACATGCAATGCTTGTGGAGATCATTACTGAAACAAATTCTATCTCAATAGACTCCTTCGGCACATCAATGTTGTACCCAATTCAAATCTCCTAGGCTTAAGACTCTTTGTGTATTGTATATGTATTATAAGGTAGCATTCATATTTAAATGATATGGAAATACCTGGAAAAAAACGTTATATTTTCCAATTTGAATTGAGTACAACGTTGAGTAAACCGAATGGGTCTATTGTCTGACAACTGACACCACTATTTTTTTTTTCTTGTAAGAGTGTTTCTAGAGATTGCTAAATGTTGAAATTACCCAAGGGGTTTTTATAGCCTTTTATTTGTATTAATTATTGTGCAAGATACTGACAAGTGATGAGAATAAACGTTGCAAAATACATGCAACGCTTATGGAGATCATTGCTGAAAAATGTTTAATCTCAATCATATTCTCGTTTAAGGTGCAGAAGGGCTACATATTTCATGACTGGTCTTGCACCAGTGCATCAATACCCCCTTGAGAAAATTGGAGAAAAGTTGCTTCTCAAGTGGCTTGCGGTGCTTGTTTTCAAACTACACATGCAAGTCAGCGACAAATGAAACATGGCCAGAAATTCCGGACATTTGAGCCCACGCAGTGGCACGCGGTTTCGTTCTCAACAGTAGAAAAATGTAAACAGGATGGCGGCTCCTTGCCAGTGGATTACGCACAGCTTAATTCTTTTTCTTCAGTGGTTTAGTTTTACACAATAATTCGTGCCTCATAAAATATTGAGCTATTCGATTTAGCTGCAGCCTATTTGTTGTAGTAAGCTCGTATGAACTTCACAGAGAATCGTATCCGATGTGTACGGTCAAAATATGTTCCGAAGAAACTCTTTGTTGGCGAACATATTTCAAAATATGATCACAGTTGACAAAATAGCATTCTTAAACTTCTCAATTTCAATGAAATCTACGTTTTCCGATATTTTTTAACCAAAACAAAACCGATCGATCAGGTCCATTGAGCGTAATAAATTTTAGTATTTCCCGCGTCCATAGGAATGTTTGCTGGCCAAAAGTATCGTCCTTTCAACTTGTATCCCACCATTCTCTACAGCATTAGAAAGCTTGATTTTCACTGAAAATTTTGATACCAGACATGGCGGAGTTTGCTGCAAAATGCAAGTTTGTCGCCCAAGAATACAGCACATGGTTCTCGGATAAACACAAACAAGACGCTTGCGTGACATTCGATATTTGTGCTTCTCGTGGAACTGATTTGTGCTGTTCTGAACTGTTTTTGAAGGCAATTAGCAGGGCGAAGAAATCAGCATCGACGGTGAAAATTGGTCAAATAGTACCTCATACGGTGCTTTTCCTCAAGCGATTGCGGCACTTGGTCTATCCCGATTATGTTGTCCGCTACGGCGCATCAAAATCTGGTTCGGCTGGAAAAATTGGCTTTCAAGCTTCTGAAATACAGACTGACAGAGGGTTGTATGAGCCAAGCTTCGAAAATAAACATCGATAAAAAGCAGGGCGAGTAACATTTATCGGTGAAAGCAACTTAGTAAGAATAGCAGAGAAAACTTTCAAGATTTCGACCGGACTGCGGCACTTGTTCCAGGTAAGCCAGAACTTGATCTATTTTACTGATTTTGTTTTATTTCTGCCATACGTTTCCTTTGAGAGTTTGGCGGCCATATTGCCAAGTAAACCCGCGCGTGCGCCGTTGCGTTGTCCGGAATTTCTGGCCATGGCAACTCTCTGAGGAGACTGAAGCTGCTCTTTAAAAGCCAGTCGAACTATACACATTCAAAGTGTTTTCCTTTTTGAGAGGTTTTAAAAGCGACTTAAGGCATTTTAGGGACGGACCATTACTCTCCCGGGAGGGGGGGTATGACATTTTCCTCTGCAAATTTTGTTTTCTTTTTATGCACCTCTGCAAACAATGTTTTCGAACAACACCTTCCTGCAAACAATTTATTTTCCGATCTTTTTTTACCACATTATGATACAAAAGGGAGGTTCTCTTTTTGCTTCCGTCAATCATTATTTAATTTAATATTTTACGGCGACGACAAACGAATTAGAAAAAGAGAAATCTACAAAGCGGATCGAAATCCACCATTCACTGATCGCGAACGTTACCTTTTGACCCTCTGAACTCATCTTTTTCGTTATTTGAGACGTGCAGAATGATGATCGGCGGCAGTGAAAAGCGAAACTGTTGCTTGAATTTTAAATGTCCAGTCCATGTGTTACTGAAAAGCGCAATATTTTAACTATTTTTCGAACAAAATTTGAGAAAAGCTATACCCAATTTATGCTAGACATGTAAGCTCCTAGTAACAGCTTGTTGTTTCTTTATAAAACATTCACCATTCTAATTCCTTCACAGCTACTGGTGCAAATGAAGAGCAAACGACAGGCAATTATACGCAAAGGGAGTAGCAGCCTTTTCTGTCTACAAACAACTACATACTTTTAGTCTAAATTTCAGTTTTGAAATTAATAGGTTACAAGTTTGTCTGACCTCTGTGCAAACAATGTTTTTCATGCATATCATGTTTGCAAGCAATTTATTTTGTCTTTTTAGGCCCTGCAAACAATTTTTTCAATATTTTCCATACCCCCCTCCAGAAAAATAATGGTCCGTCCCTAAAGGCAATTTAAGTTGATTTAAGGCGACTTAAGGTTCCAGAGTAGGCCAAGTTTTATTTTCCATAGAAAATCTTATATTGGGCTTGGGTTACTCGGGGTGTACAACTGAATGCACACTTTTAACACTAATAAATTTCCAAATCGGTCACAACATTTACTGCACAAATGCGATTTAAACTGCCTTAAACGGATGATCAATTTAAGCGGTGGGCTTCAAGTTGCATTGCAGTGTCAAAACTTGCAGTACCAGAGGCAACATTAATCATTGTGTACGACTTTTGAGAGAAAAATGGTGGTGAATTTGTTTACGATTTATTCTCTCACAATGAGTACACTTTAAGAACTTTAATCGTTAAAATTCTAGCTGTTTAGGCTTCATGAGCCTCATGCGAGGGCGTTGTCTATCCTCCGTAGCTGTAAACCCACTCTTTTGGTTCTATCCATTGGTTAAAACTAAATTTGTGAACAAACGAGGCAGCAGGCTGTACAGTGACCTGGAAAAGTGAAAGAAAATCCAGTCACTCAAAAGAAATCGTTTTACAGCTGTTATCAATTATTTACCTAATTTCAAGACAAGCTTTTACTAGGGTGAAAATTCGATTGATGTTGGAATAAGATGAACTGTTAGGAAGTGTTATAGCTTTATTTTTTTTAAGAAACTTAATGTTCTGGGGAACGTTCTGCTGTGTTAGTTTTACGTCAAACATGTGCGAACGTTTACTGTTTTTTTTGGAACGGAATGTTTGGATTTCGTGTGTCGTTAAAACACATAGTATGGATTAAACAAATGTATGCCTATTAAAAGGAGTAACGTTCACTTAGTCAAAGCATTTAACGCGTACATGTTTGATTTTAAAAGTTGTGGAAGGGCATCAGTTTGAAAGGACTGAAGATCATCATAAGTCACAAACCTCTTCAAGTACTTTCCGTTCTCTAGGTTAAACCCGTTAGTACAGAATAGAGTTTTATCAATAGACGAAATAGCCGGGGTAAAGGGATATAGATAACTCCAGTACTGACAAGACAGTAGTTTTGGAATGAAGAGCAGGGCGAGAATGATTTTGATTGAAATGCTTTTTTTCATGTGATGTTAGAGTTGGTGTTAAAATGTTTAACATATTTATTAGTCCAGCTCCTAGTAATCAGCACTAGTAATCAGATGGTGATAGGTTCCACCCCCGGGTAAGCACAACTCGGAATTGTTCAGTTTCTGGCTAGTCGTGTCAGAGACTGAAACAGACCTACTAGCAAATATTTTTGACTGTTATGATGTCAATATGGAAGGCCTATGCGAAGGAATTTGTCCCTCAAAACAAATTAAGTGGTCACTGTTATGATTACAGGGACACAGCAAACGGCTCAGGTGAGTCAAACAACAACAACAACATTGTTTAATAGTCCAAGATCCAGCACATGGCGAGTGAGCGCCAGGTCACATCACAATGACGTATATAACAATGAGATCATAACAGTCACCATATATTCAGAAGAGCTGTATCTGTGTAAAGGCAATACGACCTACGTTAGCGCTATCAAGAGACTAGTCTTCATTTTATCCTTGGCACGCACGCTTGATGCATGGCATGGCCGCCCTGGCATTATGACACTTTTGCACGAAGCAAGGATACACAAAAACAAAGGTATTCCTTGATGCTACCTTTTCCAGTTTCCAGTCGTCGAATAGCCCTTCTTCGTTACGTTTTATTCCCACTTTTGTCAAAGAACCAACTGCTTTGTCCACCACGATAAAATTATCAACTCTGCAATTAGAGGAATGAAAAGAGGAAATGTAGAGAATCATTAGGCTTAAGGAAGTGATCCACTCGCACACGGTCCGTTAGTTGCTAGAAAAACGAATACTCTTGTAAAGCCGTCTTTTGCTAAACGTTCACGTATCCTTATAAGAAGTCAATTTCTGCAGCGGTTGTCGGCAGTTTTTAGAATTCTTTTATTCTGTTCTTGAGCAGCATTTTTAATGCTAATTTCTTGCAAACGGACAGGTTAACGAATACTTAATACCTTGAAAGCAAGGAAATTCTTGGTCTCGTTGAAAGCAGCCTCAATAATTAGGCTATTGAAAACGCCAGCGATTTGAAATTGCTAAAGGAATCACTTACGGAAAGAAAACACTCTTATAATTGAAGCCAGTACTCTCAACTCTGTTCGTGCTCCGACCGTCAATGCGATTTTTAGTGCTTATTGCTTATCGCATTATAGTACTTATTGCTGTCTTTCACGCCACCTCGAATTCTATTCAGTTTTCGATGAAACTGATCTTTCTTTATAAATCTCTCATTTGCTGTTATCATCGAAGACTTTCATTTCCTCACTCCCCTCCAATCCCAGCTTTTCTCCCAATGATTCCCAACTTTCACCATCTTACTAATCATCGGCGGATGAAGTGAACTTCAGGTTTCCTATCTTACTTTTGCATGACTTCTGTCAGACCTTCCTTTTGTGTCTTTAACATTTGCCGGTTGGTAACGCTCACGATATTCTTTGGTTCGTTAGGCATTACTTTTCTTCGTTATTCTCACCTCGATCAGTTGTTTGTATTGCCAATTTGTGGAGGGGATTGTGGCAAGCTAAGTTATACAATTATAGGTACATTTCCTTTTCTTAGCTAATTTCCCAAACCAATTAGGGTGTGTGAATGAAGACTGATAATTTCGTTGCGCTAACGGCGACTTCGTTCCCTCAGGAACTCCCTTTGAGGAAAAAGTAAAAACAATATACTAACTGGCCACTTTCAAACAGGTTTCCTGATTTGGTTAATTGCACAACGCTCGTGTTTCCGAGTTTACCAAAGATTTGTATGTAGACATTAGCATCTGTGCCAGACCACGAACCATCAGCAGTTTTCACGGACACGTAGTACAATACTGAAGAGAAAAAAAATTATATATATAGATAAATAGGCAGAATATGAAGGTTTACACAAACAATGAACCCCAGCAGAAGGATCCAAAGGATGCAACACCACCACGTTAATCTATAGACAAATACTGAGTGAGAACAGTGGGGTGAGCTTCTTACTCGTCCGACTCAATTCAACGACGTTTCGGCTGTGCAGCCTTCCTCGGATAAACGTTAAAAACTTTTATTATACATTGGTGTCACCAGCTCGATTTTGATTGGCTATAAGCACCCAGCTAATCCCTGCTAGCTCTGTTTCTCTTACGTCATACCTACAGACCATAGTTTTTATATATGTAGAATTGACGTCATACCTACAGACAATAGTTTTATGCATGCAGAAGTGACGTAACTAATACACTAACCAACAGTTTGATCAGTTTTGTCATGGCGGAGTCGCCAGTGCAGCTCAGGAATATGCATAATAAAACAATTATTGGACTCGGTTTTCGCATGATAGCGATAATTATCAAGGCCTCAGTTTGTGTTATCCGCCTCAGCCTTCGGCTTCGGCAGATAACACAAACTTTGGCCTTGATAATTATCGCTATAATGCTCAACCTCATCCAATAATTGTTAATTTACAATGGCTGCCTGTATCGAAGGTACAGGCTTATGTAGGCAACTTAATTAAGAAATACAAAAAGGTTTAAATTACAATAGTATGAATAAAAGCAAGTGCCAAAAGTTACGTAACAAGCCAAAGGTAACACATTCCCCGCAAGAGGCCTCTGATCTGAATAATCATAATTAAGGCCATAACATAGTCCCAAAGTAGGGCCGTTAAACAATACTGTAATAAATTCCCTACTGAGGGACCATGAACAGCCCACCAAAAACAAAAACAAAAAAACAGAATCTTCTAACGGGGCCCATGAACGCAAAAGGCAAGTCACACAACAATTGAAACTATTTACAAAGGACTAATGAATAAAATAGGAGCTGGACAAGTCATAATCATTCACGAAGCAAGAACATGTGAAAAGGTCTAATTAGTTGCTATAATTAATATGATTTCTGGAGTGAAATTCCCGCCTTTTGTTAAGACCATGCAGATTAGGTGTGAAATGATAATTGTGTCATAGGCTTCTTCGGTAAGCATGGTCTACATGTAATGGATTTTGGAAGAATACAGTATTTGTCTATATATGAATGAAGAAATGAAACCCATCTCATAAATCAACTTGATTAATTATTTTGAATGAAAAACATGAAAGAGTTGCCCTGAGCGGGATTTCAACCCACGTCCCCCTGAAACACCGGTAGGGTGTGATGACCACTACACTATCAGGTCAACCACGCTGGCGACGCAGTTGTTTTAGATAGTGAGTAGGCATAACGTGAGTATCCCGGGATTCTATCAAGGGTGAGATGGGAAAGCCTGTAACCCCTTCATAGCCTTAAACCTAAGTATCGACTGACGATTCACAGGCAAACACCAACTTAGGCATCAACTAATCAGAAGGATCAAATTAATGATGCAGTCTAATTTATAGAGACAGCAATGAATGAAGAAATGAAACCCATCCCATAAATCAACTTGATAAATTATGAATGAAAAACATGAAAAAATTGCCCTGAGCGAGATTTGAACCCACGTCCCCCTAAACCCCGTAGGGTGTGATGACCACTACAAGTGCTGGAACAGAGAATTGTAAATTGTAAGTGCTAATAGAAACCCATAAAAAACCCACTGGGCGTTAGCCCTAGTAAAGGGTATCACGGAACCACACGAGGCAAAGAAAAAATTCTTATGACCTCGGTGGGAATCGAGCCCACGACCTCCGGATTAGATCTACCGTTGGTCTGCCGACTAAGCTATAATTTACACTTCAGCTTCAGAGTTAATTCTCTGTTCCACCAATTGTAAGTGTTTACAGTGCTACGCGGCACAACATATGTATGTGATGACCACTACACTATCTGGACAACCACGCTGCCAACGCAGTTATTTCAGATAGTGAGTAGGCCTAACGTGAGTATCCCGGCATTGTATATATAGTGATGAGTGTACAGATAGCGACAGCGAACTACTAACTGATCCATTTGAATCGAACCCGCGTCCCCCTGGTTACTAGTCGGGTGTGCTAACCACTGCACCATCACGACAACCCTGCTGGCAACAGAGCAATCAGTGCAGTTATTGGTTATCCACGGGGTTCCCCGGCGTTTTAACATTAAGGAACAGGACATACATGGGATCATCCGGGGATGATTCACAGGCTACCAGCAAATCATATTTAATGTTTTAGAGTAAAGAAGCTGGAAATCCAACGATCCAAAGGATACCTAGTAGGATCCAAAGGATACACAACGCTTTGCTATATATATATATGTATAACTAACTGCAGACAGTCCTGTTTTGGTCTTCTGGGCCTCATCAGTGCAGTGCTGATGCTCGGATGAAGGTAAGGCTATATAGCCATCCCAAGTGATACCACACTTGTGGTACCATTTAGTCATGCTCAAACTGGTAAAACCAGTGAGCGATGCGCAGTGCATTAGCAATGATTCATCCCAGTAGAGTGCTCAATTTGGACGTAAAAGGCAAAGCTTTGTAATGCCAAAGAGCTATATATATAGAGTTAAGGGAAACCCAGCACTGGACAACTTCTGGAGAAATTGAAAAACTGGCCCTTAGGGAGTACCACGGAGAATGCCACACATTAAGTGATTTATCAGCCTTGTTGCCAGCGGGGTTGTCTTGATAGTGTAGTGGTCATCACACTCAACTAGCGATCAGGGGGACGCGGGTTCAAATCCCGCTCAGGGCAATTACAGTTTTTCAATTTCTCCAGAAGTTGTCCAGTGTTGGGTTTCCCTTAACTCTGTTTCACAATTTCTCCTCAACTTGGACAGTGAATCCATTTGCGATCCTCCTGGAGGTGATACGCTGTTGGCTCAAGGGACCTACTTAACTATACTATAACTATACTTATATATACAGTGAGAACAGAGTGAGAACAGTGGTGTGACTCGATTAAATAACGTTTCGGCTGTTCAGCCTTCCTCAGATAAACGTTAAAAACTAAAAACTATTTACAATGGCAAATCGAGTCGGACCAGTAAGAAGCTCACCCCACTGTTCTCACTCAGTATTTGTCTATAAATTCACGTGGTGGTATTGCATCCTTTGGATCCTTCTGCTGGGAGTTCATTGTACTCTGCCTATATATATATATACCTTCAAAAACGAGGATTGTATGAGAAGAAACAGGGAATTTGCCATGGGCTGCTCGACTTCATGTTAGGTTTCCTTCTATGTTTTGGTTTAGATAGGTGAGAATGCACCTAAAAGGAAACTTGGCAGTCACCATAGCGACCTCGGTTACCTGCAATAATCCTTTTCAAATTATCATGACTGATTATATGAATGTCCGCATAACCTGTCTGCATTTTTAATTTTGATTCAAATACAAATACATTCATATTGATTTCATTTTACAGAAAATGTGTAACGTTTGGGACAAATATGTGATGTTTTGAAAAGAATTGGTGCGATGCAGTACATTGCCTCACAATAGAGGAAAATAACTTTTAAAAAGGGACGGATCAATGTTAACTGCAGAAACATTATCTCAGAAAGAAAAACAAACACAGGCTAGTTTAGTGAGGCTTTTAAATTCTGTAGTTCTTCCTCTACCCATGCCTACCACCTACGTAATTACCGACCGGTAAACTATATTTCCCTTTGAATTTTGATGCATTTCTTGTTAAGAACGAGTTGTGATTTTTTTGTTTCCTGAGATAAGATCACTACGAGTAAAAACTGCAAATCAATAATTTTGCCGCGTACCTGTTGGGTCAGATCTCTTGTTGTCTCTTTTAGCTTCAGCAATTTTGTTAAGGCCCGGTTGATCGCCACTCTCGCTTGTGGCAAAGCATACCTGAACTATCACTATAAGAAACCACCTCTTATAGCAACAAAAGGCCACCATTTTCGCTGACTTGTAGTCTTCAGTCTTAGATGTCACTTGAGTGTTTTCTTTGTTATCGGTACTAGTGGCTGGTAACGTATTCACAGAGACACAAGCAAATGGTATTTGTTCAGGTGTGACCATTTTCATTTAAAACACCCTGATTTACATCATGACAACTGATCTTTTGACTCTGGATAATGGATTTCTAGATAGTCTAGACAGGGGCACAAAACGAATCTGTTCCTCACTTTATCTGTTCCCCAGAGGAATCTTGCTGGCTGGCAAAATATCAGGTGTTCCGATGAGCTGGCTGGGAAATGTCTTATTTCTAGGGGCTTCGGCTGGGAATTTCCGACTTTTTCTAGTATTGCAAGCCGAACTGGCTGGAGAAACTCTGAAGACTCACCTGAAGACCAGAGACTGAGGGCGACTGAAAAAAAGAACCCCTCCCTTGCCCCCGAGAGTAGTGACAAACAAAAAAACGGCTGGCAAGAGTGATCGCGTCAGTTTTGTCGCGTTTGCATAAAAAAACCGGTTTTGTTCGGTCGACGTTCACCCTGCGGAGCGAGAGTTAGCATATGCAGGTACAGATTCTGTTATTTTCCTCATTTACATGTAAAATTGATTTCCAATGTTTTGGTATCTGTATGCTGCAATTCTCCTGATTTTCTTCCACACTGAATTGAGACAAATCGAGTAAATTTAACAGCAAACACTTGTTTTTTCATTCACAGATTGCACTGGATGAGTTCGTTTCGCGCGAAGGTAACTGACTTCTTATTGTAATTGTTTTAATGCTTTTTTTTTCGGTTACCTGTATTAGTGAAGTGAGCGATGATCTTTTACAGTTGAAGTGAATTGAGCCAACGAATTAAAAACTTGACAGCAGTATTTTTGTCCACAGCTTTAATGGTGCCACGGGGACCTCATCAAACATCAGGTGAAACATAAGCTTAAGCTTAAGGTAAGAATCAAGACAAATGTTTACTTACTTTAATGCATGCTTAAGTCTCAATTTATTTCGTTCATCTCTCTCGACAACTCCTGCGAAGCCTCTGTTTTTGCGTTAACATACAAATAGGCAGTTCAGGGGGCAGATAACAAACATTTAATATATATACAATTTATCATCGGCCTTTGCCACGTTGGATCAAGGGACTACATGACCAGAGCATAAACGATTTTCCTTCATCACAGTTTAATTACATCCGATTACATTTCAATACAAATGTTGTAAATCTCTAAACTATAGATTAACAGTCCCAGTGTGTCACTTTTAAATCCAACATCACAACCGGTTATGTGCTTTGGCTGAGTCACAAATTTTCTAACAACAAAACAAAATGGTAAAACCCCAAAGTGGGTACTCTTCGACACCACCCAAAAAAGAAGAAAAGTACTTTGTTCGCCTTGTTTTGACTATTTTATGGCGTCATTTTTGTGAGTTATAAGAGTAAAGACGATAGAAAAGTGCCGTCTGTGTCCTTTGTACAATAGCACCGAAAAACATTAAGCGAAAATGACTTTAACTTAACTTTTCGTTGTGAAAAGTGGCTGCGGCACGATAAGCCATGAATCAACTCAGGTGATCGACTACAAATGGTTGAGAATGGTTTTATTCTTGACTTCGATCAACTACAAATATTGCAAACTACAAACGCTGACTACGAGTCGTGGGCGGTATTATTTTTTACATCACTGTTAATGATAACATCTTATTGGCAATGACAACAGACAAAGACGAAGTTTTTACTGCATTTTTAACTAACAACGAGAATTGCTGTGAGGGACAACATATTGCTGGCATTTCGAATGCTAAAGCTGTTAAAAACCGTGTTTACTTTTGGCAAGGAGTTGTCGCTCTTTGCGAGAGTTTTCCAAATGTCAATCCGGCTCTTGTTCCTAACAAAGCGGAGCCGAGGATTTAAACCGTCCGAACGTTTGTTTGGCTTTTCTTCAACCAATTTTGTGCCCAAAAATGAGCGACAGCTGAGAAAACGACGAGTTTTAAGATCCACTAATGAAATATTGGATAGAAAACATTTGGAAAAACACGAGCATTTTTTAGTCCAAACCAATTTGAGATAAAAACGTGAAAACAACAAAACGTAAGAAAACAAAAAAACGATACGAATGTTTCTTCGGCGTTTCTCATAGAAATCAGAAAGATCAGACAAGTAACAAACATAACTCGTGAGCAACCTCAGCAAATCACTAGTCCGAAGTAAGTATCCGTATAAAAGACAAAACAGGAATACTAACCTTCGGATGCGGACAGCTTAGGTCAGTCAATAATCACTCCGAACGCAGAGCTGCCGGGAGAGCTGACATAATAGCCGTCATTTCACACAAAATCATTGCTTTGCTAAGAATTGCTGCGAGGGACAACATATTGCTGGCATTTCCAATGCTGCAACTGTTAAAAATCGCGTTTACTTTTGGCAAGACGTTGTTCTTTGCGAGAGTTTTCCAAATGTCAAACTTACCAAGCGGGGCCGAGGTTATAAACCGGCCGGACTTCGCTTGGCTTTTCTTCAACAAATTTTGTGCGCTAAAATTAGCGACAGCAGGAAAAAATGAAACGTTTTAGGATCCAAGATGAAATATTGGGTAGAAAACATTTGGAAAAAACAAGAGTCCAAACCAATTTGAGATGGAAGCGTGAAAACAACAAAACGGAAGAAAAAAAGAAACCGATGCGACGTGTCTCGTAGAAATCGTAAAAAATAAGGCAAGCAACAAACCGAGACTAAGCGCTATTCAATTGTCTTGGCATAAATGGCCATATAGAAGACAAAACAGGAGTACTACCTGCGCACAGTTTAAGTCAGTCAACAATCACTCCGAACGCAGAGCTTAAGCAGAAGCGACCATTTCACACAAAAGTAAGTCTTATTACGTCTCATGCCTATCAAAGAAGCTTATTCAATTAAGGATTTTAGCGGCAAAACCGTCCACTTTAATACCGCCACAGCAAGGTCCGAAGACAGCGCATAATTACTGAAACCTTGCCAGACCACACGATCTTTTCTCTTCATGCAAGCTTCTGCAGGCAAACACGAGGAAAAGCTGAAACTCCCGGACACTTGGTAATGTTTTTACAGCTTGATAAGAGACGCTGTCTTTTTCACTTTTCCTCACTTCTATAATTTCGTCTCTTTTCTCGAACTTTTTGTTGTTCTTTCTCCCGTTGCTCGACAATACAATTCAGCCGGTTTGCTCGTGCTCTTTCTCCCGCTGTTTGTGACTGATGCTCTGCCTGTTTACTCGTGCCCTTTCTTGTTCTTTCTCCCTTTCTCTTCTTTTTTTAGCAATGGTGCTCCGTGCGAGCGAGCTTTCGACGCGCGCGGAGCTCCGCTACTAATCCAGGATTATTTAAACTGGCAATCATTAACTATCACCTTCATAGAACTTAAGGACCTTATAAAAAACCTACTAAACCTAAATTGCCAAGACGTATCCCTATTTTGTCAGACCTAAAAAAATGTAGGTTCGTATTTGCAGGTGTTTCTTAGGCTGTTTTTTTTTCTCTGACTAAGAAACATTTGTTGGTTCTGGCCAGACTGTGGTTTTGCTGGTCAGAATGCATCTGATGATGAACTGTTTTGTGTTGAATTGGGTGTTTCATTAAGACATTTATACTATTGTTCATACAATGTACCTGTCAGCAATGCAACATTTACAGTAAAATTGTTATTGTGATCAACAGCACTAATTTTTTTTTTATTTGGCAGATTGTTTACTGCTCCTTTTCAAAACTCACAAATTATCTTTAGTTATAAGTGGTGGAACAGAGAATTAACTCTGAAGTGTAAATTTAAGTGCTAATGGAAACCCATGAAGAACCCACTGGGCGTTAGCCCTAGTTAGAGGTATCAGGGAACCACACAAGGCAAAGAAAAAATTCTTATGACCTCGGTGGGAATCGAACCCACGACCTCCGGATTAGATCTACCGTTGCTCTGCCGACTAAGCTACGAGGTCGGACAGAGAAAGTAGGGGACGATTAAGGTGGTGAATCGCGGCGAAGAGAAAGTAAGGGTACATATATATGTTGTGCCGCGTAGCACTATAAACACATACAAGTGGTGGAACAGAGAATTAACTCTGAAGTGTAAATTTAAGTGCTAATGCAAAACCCATGAAGAACCCACTGGGCGTTAGCCCTAGTTAGGGGTATCAGGGAACCACACGAGGCAAAGAAAAAATTCTTATGACGGCACAACATATATATGTACCCTTACTTTCTCTTCGCCGCGATTCACCACCTTAATCGTCCCCGACTTTCTCTGTCCAACCTCGTAGCTTAGTCGGCAGAGCAACGGTAGATCTAATCCGGAGGTCGTGGGTTCGATTCCCACCGAGGTCATAAGAATTTTTTCTTTGCCTCGTGTGGTTCCCTGATACCCCTAACTAGGGCTAACGCCCAGTGGGTTCTTCATGGGTTTCCATTAGCACTTAAATTTACACTTCAGAGTTAATTCTCTGTTCCACCACTTGTATGTGTTTATAGTGCTACGCGGCACAACATATATATGTACCCTATCTTTAGTTATACTCTGTCTCTGTACAAAACCAAACTGAGTTAGGCTTGTGACGATGGGCATTCATTGTTTGTTCATTGTTACGACTCTCTCCCTTCCAACCGGTTGGGTTAGGCTTGTGACGATGGGCATTTATTGGTTGTTCATTCTTACGACCCTCTGTCTTCCAACTGGTTGGGTTAGGCTTGTGACGATGGGCATTCATTGGTTGTTCATTCTTACGACCCTCTGTCTTCCAACCGGTTGGGTTAGGCTTGTGACGATGGGCATTCGTTGGTTGTTCATTCATACGACCCTCTCTCTTCCAACCGGTTGGGTTAGGCTTGTGACGATGGGCATTCATTGGTTGTTCATTCTTATGACCCTCTCTCTTCCAACCAGTTGGGTTAGGGCATTCATTGTTTGTACTAGCTGAGAACTTTGTCTTCTATGTGGCCCTCTATTTAGTTGTCTGTTAAGTTTCCATTCTCCCTTAATGTGAATGGGCGCGCATCCATGTCATTGGAAGGAAGATGCTCAACAGTTTGGTCAGCCATGGTAACATTTTAAATTTTATTAAAATAATTTATGGCATGGAGAAATTCCATTCATTTGGACCTGTTCAGCTGCTAGACCTTGTGGCCTGATATTTTACTGATCTTGGTATTACTGACCTTGGTATTCTGGTATTGTGACTGTCATATTTGGCGAATCAAGGGATTTTTTTCCACTTTTCAGTGAGATATGGAAAGATATAGCTAAATTAGTTCACTGATCTGCACCATGATAACAAATAGAGGTTGCTGCCTCAAGCTATTTTGTTTGTTTGGCAAGGAAGTTATGATAAATAAACATGTTTCAACTTAAGCATAAGGTTTCTGCACCTAAAGTTAAAAGGTTTTGAGTCTATACTTAAATTTTAATAACTAAAATAAAAATAATAATTTAAAATGAGAATAAGCTAACCTTCATCTGAAATATTGTACTATGTTGTTATTGTGGTTGCAGAAAATGGCAAAATTTAGCGATTTCAAGGACTTACGTTGCTCAGGTGAAAATCGCTAACATTTGCCATTTTCAACCACAATAACGACACAGCACAACATTTCAGATAAAGGTTAATTTATTCTCATCTTACATGTACAGTTGATCAGAGATGTGGAACCACAACTAGATCTCAAAAACATCACTCAGTTAGTATTATTGCTGGTTCTATAAGTCAAATACTATGTTGTCTCTAATTTTTTTCCTTTATTGTTTATTTTTCAGGCTACCATGGAAAGAACATGGCAATGGTCACTGGCAAAGGTACGGGAGTCAGAAAAAGCTTCTGATGTATTACTTAAAGATGAGCTGTTCCAGTCCTTCCATGAAGAAAATCCTTGCATTTTTCGTGATGCATTTCTTTCATATTTTGGGCGATTTATGGGATGTGCCCCATTTAAATCCGTTACCCCACCAAAAAAGGGGAAAGATACTTGGCTATTGTTGTCTATCTTTTAAGAATAATGAAACCAGTGAATTGGTGGTTCAGAAAAAAGAGGGGTCATCAAAACATGTTAAATGTGTGCTTGATGATGAAGTACCCTTCGAAAGGAATAAAGAAATGACTAAATTCAAAACAATTAATGGAAGAAAATCTTGTCTTGGGGTTGCTGATGTACTGGAAAATTATGAGACAAGTAAAACAGGTTTTAATGAGCTGGAAAACAAAAATACAAGTGACAGTCAGTACAGTCATTCCCAAACTTGAAGGCATGGTGTTGAAAATCCAAACCTGTTAAAGAAAATTTAATTTCAGGAAAAAAATTGTCTAAACGTGAATATAGCCTGTCTGTAGACCCAGTAGCAAATACATGTAAGGACATTTTTGATGGTCCACTAAAGAAAAAAAGCAAACTAACTAATACTAATTCCTCAAAAGAAAAATGTAGTGTTGAAAAAATATCAACTGAAATTGAAACCAAAGTAGCTGTTGGTGTAGCAAAGTCTTGTCAAGGTGTTACCAGCAATGGTGTTGTTTTAGAAAATGAGCTAGAGCTTGGAATAGATTGTAATGTTGCCAGTGGAAGCAACTCCTCTAAAAAACTTGAGGCCTCCATACTTCCTCCTGTTGATGAAAATGATGATAATAATGGTGAAATTACAGACAGTAGTTCAATCCCTGATGATGAACTTGTTGGGTGTGATGTATAGAGTGAAGATTCCTGTGACTTAACATACCCTGTTGATAGGGATATTGATGATGAAAGTGACAGTGACAGCTCAGTCTTTGAGAATGGAGATGCTGGCGGTGGTGCTGGCTGCAAGGTTTTTAAAAGGGCAAGCAATGTTGGTGCAGGCAATCCGTGCAACTTCAGAAAAGTTGAAGGTGAATCTAGTCTGTTTAACAGCAGTCTCTTTTTTGAAAATGATCTGTGGAAAGATCCTTGTAAAAACATGCGTGCCACTAAACTTCCTGGGAATCTAAAATCATGTAATATTTTTCTTGATTCTCTTTTTAAAGGCAGTATATCTGAAGATTTGCTTAAGTCAGTTGGTGCATCTAAAAACCATAAGCTGACCAAATTGAGGTGCTTTATCGCCGCTTGTTTTGAAGCTCCAGTGGTTGGCACCTCAGGATGTCATGAGTACCTGCAGTGTGACAGGCCAGGCAATCCATACCCTCAGTTTTCGTGCTGTAAGAGCAGTTCATCTATCAACTGTGAAATCTGTGTCCCATTCCAAAGATGGGCATTTGAAAATAAAGTACCTCATGCTTCCCTAAGATCTAAGGGGGCCACATTGGACAACATTTTAAGCAACAGCTTCACTCCATCTTTTACTGGTCTTCGACAGGTATACGAAAACTCCATTTCCAAGAGCCATTTAGAAGCCATTGCTTTTTTGAAGTGCTGTGTGAAAAGTATCAAATCAGTGAAAAGCAAGGAAAAGTGTTCTAAGCAACAGTCTCTTGATATTTTTTCCATCTAAAAAGTCTGACACTGTTCCTTTAAACTAAAAGGGACCTCTGGATCCAGTAGCCAACCAATCCAAAGAGTGCAATGCCACTACTTATGGAATCCAGAGGTCGTAAATCATTTTAAATGTGATAGGCAGATACGCAGAAATACTGCGAAAGGATTGTTTAGACAATTGATTCGCCAGAATGGAATCAAGTGTATCAAGAGAGGGCACTAAAGTTGCAGGAATTATTCTAAGGGGAAAACCCTCCACCCACAACAGTTTCAATCTCTTAAAGAAAAATGTGAAAAATATGCAAAGTCTGTTTACATCCCTAATCCTGCAGTTGTGTTGTTGGATGGTCAAAAGGTGGAAGTTGAAGGTGGCATTAAAAGTTTAGATCCACCATGCTTAAGCTTTGCATATGATGCTGGGGAACACCCATTCACGTGCAAGAATTGCCACGAACAGTTACGTGACTTGAAAAACTTGATGAGAAAAAGGACAAAAGCCACGTATGAGATAGCAAGTAACAAGACACGTGTTGGATTGAAAGGGTCCCGAAATGACTATGCAAAACATGATGAGGAACAAAAGGCATTGAAACAGTTTCAAAGTGCAAAAAAGGAATCAGAAGAAAAGGAGTTAAACAAACCCCAAAAGTGGACAGAGCTCTTATTACAATCTTGCCTAAATGGTGATGAAGCCAAACTTGTTGAGGATCTTGTAAAGCTCCTTCAAGCAGGTATATCTGAATCTAAACCTATTCAAATAGCAGTTATACGTAATCTTGTTTCAAAACTAAAATCAAAGAATAATACTAAATATGTTGAAATCATCAAGGATTTGAGTCCTGTGCACAAAAATAGGCTTGGCCTTAAGAACTATGCCTTACTTGCTGATATATTTGGTTTACCTTGTGGAATAACTGTTTCTCAGCGGGCCAAATGCATCAGTTTGAACCCAGACATAAACATGGATGCAATTGAAAGGGCCATTACAGAGTATGAAGGTGTACCTGTTGTTGAATGTGGTGACGAAGCAAGGGCATTGCGCTTTCTTGAACCCAGACTTAATAGCAGTGGGACTTTAGAGTTGGTTGGAGCAAGCTGGAACCCAGATGTTTCAACTTGGGATAATCAGATAATCAGATAATCAGAGAGAAGGGGGATATTGATGAGTTCTCAGCCCTAAAAAGGTTCGTTGATGATCTTATTGAGTCTGATTCTCTTGCCAAAGGTGTTTCTCTTCACAATTTCACTGCTCTTTGTAGTACTGAGAAACCTGATATTGCACATTGCATATGGCCAACCCCTAACAAGGGTTACAAATCAAAGCACCTGCTAAAGCTAAGATGGCTATGCTTTTATAAAGAGAATGGGTCACCCAGAAAGATTCCTTTAGCATTGCTTGGCTTCTCAACTGGTTCAGCCGGATTTTCACTTCTTGCTTCTGTGACCTCAATGACCCCTACAGA
>OX419341.1:12946775-12974275 GCA_948470475.1 Galaxea fascicularis
AAAGATAAGCTTAAGCTTAAGGTAAGAATCAAGACAAATGTTTACTTACTTTAATGCATGCTTAAGTCTCAATTTATTTCGTTCATCTCTCTCGACAACTCCTGCGAAGCCTCTGTTTTTGCGTTAACATACAAATAGGCAGTTCAGGGGGCAGATAACAAACATTTAATATATATACAATTTATCATCGGCCTTTGCCACGTTGGATCAAGGGACTACATGACCAGAGCATAAACGATTTTCCTTCATCACAGTTTAATTACATCCGATTACATTTCAATACAAATGTTGTAAATCTCTAAACTATAGATTATCAGTCCCAGTGTGTCACTTTTAAATCCAACATCACAACCGGTTATGTGCTTTGGCTGAGTCACAAATTTTCTAACAACAAAACAAAATGGTAAAACCCCAAAGTGGGTACTCTTCGACACCACCCAAAAAAGAAGAAAAGTACTTTGTTCGCCTTGTTTTGACTATTTTATGGCGTCATTTTTGTGAGTTATAAGAGTAAAGACGATAGAAAAGTGCCGTCTGTGTCCTTTGTACAATAGCACCGAAAAACATTAAGCGAAAATGACTTTAACTTAACTTTTCGTTGTGAAAAGTGGCTGCGGCACGATAAGCCATGAATCAACTCAGGTGATCAACTACAAATGGTTGAGAATGGTTTTATTCTTGACTTCGATCAACTACAAATATTGCAAACTACAAACGCTGACTACGAGTCGTGGGCGGTATTATTTTTTACATCACTGTTAATGATAACATCTTATTGGCAATGACAACAGACAAAGACGAAGTTTTTACTGCAATTAGCCTTTTAAGTCTACGATTTTTTAACTAACAACGGGAATTGCTGTGAGGGACAACATATTGCTGGCATTTCGAATGCTAAAGCTGTTAAAAATCGTGTTTACTTTTGGCAAGAAGTTGTCGCTCTTTGCGAGAGTTTTCCAAATGTCAATCCGGCTCTTGTTCCTAACAAAGCGGAGCCGAGGATTTAAACCGTCCGAACGTTTGTTTGGCTTTTCTTCAACCAATTTTGTGCCCAAAAATGAGCGACAGCTGAGAAAAGGACGAGTTTTAAGATCCACTAATGAAATATTGGATAGAAAACATTTGGAAAAACACGAGCATTTTTTAGTCCAAACCAATTTGAGATAAAAACGTGAAAACAACAAAACGTAAGAAAACAAAAAAACGATACGAATGTTTCTTCGGCGTTTCTCATAGAAATCAGAAAGATCAGACAAGTAACAAACATAACTCGTGAGCAACCTCAGCAAATCACTAGTCCGAAGTAAGTATCCGTATAAACGACAAAACAGGAATACTAACCTTCGGATGCGGACAGCTTAGGTCAGTCAATAATCACTCCGAACGCAGAGCTGCCGGGAGAGCTGACATAATAGCCGTCATTTCACACAAAATCATTGCTTTGCTAAGAATTGCTGCGAGGGACAACATATTTCTGGCATTTCCAATGCTGCAACTGTTAAAAATCGCGTTTACTTTTGGCAAGACGTTGTTCTTTGCGAGAGTTTTCCAAATGTCAAACTTACCAAGCGGGGCCGAGGTTATAAACCGGCCGGACTTCGCTTGGCTTTTCTTCAACAAATTTTGTGCGCTAAAATTAGCGACAGCAGGAAAAAATGAAACGTTTTAGGATCCAAGATGAAATATTGGGTAGAAAACATTTGGAAAAAACAAGAGTCCAAACCAATTTGAGATGGAAGCGTGAAAACAACAAAACGGAAGAAAAAAAGAAACCGATGCGACATTTCTCGTAGAAATCGTAAAAAATAAGGCAAGCAACAAACCGAGACTAAGCGCTATTCAATTGTCTTGGCATAAATGGCCATATAGAAGACAAAACAGGAGTACTACCTGCGCACAGTTTAAGTCAGTCAACAATCACTCCGAACGCAGAGCTTAAGCAGAAGCGGCCATTTCCCACAAAAGTAAGTCTTATTACGTCTCATGCCTATCAAAGAAGCTTGTTCAATTAAGGATTTTAGCGGCAAAACCGTCCACTTTAATACCGCCACAGCAAGGTCCGAAGACAGCGCATAATTACTGAAACCTTGCCAGACCACACGATCTTTTCTCTTCATGCAAGCTTCTGCAGGCAAACACGAGGAAAAGCTGAAACTCCTGGACACTTGGTAATGTTTTTACAGCTTGATAAGAGACGCTGTCTTTTTCGCTTTTCCTCACTTCTATAATTTCGTCTCTTTTCTCGAGCTTTTTGTTGTTCTTTCTCCCGTTGCTCGACAATACAATTCAGCCGGTTTGCTCGTGCTCTTTCTCCCGCTGTTTGTGACTGATGCTCTGCCTGTTTACTCGTGCCCTTTCTTGTTCTTTCTCCCTTTCTCTTCTTTTTTTAGCAATGGTGCTCCGTGCGAGCGAGCTTTCGACGCGCGCGGAGCTCCGCTACTAATCCAGGATTATTTAAACTGGCAATCATTAACTATCACCTTCATAGAACTTAAGGACCTTATAAAAAACCTACTAAACCTAAATTGCCAAGACGTATCCCTATTTTGTCAGACCTAAAAAAATGTAGGTTCGTATTTGCAGGTGTTTCTTAGGCTGTTTTTTTTTCTCTGACTAAGAAACATTTGTTGGTTCTGGCCAGACTGTGGTTTTGCTGGTCAGAATGCATCTGATGATGAACTGTTTTGTGTTGGCTTGGGTGTTTCATTAAGACATTTATACTATTGTTCATACCTGTCAGCAATGCAACATTTACAGTAAAATTGTTATTGTGATCAACAGCACTAATTTTTTTTTTTATTTGGCAGATTGTTTACTGCTCCTTTTCAAAACTCACAAATTATCTTTAGTTATACGTGGTGGAACAGAGAATTAACTCTGAAGTGTAAATTTAAGTGCTAATGGAAACCCATGAAGAACCCACTGGGCGTTAGCCCTAGTTAGGGGTATCAGGGAACCACACGAGGCAAAGAAAAAATTCTTATGACCTCGGTGGGAATCGAACCCACGACCTCCGGATTAGATCTACCGTTGCTCTGTCGACTAAGCTACGAGGTCGGACAGAGAAAGTCGGGGACGATTAAGGTGGTGAATCGCGGCGAAGAGAAAGTAAGGGTACATATATATGTTGTGCCGCGTAGCACTATAAACACATACAAGTGGTGGAACAGAGAATTAACTCTGAAGTGTAAATTTAAGTGCTAATGGAAACCCATGAAGAACCCACTGGGCGTTAGCCCTAGTTAGGGGTATCAGGGAACCACACGAGGCAAAGAAAAAATTCTTATGACCTCGGTGGGAATCGAACCCACGACCTCCGGATTAGATCTACCGTTGCTCTGCCGACTAAGCTACGAGGTCGGACAGAGAAAGTCGGGGACGATTAAGGTGGTGAATCGCGGCGAAGAGAAAGTAAGGGTACATATATATGTTGTGCCGCGTAGCACTATAAACACATACAAGTGGTGGAACAGAGAATAGGCCATATTCGTATTCTCGGTATTGAACTGGATCTAGCATGAAGTGGAGGCTCTTGCGGGGGAATCTTTTCATATGTAAATGTATTCCCCCGCATGAGCCTCCACTTCATGCTAGATCCAGTTCAATACCGAGAATACGAATATGGCCTATTAACTCTGAAGTGTAAATTTAAGTGCTAATGGAAACCCATGAAGAACCCACTGGGCGTTAGCCCTAGTTAGGGGTATCAGGGAACCACACGAGGCAAAGAAAAAATTCTTATGACCTCGGTGGGAATCGAACCCACGACCTCCGGATTAGATCTACCGTTGCTCTGCCGACTAAGCTACGAGGTCGGACAGAGAAAGTCGGGGACGATTAAGGTGGTGAATCGCGGCGAAGAGAAAGTAAGGGTACATATATATGTTGTGCCGCGTAGCACTATAAACACATACAAGTGGTGGAACAGAGAATTAACTCTGAAGTGTAAATTTAAGTGCTAATGGAAACCCATGAAGAACCCACTGGGCGTTAGCCCTAGTTAGGGGTATCAGGGAACCACACGAGGCAAAGAAAAAATTCTTATGACCTCGGTGGGAATCGAACCCACGACCTCCGGATTAGATCTACCGTTGCTCTACCGACTAAGCTACGAGGTCGGACAGAGAAAGTCGGGGACGATTAAGGTGGTGAATCGCGGCGAAGAGAAAGTAAGGGTACATATATATGTTGTGCCGCGTAGCACTATAAACACATACAAGTGGTGGAACAGAGAATTAACCCTGAAGTGTAAATTTAAGTGCTAATGGAAACCCATGAAGAACCCACTGGGCGTTAGCCCTAGTTAGGGGTATCAGGGAACCACACGAGGCAAAGAAAAAATTCTTATGACGGCACAACATATATATGTACCCTTACTTTCTCTTCGCCGCGATTCACCACCTTAATCGTCCCCGACTTTCTCTGTCCGACCTCGTAGCTTAGTCGGCAGAGCAACGGTAGATCTAATCCGGAGGTCGTGGGTTCGATTCCCACCGAGGTCATAAGAATTTTTTCTTTGCCTCGTGTGGTTCCCTGATACCCCTAACTAGGGCTAACGCCCAGTGGGTTCTTCATGGGTTTCCATTAGCACTTAAATTTACACTTCAGAGTTAATTCTCTGTTCCACCACTTGTATGTGTTTATAGTGCTACGCGGCACAACATATATATGTACCCTATCTTTAGTTATACTCTGTCTCTGTACAAAACCAAACTGAGTTAGGCTTGTGACGATGGGCATTCATTGTTTGTTCATTGTTACGACTCTCTCCCTTCCAACCGGTTGGGTTAGGCTTGTGACAATGGGCATTTATTGGTTGTTCATTCTTACGACCCTCTGTCTTCCAACTGGTTGGGTTAGGCTTGTGACGATGGGCATTCATTGGTTGTTCATTCTTACGACCCTCTGTCTTCCAACCGGTTGGGTTAGGCTTGTGACGATGGGCATTCGTTGGTTGTTCATTCATACGACCCTCTCTCTTCCAACCGGTTGGGTTAGGCTTGTGACGATGGGCATTCATTGGTTGTTCATTCTTATGACCCTCTCTCTTCCATCGTGTTGAGTTAGGCTTGTGACGATGGGCATTCGTTGGTTGTTCATTCTTACGACCCTCTCTCTTCCATCGGGTTGAGTTAGGCTTGTGACGATGGGCATTCATTGTTTGTTCATTCTTTCGACCCTCTCTCTTCCATCAGATTGGGTTAGGCTTGTGACGATGGGCATTCATTGGCTGTTCATTCTTACGACCCCCTCTCTTCCATCAAGTTGGGTTAGGCTTGTGACGATGGGCATTCATTGGTTGTTCATTCTTACGACCCTCTCTCTTCCATCAGGTTGGGTTAGGCTTGTGACGATGGGCATTCATTGGTTGTTCATTCTTACGACCCTCTCTCTTCCATCAGGTTGAGTTAGGCTTGTGAGGATGGGCATTCGTTGGTTGTTCATTCTTACGACCCTCTCTCTTCCAACCAGTTGGGTTAGGGCATTCATTGTTTGTACTAGCTGAGAACTTTGTCTTCTATGTGGCCCTCTATTTAGTTGTCTGTTAAGTTTCCATTCTCCCTTAATGTGAATGGGCGCGCATCCATGTCATTGGAAGGAAGATGCTCAACAGTTTGGTCAGCCATGGTAACATTTTAAATTTTATTAAAATAATTTATGGCATGGAGAAATTCCATTCATTTGGACCTGTTCAGCTGCCAGACCTTGTGGCCTGATATTTTACTGATCTTGGTATTACTGACCTTGGTATTCTGGTGTTGTGACTGTCATATTTGGCGAATCAAGGGATTTTTTTCCACTTTTCAGTGAGATATGGAAAGATATAGCTAAATTAGTTCACTGATCTGCACCATGATAACAAATAGAGGTTGCTGCCTCAAGCTATTTTGTTTGTTTGGCAAGGAAGTTATGATAAATAAACATGTTTCAACTTAAGCATAAGGTTTCTGCACCTAAAGTTAAAAGATTTTGAGTCTATACTTAAATTTTAATAACTAAAATAAAAATAATAATTTAAAATGAGAATAAGCTAACCTTCATCTGAAATATTGTACTATGTTGTTATTGTGGTTGCAGAAAATGGCAAAATTTAGCGATTTCAAGGACTTACGTTGCTCAGGTGAAAATCGCTAACATTTGCCATTTTCAACCACAATAACGACACAGCACAACATTTCAGATAAAGGTTAATTTATTCTCATCTTACATGTACAGTTGATCAGAGATGTGGAACCACAACTAGATCTCAAAAACATCACTCAGTTAGTATTATTGCTGGTTCTATAAGTCAAATACTATGTTGTCTCTAATTTTTTTCCTTTATTGTTTATTTTTCAGGCTACTATGGAAAGAACATGGCAATGATCACTGGCAAAGGTACGGGAGTCAGAAAAAGCTTCTGATGTATTACTTAAAGATGAGCTGTTCCAGTCCTTCCATGAAGAAAATCCTTGCATTTTTCGTGATGCATTTCTTTCATATTTTGGGCGATTTATGGGATGTGCCCCATTTAAATCCGTTACCCCACCAAAAAAGGGGAAAGATACTTGGCTATTGTTGTCTATCTTTTAAGAATAATGAAACCAGTGAATTGGTGGTTCAGAAAAAAGAGGGGTCATCAAAACATGTGAAATGTGTGCTTGATGATGAAGTACCCTTTGAAAGGAATAAAGAAATGACTAAATTCAAAACAATTAATGGAAGAAAATCTTGTCTTGGGGTTGCTGATGTACTGGAAAATTATGAGACAAGTAAAACAGGTTTTAATGAGCTGGAAAACAAAAATACAAGTGACAGTCAGTACAGTCATTCCCAAACTTGAAGGCATGGTGTTGAAAATCCAAACCTGTTAAAAGAAAATTTAATTTCAGGAAAAAAATTGTCTAAACGTGAATATAGCCTGTCTGTAGACCCAGTAGCAAATACATGTAAGGACATTTTTGATGGTCCACTAAAGAAAAAAAGCAAACTAACTAATACTAATTCCTCAAAAGAAAAATGTAGTGTTGAAAAAATATCAACTGAAATTGAAACCAAAGTAGCTGTTGGTGTAGCAAAGTCTTGTCAAGGTGTTACCAGCAATGGTGTTGTTTTAGAAAATGAGCTAGAGCTTGGAATAGATTGTAATGTTGCCAGTGGAAGCAACTCCTCTAAAAAACTTGAGGCCTCCACACTTCCTCCTGTTGATGAAAATGATGATAATAATGGTGAAATTACAGACAGTAGTTCAATCCCGGATGATGAACTTGTTGGGTGTGATGTATAGAGTGAAGATTCCTGTGACTTAACATACCCTGTTGATAGGGATATTGATGATGAAAGTGACAGTGACAGCTCAGTCTTTGAGAATGGAGATGCTGGCGGTGGTGCTGGCTGCAAGGTTTTTAAAAGGGCAAGCAATGTTGGTGCAGGCAATCCGTGCAACTTCAGAAAAGTTGAAAGTGAATCTAGTCTGTTTAACAGCAGTCTCTTTTTTGAAAATGATCTGTGGAAAGATCCTTGTAAAAACATGCGTGCCACTAAACTTCCTGGGAATCTAAAATCATGTAATATTTTTCTTGATTCTCTTTTTAAAGGCAGTATATCTGAAGATTTGCTTAAGTCAGTTGGTGCATCTAAAAACCATAAGCTGACCAAATCGAGGTGCTTTATCGCCGCTTGTTTTGAAGCTCCAGTGGTTGGCACCTCAGGATGTCATGAGTACCTGCAGTGTGACAGGCCAGGCAATCCATACCCTCAGTTTTCGTGCTGTAAGAGCAGTTCATCTATCAACTGTGAAATCTGTGTCCCATTCCAAAGATGGGCATTTGAAAATAAAGTACCTCATGCTTCCCTAAGATCTAAGGGGGCCACATTGGACAAAATTTTAAGCAACAGCTTCACTCCATCTTTTACTGGTCTTCGACAGGTATACGAAAACTCCATTTCCAAGAGCCATTTAGAAGCCATTGCTTTTTTGAAGTGCTGTGTGAAAAGTATCAAATCAGTGAAAAGCAAGGAAAAGTGTTCTAAGCAACAGTCTCTTGATATTTTTTTCTATCTAAAAAGTCTGACACTGTTCCTTTAAACTAAAAGGGACCTCTGGATCCAGTAGCCAACCAATCCAAAGAGTGCAATGCCACTACTTATGGAATCCAGAGGTCGTAAATCATTTTAAATGTGATAGGCAGATACGCAGAAATACTGCGAAAGGATTGTTTAGACAATTGATTCGCCAGAATGGAATCAAGTGTACCAAGAGAGGGCACTAAAGTTGCAGGAATTATTCTAAGGGGAAAACCCTCCACCCACAACAGTTTCAATCTCTTAAAGAAAAATGTGAAAAATATGCAAAGTCTGTTTACATCCCTAATCCTGCAGTTGTGTTGTTGGATGGTCAAAAGGTGGAAGTTGAAGGTGGCATTAAAAGTTTAGATCCACCATGCTTAAGCTTTGCATATGATGCTGGGGAACACCCATTCACGTGCAAGAATTGCCACGAACAGTTACGTGACTTGAAAAACTTGATAAGAAAAAGGACAAAAGCCACGTATGAGATAGCAAGTAACAAGACACGTGTTGGATTGAAAGGGTCCCGAAATGACTATGCAAAACATGATGAGGAACAAAAGGCATTGAAACAGTTTCAAAGTGCAAAAAGGGAATCAGAAGAAAAGGAGTTAAACAAACCCCAAAAGTGGACAGAGCTCTTATTACAATCTTGCCTAAATGGTGATGAAGCCAAACTTGTTGAGGATCTTGTAAAGCTCCTTCAAGCAGGTATATCTGAATCTAAACCTATTCAAATAGCAGTTATACGTAATCTTGTTTCAAAACTAAAATCAAAGAATAATACTAAATATGTTGAAATCATCAAGGATTTGAGTCCTGTGCACAAAAATAGGCTTGGCCTTAAGAACTATGCCTTACTTGCTGATATATTTGGTTTACCTTGTGGAATAACTGTTTCTCAGCGGGCCAAATGCATCAGTTTGAACCCAGACATAAACATGGATGCAATTGAAAGGGCCATTACAGAGTATGAAGGTGTACCTGTTGTTGAATGTGGTGACGAAGCAAGGGCATTGCGCTTTCTTGAACCCAGACTTAATAGCAGTGGGACTTTAGAGTTGGTTGGAGCAAGCTGGAACCCAGATGTTTCAACTTGGGATAATCAGGTATTAAGACTTCCTAGAGTTGACAGAGAGAAGGGGGATATTGATGAGTTCTCAGCCCTAAAAAGGTTCGTTGATGATCTTATTGAGTCTGATTCTCTTGCCAAAGGTGTTTCTCTTCACAATTTCACTGCTCTTTGTAGTACTGAGAAACCTGATATTGCACATTGCATATGGCCAACCCCTAACAAGGGTTACAAATCAAAGCACCTGCTAAAGCTAAGATGGCTATGCTTTTATAAAGAGAATGGGTCACCCAGAAAGATTCCTTTAGCATTGCTTGGCTTCTCAACTGGTTCAGCCGGATTTTCACTTCTTGCTTCTGTGACCTCAATGACCCCTACAGAACATCATGTTAAAGAAGGTGTTTTCTTTTTGAGGTTGGGTATACCTGAAGAACGTTTTGCTGCTCCTTACTATTCTAACTTGCCCTTCATTTCATTTCTGGATTGGGACCACGAACGACGGCTGTTTGCTAAGTGTGTTAAGTATGAAACGTTAGACTTGACACTTTGGAAGGGGAAAAAAGGCGAGAGTTCATGGAGAACTATCCAACATCTTAAACAGCTCAAAGATGTTTGTGAGAAGAAGGGTATTTTGTGTGGGTTTAGTTCTTTGGATCTCGAATTAGGCAAGTTTTTTTACCAGAACTCTGATGCTGCTGATCGCATGTTCGCCCTTCGCATCGCTGATCTCCTTGATCAATATGTCCCTGGTTCTCAGGGTACTAGTCCCTTCATCAGAGCTGTTGACTGTATTATTGAGCCTTTCAGAGATCTTCAGTTTGGTAGCCCTTCTCAAGTGCAAAGGTCAGTTTCAAAAGGAATTACAATATTCAGGCTGTGGAAAAAGGTTCTTGAACTGAAAAAGCTTCGCCTAAGGGCTACAAAAGGGGCAAAAAGTGACCCTAAGATGAAGTGTTGTGAAAAAAAGTTCTCACTGAAGAAAGTGCCAACTGGCTGTCAGAAAAAGGTTACCTTCCATTTGAGGACGTACTTCAGTTAAGTGACTCTGTAGGAAGTGGTGAAAGTGACAGTTCTGAGGAACGTGATCACCTTAACAATAACGAATTTGAGGATGATTTGGGGGGGAGGCTACTATGTTAAATGCATTGTTGATAGGCGTCTAAATCATTCAAATCAAGTGTTCGAGTACCTTGTTCGGTTTAAAGGATAATCTGCTAGTGACGACTTGTGGCTCCCAGCGTCTTCTTTCAATATGCCAGTGGACTATGTTAGTGTGTCATCCTATGGCAGGAAGAGAAAATCCTGTACAAATGTTGATGAAAGCTCAGGAGCTCCCAAGCGCAAGTTAACAAACAGTTCTGCAAAAACACCAATTAAATCATGGGAAAAATCTAAGAAACGCAGAGCCAGATCAACGGAGAAGAAATCAAAACACACCAAGATAAGTTGTCATAAAAAAAGCAGATTCTGATGAATGGTTCCAAATGCAAAGAAATGATCCTAACTCGATAAATTCACTCTACTTCTGACATCACTGTAGTGGCTGATGAGGATATACCGTTTTGTGTGGAAGGTGGCAACAAGAATGTATAGGAGAAGCTATTCTTGGAATATCTTAAGGAAAGAACAACTAAATTTAGATCCTCGCGTGCCGATATAGCATCCCATGACTTGCCACCAGTTAAACATGTCTCTCAACAAGATGTTACTGTTGAACAGGGGAAAAATGGTTGTTGTAATCCAGTCAATATTCCTTTTCTTCCCCCATTTTCAGTGTATGAGGATGGTGCCAAGGCATTGCGAAAAATGCAGTGACTACGCCCTTAAAGTTTCTTCAATAGGAAAATTTTCTCTTGAAAGTTTACCTGTATTGCATAATTACTATGTTTTCTGGGAGATTAAAAGGAATTTTAAAGAGGAGAAAGAATTTTTAGAGAGAGATGCTTGTGGGATCAGTGCAAAAGAGAAAGAGACACTGAAAATGATTCTGTACCAGAGCAACCCTAGCGGAAGGTTTTTGGCAGAAAGAAACAGAATCCAGTTGACAGTCGAACAAGTTACTTGCATAGTTGGAGAAAGATATCTCAGTGACAGTGTTATTAACTACTTGATGAATACAACCTCCTTTTGGGTAGAAATGCTTGCCTTGCTGTAGATTCCTTGTTGATCAACTGTAGTAAAAGCACAATTTCTCAATCTATCAGACGTTGTTGTTGTGGTAAAGATGTCACCCAGTTAGAAACAATTCTTATCCCCACGCACCTGCAGCATTCATCTCACTGGGGTCTTGCTAAGATTGAAGTTAAGACTAAAACTACAACTTAAAGCTGACAAAAAAGAAACCTAACACAATAAAAACATTAGTAGTAACTTAAATTAAATGGGAGCGCAATAAGTTAAGTAAACAGAATTTCATACCATATTTAAAAGAGACGAAAAAACAGACCATTTTGTTCTGAAATCTTTTTCATGACCAGTCGTACAAGAAATATATTTTTCTAGACTAATTTTATCACGAGCTAGGGAAACAAATTCATTAAAGATGTAAAATTTACCGTTAAGAGCTTTTACATAAAGAAAATACTTTCCTATAATGACTAAATGATTGAGGGCTAAACAGAATTTAGAATCGTTATTAATAATGCCGAACATGATTTCTTTTATTGAAAGCGATAAGTTTGAGTTGACCATGCGCGAGGCCCAATCAAGAAACTCCTTCCAGAACAAAGTGGCTTGCGCGCACTCAGTGAAAAGATGAATGATGGTGTGATCTGCTGGACAAAAAGGGTAGCGTGGGGAGTCTTTTTAAATAATAAGCTCTTGGTGCACAGAATATTGTGAATAATTTTGTACTTGAACATTGATAGCTTTACTTCAAAAGGCAATAGATATAATTTTCTCAACTCATCTTTCTGGTAGCCAAAATTGAAGAGTCTTTCTCACAAGTCGGCGGAGGCATTGATCGAAGAGACAGCAGCTTAGTATAAATTTTTTTGCAAGTCATTTCTTCTACTAATATTTGCAGTGTTGAGCTTTGTCCGAGGGAGCAATTAAGGAGTTTGTTCAAACTTTGAGGGATAGCGTTAACAAGGCAAAATTACTGTACAGCTTTATACGCGACACATAAGCACTCATGCCGTTTGACATTTCATGACCTATGACGTAACCACAGTAAACGGGTTTACTATTTCACCGGAAGTAAGCCTGTTTTTCAGCCCAAGCGCAAATTTTCGTTTGCTCAGAAGTCTCAGAAGTGACCGAGAAGACGTTAAATGCAAGTCAAATATATTTTGGGTTCTTGTTTTTGAAAGTATTGTAACATATTGTTGAATTAAAAAAATTAGCGTTTCACATTTCTCTCCTGCTTCCCGTCCTTTCCTCTCCCGCCTCCTGCCCCCCTGTCCCCCCTCACCCAGTACATAGATTTCTTATCAGACTTGATAAACTTAGTATTCCAAACTATCTGTTCAAGAACATCACTTTTGCTTTTTGGGTTGGAAGCTATTACGTCTTGCCAAGATGTGATTATTTCATGATAAAAAGCTGGAAGGCATTTGCTTAGATTAAGGTGACCGATGTCATAGTTACATTTGAAAAGCACTGAGCCCCCAACATTCGCTAGGAGGGACTTCGGGATGAACTGCCACGGGGCGTCTGAGTTTGAGCAAAGTCGCTTAACCCAATTTAACTTTAAAGCCTTGTTAAATAAAGCAAAGTCTTTCATTTCTAAGCCTTCCTCTTGCCTTGTTTTGATGCGCGTAGTGTATTTTATCTTGGGGAGTGGTCAATCAAGTATTTATTATTATTTATAACCTCAAAAGGTGATTCCGAATATTCGATTTCCAGTTGAAATTTTATTCGGCACTCTCCAATCGAAAATGTACGACAATGATGGTATTTGGTAATCTACTATGACGGTACACCCTTCTTGTAAACTTGTTTATATATTAAGGGATATTTATTATTTTCTACCTCATCTTCTTTCAGATTGTTTTGGTTTGGTTTTCTTTACTTGATTGCTTTCGGCAAGGCTAAACAACAAAAAAGTTTTATCCCATAATTCTTAACGCGGCGGTATACCTGAACACCGTTTTGAGGTCGCTTAACATGGATTTAATGTTAATAACTCGTTCGCGTTTCAAGCAATCGAAAATCTCTCTCCTCATTACACAAAGCTATGTTGTGGGATATTTTGTGAATTGTTTGGTGATTTTGGGTATATTGCAGAGGAGATAATTTTTCTCAAAGAATTAGTTAAAATTGAGGGAAATAGAAAATATTTAAAGTTGGAAATTAGTAGACGGACACCAAATAGCTCCCCAACAACCTGCAGTGCCCTTGTGGATCCTTGTAGGGTGTCAACTTACTGGAAGTGTTTCAAAACATTTTTACTCCATTACCATCCCTTCTTCAAACTCCTTAAGATTTCATAGAATTCACGGAAGCTCCGCTGTTAGGCTTGCCTAAATATATATATTATTAGCATTTACAGATAAACTAATATGGCAATGCCACAGTAGTTGAGCCATGACTCCAGTAAGGACTTCTCTATATTGTAATTACATATATATTTTTTACTGTTTTGCTGCAGAACCAAAGCCACCACTCAATGAAGTGCAAACGTAGATTTTCGAAATAACATCGGCCTTTGTGCCACAGGAACTATATGATTATGATGAGCAAAAACGATCAATAAACTTTTCTTCATCACAGTTTAAAAGTGGTAAAACTCACTTAACTAGGTTAACAGTTCTAGTGTCCCACTATTAAACCAACTTCATAACCGACATTTATCGGTGACATTTAAATCTAACAAAACAAAATATTTTACAGCAAAAGTGCGATAAAACCTTAAAGTGAGCTCTCTTCGACACGGTCCATAAAAGAATAAAAGTACCTTACTCGCCTTGTTTTGAACATTTGATGGTGTTATTCTTGTGATCTATTACAGTAAAGACGATAGAAAGTGCCGTCGATGTCCTTTTTACAATAACATCGAAAACCGTTGAGCGAAATCGACTTTACTTTTCCTTGTGGAAAGTGACTGCGACAGACTGATCGAGCATAGTGTTTTAGCCATGAATCAACTGCAATTATCTGGTGCTGTTGACAATGGTTTTATTCTTGACTTCGATCAATTACAAATATTGCAAACAACAAACCTTGACTACAAGTCGTGGGTGGTATTATTTTTGGCATCACTGTTAATGATAACATCTGATTTTCAGGATTTTTGAAAAACATTTTTCAGCCGTAAACAAAGAACTGAGAGGTAGTCAAGGTAGGCGGCAAATATTGTTTACAGGACGAAGATCTGTCGATCGATCCTGGCGAAAAATTGAGCCTCGTTTTGGCCTGCCTTGAGCCTGCGATCGAATTGAAAACCAGTACCTGGTCAGCGGTCAACTATAAAAAACCTGACCTCGATCACCTCATAACCTGAGCCCGCAATATGGCCGCCATGTTGAGTTATTATTATTATTAGGATATTATTAATTATTATGCGAGGTTGTCGTCGTCGTCGTTGTCGGTCGCACCCACGAGCAATACCGCTAGGCAAGATTACCATGAGAAAAGCAGTTGACGGGTTTCTATAAGTATGGGGCTCCGCAGGGCGGCCCGAAGGGCCGCCGGAGCTCCGCTATGATCTGCAATGGAACGATTCCGTGACACCAAGGGAATGAACTCAACCGGACATTTGCATCCTTTGCAACAGAATTCATTTAATAGTTATCGAATTCTTAGTGAAATTACGGCATCTCCGCCCACATGGTCTCCGCGTTATGCACTTTTCTACATTATCATTTCACCATTAAGCAACATCCATTTACCTGGGAACTTCTGGTAAAAAGACCTAACCAGCACTAGTCTGGTCCAAGGGCGAATTAAAAAAAAAAATCAATCAATCATCCTAAGATCAAATTAAAACCATCTTCTAAGCATTATCGACAGGACTAGACGAGAAGACCACCCATTTGAGAGGTTAAACGATAGTACTTCTTCTACGGACTCAAAAGATAGTAACACTTTGCACGACCAAGTCACAGCTCAGAGATTTAAATCGCATGCCGCACTTTAAGTATATCTCCTGTCTGTACGGAGATAGAACCGTTTTGAAGTTCAAGGTGTCTACAGACGGAAATCAGATGCGTGATTGTCAGCTGCTGAAACGTCTGAGTCATCAAATCACCGTTTAACGTTGACCCGGTACGAGTGTGGGGGCCCTTCGTCATAAGGGTCTTGCGCAGTGAAGTCCAAAGAGTTCTTGTGTCAGCTGTGGTACGTGGTGGGCGCCATACCCTCCATAACCATTGCCACCCATGATGCGAAAGCTGAGTTTATGAGAAACAGCAAAGCCATCTGTACCTTCCAGCTGCGTCAGGACAATAAGAACTTGCCTAAAAGAGCAAAAAAATTCTCAGTCACCATTTAACTCAGGATCCTGAAAATGATTTGGAAGGGATGTTTCCCATGAATTAGTTCACTAATGATCCAAAATATCTCCCAACCTTTCGCAGGAGATAAAGGTGCCTCGATATGCTAGTTGCTTGGCGACGGCGAACGGACAACTGAAAAGAAATCAAAGTCACAGGCACGAAGAACCTTGAAGGACCTCACTTGAAGGATCTTGTTTTAAACACAACTGCAATATCCTTCATTCAAAATTTGTAAATAAAAGGCCTCTAGGAGGGACGTGGTTACTAGTAGTGAATAACAACCACAATGGTTCAAAACAGAGTTGCGGAGTTTTAGTTTATTGCCAAGTATTCAGTGCTCGAGATACACATTCTCTGCACCAATGGGTGCAACGTTGCAAAGGTCGACACGCTATATGTTGTTGTGCACAACGTTGCACAAGAGGTTTCGAGATGTGTCCGCTGTGATTTTGTTGAGTCAGAACCCTTTTGTATACCAGAAGTCACAAATTCTCTCTTTTTTTTATACATCTCAGGTCTGGCCTCAAAGAGGTACCCCTTCAGGGGAAAGTAGCTTCGTATAGTTGATTATCTGGATTGCAGGGAGTACTCCCTTTCGATCGACAGCTGTGATATGTACAAGTGTAGGACAAGGGCTACAAGTCAGTTACGTTGAGCATAAATGAAATTGCTTTAAATTTTTGTTTGATATCAAAAGTAATCAAAGACTCTGTGAGCCACCTCATTCATGCATTACAGTAAACAAATGTCAGGATTTGTGAAGGGTCAAAGGTCAAAGAAATGAAGGTTTGCATGATCATATTTAAGATCGTGAATTCGGATTATATTGAAAAGATCGATACAACGAGTCAGCAAAACCTTGCAAAGGACCATCTATTACATTGTAAAATAGATCAAAATGTGTCTACTGACACACTTATACTGAAGATAAATTTACTGTTATCAAATAATTATGCAGTGACTTGACCAAAAAGAAGTTCGATGTGGGAGTATAATTCTTTGAATAGACCTTGTCACGGTTTCCGACGCCATCTTGACGGGTAGACAAACGCTTCGGAAATAACAGTGTTTATATGGGAACTCTGATGTCAAATAACTTGTAAAAGCCTTGAATGAAGAAAAAAATTTGAATTGGAAACTGAAGTTACTAGCCAAAGGATTTTAATGTGAAAATGTAAGGTTCGTAACTGCTCTAAATTCGCCCAGTGGGATTTTTAATTTATCATACAATTGTATGAGAAATTAAAAATATTAGCAGTCGGTCATTTGCTATAACCATATTCATAGTTTTCTGCATTATTAACCTGACTATAATAACCTGATCGGAGAAGACTTTTTCCAACTTACTTATGAAGAGGCGGTACACAGTCAGCTGTCTTTAACAGTCCTCTTGATGACACCACATTGAAACTCTCGGAGCAATCGCAGTCCACGAGTAAATGATGATCCGGTCGGCGGTTTTCCGCGACAACTAACAATCCCGCAATCCCTTGAGCCATGTAGTAACATGTCACGCCGGGAATTCCCTGCGAAAGTGCAATGACTGGGTATCATCAGAAGACACGCACAACAAAAAATGTGATAGAGTTGAGGCATTTGTTGCAAGCTTTTACAGCAAAATGGCAATAATAGTAAGCACAAAATGACATGTATTATCAAGAGACGTTGTGAGGACTTTTCCAATCAACGAGCAATTTTTTGAACTATATCAGTTTACTATTCGATAATTATTGAGACATATTAATATTATGGATCGCTTACATTGGTCCTCATTGCCACTATTAGTTTAATTCATACTTACGACGAACAAAAAGAGTTGCCAATTTGCATTTTTGATGGTATCAGGGGCATAACACCTTTACACAGAAGTGGAAATAGATAGAATACGGTTACGTATAGAGGACCAGCGCAGATACAGACGTGTATCAAGTGTGCAAGTTGAATAAACCAGCTCAGGTTGTCATTGGTATTTAACAACATATAGGTATATCATTATAAATATAACTGTAATACACCTATATGTCAGAATTCCTAGTCACCTCATGTCGCTTCCCATTTGTCGCAGCCAACAACAGGAAGGCATCAGCCAAACAAAACTCTGGAATGGGGATTTGATCCAATAGGACAGCACGCGAGCTGTGTACTGACAGAACATAGTTTGGGAAAAGCTCTTCATCTACAACGTCTTTGACGAGAGATGCTCCAACAGCTTCGATTCTCCTTGCTTCTAAGGACTGCCAGTGGTTGAAAGCTGAACAAACTACAACACAATATAAACAGTAAGGAAACTGTACTGGGCATATGCAAAATTGTGCAATCTATTCAAGTAAGAAACCAAAACATCTACTGAAAATCATTTATTGAAAGTGCTTTATTCAAAAAACGGACACCTCAGTCAGTTAAGGGACGTCGAGTGTTCTGCCAGTCAGCTTCTAAAATTCTACGATTTTATACCGCGGAAAAAGGAATCGCGGTGGCGCGGTTAATTGAAATAAGTCCATCTCACGCATAAGGGAACCACCTAGGGGTTTTGCCCCAATATCCATGGTGCTGTCTGCACTCGCCTTTACGTACTTATCATGTAAGTTCCCTCCTCCAAGATGGCATTGCACGACACATTCGCCTTCACTTTCCTCTTGCTGTGAAAGACCAGTGACAAGGGCCTTGGATTAGATGCGCCCGATGACGTGCGGCACACGATGATCGACAGATCAAGAAGAGATTGGACGGCCTGGGCCTTTCCCCTAAGAACAAGTCAATACGAAAAACAAATGAATGCAATCTAAAGCTCCTTTCTTGTTGGTTCGAGTTATTTAAACTGTTCCTTAAAGCCTGTACCAAGTAGTTGAACTCCTCCATAGATGGGTGAATGAGCGTTCTCATGCAGGGGAGTACTTCATAAATTTTAATGGCCCAAAATCAAGTTAAATTACCGCATACAATAAGCACTGACGTAAACAGAGAAACGAGCTAATCATAACGAGGGGTGATTTTGCTTCTCATTGATTGCGAGTGTGGCAAGAATGGAACAATGTGAGTAGCTGGGCTCCACTAACCCAACGTCAACACTTGATGGGTTAGGGGATCGGAAGGTGCGCAGTTGCACCGCTACTGGAACTGATCCACGGGAATATTGCTACGAGTTGCAAAAGTACTTGAGACATTGTACGTCATTTGGCCTTTAATTAATGATGTTTCCATGATCTTCCGCTTTCCCTCCCCCTCTTATCAAAGTTGCTAACAGTGCAATACTATGCTCGAAACTTTGAGGAACAACTTTGAAAGGGGGAGAGGGTGGGGGTGTGTATTGTATCCCACAGATTTCTTACAGGAGTGTTTTAGAGAAAGAAGAGATGTTTTTGATTGCAAATGTATCAACAATTTTGCAACTGGTTGTAGCAAACCAGAGTACTGCAAAGCAAAACCGATGAAAACGCGAATTCCTTTCGATACCAAGTTGAATCAAAGGATCCTGAGAAAAAAATGATGGCCAACTAACCTGTACATTTCGTTTGTGTTTTGTGGGAGCCCATCTTTTTCAGGTACACCTTGGTAAAAGAGCCGTTTACGCGGTAATGTTTTCCGTACAATTACGCAGTTTTAAACCATTTAGTGATATCCTTGAAGATTCACAGGCGCCGTACGCATTAATGTAAATTACATTCGACCAAATACCCCAACTTCTTGTTGTCTGGAACTTTGACAGACGTAGGTAATTCGACCCGATGTATACGGTCTACAAAGTGGTTGCTTTATTTGAAACTATAACAGGCAACTTAAAGTTTCTTTCACGTTGAAGGCTCATTTCAAGTTACTTTCATAAACGTTTTAGATCGTAATAAAGTTTCCGACTATTCCGGTACCCAGATAACATCAAAATGTTTTGTAAAAGTCGCGAGGGTAATTTTCGCTGGCCCAGAAGGCTCACAGTTGAGTTGTGATTTTACTCACAATTCAGTTGTGATTTTTCGTGCCGTTCAGTTGTTATTTTACTCACAGTTCAGTTAAACGACGACTTCAGACTTTAGGCCTATCAAGACGATCAACCAATATACCTCGGAAGTAGGTCCCACAATTAACAACCCTGAGGTGATTGCCAAATTGTATCTTGATACAGTGAAACAGGTTGGTGGTTTGCCACGGAAAGTAAGCTCAGATAATGGAACCGAAAATAGTATGGTAGAGGCAGTTCATACATTTCTGAGGTCAAGCCATAGTGATGAAGATGCAGGTGTTGGATGCTTCCTCACAGGCAGATCAACAGCCAATCAGAGAATAGAAGCGTATTGGTCACATCTGGTCAAAGATGATCTTGGATGGTGGATCAATTTCTTCAAAGATTTGCGTGACTTGGGTCTATTTAATGACTCGGATCCAGTTCACGTGGACTGCATTCGATGGAGCTTTATCGAGTAGCAGAGTCGTGGAATCAGCACATAATTTCTTCAAGCAAATTTGGAAATTTTGTATTCTAAATAGTTCTAGAAGCGAACGGTGAGGAAAAGTGAAACACACGTGCGTACACCAGAGATATCTCTAGCAACTGTTTATTTCCCATCCTCTTACATCACGTGACCAACACTAACCAGAATACCACAGGAAACAGCAGTGGTCCGAGAGGTAGACCAGATTGCATGTTTTTCTTACCGCATTTGTACAATACACAGGGCTATAAAGTGACTGGATTTGGAGGACGTGGAGGAGTTCAATGTTGTAAATCGCAAGAACTGCAACAGCTTTGACATTTCCGGCCCTCTTACAAATCGTTGCAAAAATTTAAATGCATCCCTTTCTCCATCATGTTCAGGGTTTGAGGTCGAGCAAGATAGCACTTTCTTTGTAGTAGGTTTTAGAACATCATACAAAGTTTCAATGGCTGAAATACTTTGGAACTGAGAGTACTGTTTTAACTGAGGTACAAAAGGTTGCAGGGATGCAATCATAAGATGTGGTTTCTGAATTAATTCCTGCTTGGAAATTTCAAAAACTTGGAAACTTCATTGTTCTTCAAAATACCACTAATGAACTCTTCCTCCACTGGGGAGAGGTATTTCATAAATGAGTCAATGAAAATGGACTCTGCAACTTAGTTACCAAAGAGGCAGTAGCACATAAATGCTTTTGACAAAAAGGTCGGAAAATAGGAGATGGAGACATACCCTTTGGCAAGAATTCTCCCCACAGCCTCCCATTCTTCAACAAAATAATCATGTCTTACAAAGGAACCCTTCCTCTCTTCCCTATGGTCACTGCAATGAAAAATTCATTCCAGAATAAAGTGTACACTTCACAAATTACACCAACACCCACCCCTTATGCATGCCCGGTGAACTGTGAAAAGTCTCTCTCGAACATCTCTTGATTCTGTGTTGGGGAGTGAGGGAGAATCCTGTTCCCTGGGGCCATAATCATGGCTGATACTCTCTTCATCCCTTGCTCTGGGGGAGTTGGCTCCTTCACTCATGGTGATCCTTCATTTTCTGGCCCTGTTTCAGCGGAACCAGAATTTGAAAGTAGGGCCATTCGTCATGATCTTATTTCATCTATGGTAAGTGGGCTTTCTATTTCTGCACTAATAGAAAGACTACCCCCGTCAGTAATCCTAGAAGACTCGTGTTCTCTGTCTTGTTTACAACGAATACATTCTTCACCTTCTACATCTACCTGGAGTTTTGAAAACAGGGTCGCAGAAAGCCATACTAAGCCTTGTTTATTTTAGTACTGAGGTGTGTCTCACCCATCTATTTCTCTTTGCTTTTCTTTAGAGAGGGGGGATGGCAGTTAGCCCACTAGGAAGAGAAATTTAACATTAAAAGTGACAACGAGCTTCTCCCCTCCCCCTCCTTCTCAAAGAAATTTGCATGAATTTGAAATCTTAGTGTAGGCTTAGTTTCAAATGGCGTCAGTACATTTAGTTTTCCTGTTCACCTCCTAGAGCAAAGTTTTCCTTAGAGCATCATGAAGCTCAGTGAGGGAAAAATTCTAGCGAGATGCAGGGTCTGCCTCGTCTAATAACCTTCGTGCGTAGTTGCCAGCTTTACGAGCGATGATCTCGCCCGGGCTATTAAGTCGACTGTTAGGCGCAATGAAGGTTATTGTAGAGCTTTGCTTTCGTAGGTAAGAAGTCTTAAGCCTGAAAACGTAGGTGCCAGGGTTGATTTGTAAGCGCCAAGAGTGAAATTGGTCTTGACTTTTGACCAGGCTAATGTTGCAAGAAACAAGGGCTTGACAGAAGCTCGCTTGAAATCGTTTGTCAACATCCGGAACTTGAAATAAATACCAAGAGACGACAAGACTTGCCTCGTTATTTCTGCGTAAAAACCGTACGTTTTTCGACTTTTTTGACTTGTTTCCGCCCTTGCGACTTAAGCGATGCTATGCTAGTGATCTGATAAGTGATGTGATACTTTGAAGTGTCGTAATGTGCGATTTCCGGCCTCAAATCTAATCCTAACATGTTTATGCAGATCTAATTCACCAAGAGTTTGCTGTTATTTGTGTTGGCCATCAGGGTATTCGGTTTAAAACATTGCTTGATCTCGTGTAAATCGATGCCGATTTCCAACGATAACTTTGCTCTCGGCAAGGCCGACGTTATAAAGTGAGATTTGGACAAAACTGACACTATACTGCCCACAGGTCACGACGATTTCACATCTAATGACATAGCAAATAGCCATGTCCTTTCTTTTTTCCTTTTGTCGACACTGTAATCTGGTAATGAGCAAAAACTTAAGTGTCCCTTTTGACCAACGAAGCTAAAAGCAGAGAAAGTTCTAAAAAGCCTCTTATTTTCATTGGCCTGGTTTTCATAACTCCAGGTATACATTTTTGAAGCTGCATACTGAACATACGATCGGCTTACCAGCACATGATGCCACCTGCTGCACCTGTGATGGCTTTTCCAAACTTGCAATTTGGGTGTCAAATTCTGAAATATTGCACCTTTATGTTGTGATCGGAGGTAAACATAAGTTGTTGATAGATACAGACCATTTTCTTTCAAGTAACTGTCAACAGTTCCATCACCAGGAAATTCGAAAATGACAGTTTGTGTTGTGTCGCAGGCATCTAGGAGCATGTCATCGACTTGACCGGCGAAAGCACTTTTGCCGCCGGGGAAAAACAAAGCAGTGGCTTTTTCTTTAAGTTGTTCCACAGCTGGAGGTTCCAACGCACTATAAGCAATAACGTGGTTTCCCCCACCGTTCTTCTGACGAACGGGAACAAAAACCTTTGACTCCTCGTTGTAATGAATCCATCGAACTTGGATTCGATGTTCTTTATCAGTCCTTCTCTTCTTTCCTTTTGGTTGTCCTTTCATGCGATCCAACAGCCCGGAAAGACGGCTTACAGTTCGTTGGTTGGAATTGGACGATGGAGCAGTACAACACGCCACATCAGATTCTTCGCGATCGTTGGTGTTCTGACGACGGCTTACAGTGTATTGGTTGGAATTGGACGGAGCAGTGCAACTCGCTGCAGCAGATTCCTCGCGATCGTAGGTGCTCTGACGTCTAATCTATTCTCGTACATATATATGTTGTGCAGCGTAGCACTATAAACACGTACAAATGGTGGAACAGAGAATTAACTCTGAAGTGCTAAGAGAAACCCATGAAAAACCCACTGGGCGTTAGCCCTAGTAAAGGGTATCAGGGAACCACACGAGGCAAAGAAAAAATTCTTATGACCTCGGTGGGAATCGAACCGACGATTAGATCTACCGTTGCTCTGCCGACTAAGCTACGAGGTCGGACAGAGGAAGTCGGGGACAATTAAGGTGGTGAATTGCGGCGAAGAGAAAGTAAGAGTACATATATATGTTACACCGCGTAGCACTATAAACACGTACAAGTGGTGGAACAGAGAATTAACTCTGAAGTGGAAATTAAAGTGCTAAGAGAAACCCATGAAAAACCCACTGGGCGTTAGCCCTAGTAAAAGGTATCAGGTAACCACACGAGGCAAAGAAAAAATTCTTATGACCTCGGTGGGAACCGAACCCACGACCTCTGGATTAGATCTACCGTTGCTCTGTCGACTAAGCTACTTTCTCTGTCCGACCTCGTACTTCTCGGACAGCTTGCCTAATGATTGCATCTATTTCTACTCGCGTTCCAAAATGGTGAACCCCTAACACGCTTGACCCTCGCAGGGCTCGAGACTAACTTTTCAGCTTAATAGCCCAGTGGCTAGTGCACACGTTTGATTCACTAGACAAAACAAATTATTAACTAGCCAGACTTGTTTCTTAGTTATTTTATTTTTTATCCTGTCAAGCATTTTCAGTACCCTTTTTCCCAACCACAATACTGACGTGAAAGAACTGAACTTATCAGCTTATTAGTAAAGTTTTTTTTTAAAGTTTAACTTGAAAGGTTTATAATGAGTTTATAAACACAACAGTTTAAGTACAAAAAAATTAACTTTAAAGGACTTGAACTGGAATGCCAAAAAAAATGCTAGCCAGTGTGTAGCTTGCAGTTTTCTTAAACTTAAAAGTGCAAAATAAATTTCCACGCCTTTGAGAAATTTGTCACGGAACCACCGTCAAAACTTTGCAGCTACTGGCCAAAAAACATCGATTTTCCTTTGTTTTTTGTCTTTTTTTTAAATGCTGATTCATGACCTCTCGTGAACAAGAAAATTCGTAACGTTTCATCTTTATGACTTTACTTGGAAGTTGCAGACATAGAAATCGATGTCAAATAAGCATTATTCAAATCGATGTGAGTTTTTTTTTAATTTTTTGAAGTAATTGAAAGAAAAGCGTTGATGACTTTTTTAAGCATGAAACGCTATCCCTAGACGTCTGTGACCTCATCTGCAGCAAGAAGTTTGTTTGTCATTCGTGGCTTTAGTACGGGAAAAAAGAACCGACAAAGTCAATCTTGCTTTCGCTTTCTAGTAATCTAAAGTTCTTGCTTGAGGCAATAAATATATCAGCCGATTATAAACAGTCGATGCTTCAAATTCTGCACGCTTTGGTCCAAGTTTCTTTAAACAGTGCTGACATTTGCTCTAGCCAAAATGGCTAGTGAAGCGCAAAACCTACTGGCCAAAACGGAATTTTTACTAGTCTGTGGCTAGTTGGCTACCGTTAGTCTCGAGCCCTGCCTCGGTAATCTCAGTCCCCGTATGTTATGTCCCAGGCTACATCGTCCAAGAAAATCACAACTGAACTGCGAGAAAATCACAACCGAACTGTGAGCCTTTGAGGCCATTGTAGTAACTAGTCACGCTTTACAGTCACGATGTTTTTGAGCGATTCGGGCACACAACTCCATTTACACACATCGGTCAGCTTAAAACTTTTGCTTTGCAAGGAGAGATGTTCAATCCACCTATTTATGATTTGTGCTATAATTAACTTAACTTTCGAAACATTTTTTTGACCGAACTGATTAGCCGCTTGTCAGGGGAAAAGTAACTTGGCATCGCCTGGCAAATTACATCCGGTCCTCACAGAGAAAAATATTTGCATGCTTGTGTTTTTGCCATTCGTTGAATATGCTTTCACAAATAAGTGTTACACTGATCGTTTAAAGGGTATAGACTTTCAAAGATATAGACCAAAAGATATAAACTTTCGTAACAAGATCGGTGTTTGGGCTTGGAAAGCCATCTATTTGCAATCGAGCATTCACCTTGAACGGTATGCAGCCGAAGAGTACGCGTCTTCTCTTCAAAAACATTTCATTACGTTCGGGTACAAGCAGTGAAGTTGATCATAGATTGCTCCTAAATCAAATGCGTTGCTTGCCTGAATACGGTTTTCCAACTCAACAAAGGTATATTAAAGTTGAAGTTGAAAGTTGAAGTTAATTTTGTTTAAGGATCGAATGAAAAACCACCTGCGTTACATCCTCACTTCTTTACCTACTCCACCGATGGACACCATGAAAATTCCACACGTAAACAACATCTTCAGAGCAAAACTCTACGTCTTTGTACTACCCCCTGAAACTTTCAAACGTTGGGCTAAGAAGACTGTGTGGACAAAAGCAATACTTACAAGGGGAGAGACAGGAGGAACCGTTCAATCCAAGTTTAATGAATAAATTAATCAGAATCAAGTAAGTGAGTGAGTGAGTGAGAGTGAGTGAGCGCCATAAGACCCACACCGAAACTCATGGCATGACTACGTCATCCATGAACTAAAACGATACAAATAACATAGACAACAAAGAGCAAACATGACACAAACCGCACCTTACTCCCTCCTGGAACAAGCACAGATCAACTTCAGTTGTTGAAAATACAGTCACTACGGCAACTTTAGCTGGGGGGCCAGCAAAAGCCGGGAAACAGCCATTAACACGAGCTTCAGCCCATTCATCTCTGATTTTACAAACATCCACACTGTCAAAATACCTGAATGAAAAAGAAGCCCACTTTCGATTAAGGACGTTCGCATGAAAATTTTCAACTCTGTTTTTTTCAGAAAGAGACCCAGGGAAATTTGACATTTTCATGGAAGCCAGAGTCAAATTCCCCACCCCAGGCACCTACTGAAGGTCAATTTCCCGCCCCTGGGGTAACTTTTTCTATCAGAATTGCTGACCCTGGGGCAAATTCCTGACCATGCGGCAACGCGTAAACGTCAAACTCCCTACCTAGGGGAAGGCCCTCTCAGTCATTTTCCCGTGGCTAAAACAAACGTGTACATAGAAATGCAAATAGAGAAGCTGTCGGGCTTGCCTTTTTCTTCGGCCGGAAATACTTTGTATATAATCAATTGTGCAAACTTAAACATCACATATTTGAAATCTGATACAACTCACAGAAAGACAGAAATGTGAATTGTTACCGTAATGGGCGGGCGCAAAAAATTCTTACCATTGTTTGATAACTATAACACCTATTGGTTAGACTGCTTACAGTCTGCCTCCGTCGAATTCTCATCCCAGCACGCACGTTCGTAAAGCAACGCGGTTTATAAAAAGAGATTGGGGCGAGACGAGAAAAGACGTCCGCGCGTGGTCCATTGTCTCGTCCTTTTTTTTCCCAGTGATCATTGCAAGAGGGACGTTCGAGAGACAAACCGTCTGCAAGCAGTCTGCCAATCGGCAGAGTACACAAATAACTTGCCCCGTGACTGCCCTTTGATTTATAACCTGACTCGGGAATTAAGGAGTCAGCAAATCCTATATATGGGTAAGATATCGGAAAGAACTACCTAGAGTCACCACACTTAGACTTCATAGGTTTGCACATGATTCGATCGAGTAGGGGCGTAGAACATCGGGGTGGAAAGTGCTAGTTCCCCACAGAGGTTGAAACCAAAAATTCTGTTGGTACCTGCAGGTGTTACACTACTTGCAAACACACACCAAAACATAGTTTTAAATAATATTAAAATTACTGGGTTAGAAACACGAATAAAGAGAATTCAGGATGTTTGCTCTTCAAACGTTTCTAAATAAACACCAATCTTTTATTAAATGAACAAGTCGATATGGGTCTCCCAGGGTTGTAGGACTCAAACGCGCATTTTTTGCGTACCGTGCCTAGTCACGCGCATAGTTTCTTCACAGTTTGCAATTGTTCACGCGGGCTACGCATATTTAAGGATTTTAGCACCTTATTTACCTTTCGCTTCGGTCATCAGGTTTGCATATCACGCTTGTCAGTAAAGTCATCGCTATGCAGGAAGCATTTGTAAGTTCACTTTATCATCGTTTCTCCCCTATTCCTTTACATTGTCATTCGTTTCCACTAATCAGTTTTTATTTATCATTTCTTAATTTCTAGTCGAACCATCACAACATCGTAATCAACAAGTCTGTTAGTAGTTCATTGTATTCACGGCCTTCGCCTGAGTGCAACTTAGTTCGATGCGTTAAAAAATCTTGTCAGAGTGATATCCTCAAGTTTGTCAGCTACAAGGGTAAATCTGAAAGACTTCTTCCATTTATTTCTTAGAAAAAAAAAGATGG
>OX419341.1:12979275-13006775 GCA_948470475.1 Galaxea fascicularis
CGGTTTCGTGTACGAGTCTGCCAGAGAAAAGTTCGTGTGGTTTGGCAAGGCTATAACAGCGCGTCTCTGTTGGTGTGTAACTGGATGAAGTTTTCCGCTGAGAATTTTAAATGAAGAAGCTTCCTCGGTGGACATGGGAAGTAACACTGAGTAAAAAAGCTATCAAGGCACTGCATAGCAAAGCAACGATTTTGTGTGAAATGGTGTTATTATGCAGCTCTGCGTTCCGAGTGATTGTTGACTGTCGTGATGTAAAGTGTGATTAACAGTTTGTCCAGCTTACTGCGAGATATGTTTGTTACTTGTCTTATTTCTCAAAGAAACATTCGCATCAATCTTTGCTTTCAGAGAATGTTTTGTTTTTGACCCGCGATGAATTCTTGAGATCATATAAAGGTTGACGTCCAGTGAAAAGATTGTCGTTAGTTTATTAACTGATAAAACGATTTAATGAGTTCTTTACCATGAAGCATAAAACTTTCGCAGGGAGCCCCTGTTAATGTAGCTAAGCCTTCTATGCAGCGGCCAGCGGTGAGAGCCTGGTAACAACCATGAAGCTTGGCCATGGCTTTCTCAATAAGTGGCACCCAAAGCTGCCGACGACGAGCCTGAATATCGAAACCGAAAATGAATGTCAATTCATTGGTGTAACATGAAAGATTTTCGCACAGCCCCATACATTAATTATACATGCATCACTGTCATACAACTGTACTAACCCTGTTCCAAAAACGAATAGCGTTTAAGGCACAAAATGCATGCGGTCATTAGTTCAGCAAAAGATTTCAGATACGGTGACAACAAAACCGTACCTTTTGTGGCCCAGTGGTGGATTCCACTGTACTTTGAAACTGCTGACATAGCAACACAGTAGTTTTACGCACATTTTCCTTATAATTGCATGTGGGTGTGGTTGCAACCTGTTCTCTTTTGAAAAGTCAAGGATCAAAAGCAATTGATCTAAGTGCATAAATTGAGAGGAGTAGGAGTGCAGAGCTTCCCACTGCTGTACAAAAAAGCAAACTGAAGCCAAGCCATACAAGAAATCAGTCAAGAGAACCACAGCTAGCTGCCCAAAATGACAGTTTTGTACAGAATAGTAACATTCATTCAGCTTGATTGCGTTCACAAAAGCTGAGCGGTATTGGCTAACTGGACGTTCACAAGTGCCATTAAAAGACGGACAGAGACTCAGCTGAGGTCCTGGCAAAAGGTGCTGCTCATCTTGTACTTATTTGTTATACCTGTGAATAAACTGGTTGTCCATAGTGATCGCAAGGCAATAGGTCATCAACCAAGATTACAGTCCATTTGCCGTCTTTACAAAGCCGAACTTGGTAAGCTCCTTCAGGGTTAAACTAAATGAGAAAAGAGCAAAAATTGGAAAGAAAGGCTATGATGAAAACAGAGGAAACTGGAAAGAAGGGGTAGAGGGAAGGGCTTTTTTTAGTGTGCAGTGTGAAGCCAGGCCAGTGGAGCTTAAGGCTTCTCAGTAGTTGCTGCAATTAGAGCTGTCGCCTAATGCAGCAATTTCAGTCAACTTAATTTCACTACTGTACCAATGGACTCTCTCTATAAATCATACTGGTATTCTAGTCAAGTGTCACTCAAGAAGTTCTCAAGCATAGTTTGCTTAATTTAACATCACATCATGGAGCCCCTTCGTTTGAGCTTACGGTGGTTTACACCAGTTTTCAGCACATTATTATCTCTGCAATGACACCAAACAATTAAATGTTTAATCACTGGTGGACAAGGTATAAAACAGCAATTCTTTGACCTTTTAGAGACACCCCTAATTTTAGCTTTATGTAATGATAACTCAAAAACAAGCTCAGTGATCCCCAATTGTTATTGTGTTGATTCAGAGCCTCCGTAAATTCTTGAAAATACAAGGTGGCTCCGAATCCATGCATAGATTTTTTTTGTTTTTACAAAACATTGGATCTTGACATGCTTTTCCTTTTCAACATTAAAACATGGGGGTCACAAAGCAGATTTTTGAGCTATTGTCACTTAAAGCTAAAACTACTGTTGTTTCTTACAGGTTGTAGCATTGCTATAGTAATCTACTGAGTGGGAAAAAAATCATAACTTGTTCACTGATGACTGGGCAATTTTTGGTAGCACTTTCAAAGTAACAACCTCTAAGAATAATTGGTAGGAATGTTCCACCGACATGCAAGAGCTGGAAAGTGCTGGAAACTTGTATGATGGTAATCTATTCCATTGAGTTGTTACATACCCATACATACATACATGTACGAGGAACTGATAATGTCCAAGGACAAATATCCGAGCAAATTTTAAAAGCCAAATGGGGGCTATTGTGTTTATTAAATCCTTCCAATATTTTTTACAACATGCATTTGGGGAATATCACCAGATATTCCACAGTTTTAGATGGGGTATATCAGTCATGTGATGTGTTTAAACCAATCACATGCGAACAAAAATATTTGATGGATTGTAAGGGCTGGTATTAGTTGGAAATGCACATTGTCTCATTGCTATGTTGGCCACACTACACATGTGTATCACCCTAAAGCTATCTCATCAAACAACATCTACGAAAAGGGGCTTGGAACGACCAGAAATGCCTCATTTGAACTTCTAACAACTTGCCATTAATGTTTTCTTATACCTCTCTGGTTATCACAATCTTTTCCAATAGTTCAGGTCTCTCTCCTAAAACAGCCATGGCACTCAAAAACCTGAAATCAAGTTTGCTCACTTAGAAGATTGTGTGAAGCTAGCTGGTCGAATTTCAGGATTATTATGAAAGTGTCGGGGCTTTTTAAGTAGTATCCTTGTGTGACTAGAAATCGATTCTAACCGCCGCCTATGTTAAATTACCACTGACAGTGATTTTCAACCATAGTTCTTTCCTGTCAGATTGACTTGAAACAGGATTCTAGTGCCTCTAAATGAAACCAAAATGTTGGAAATATATTATTTGAGAGAGGCAGCAAATAATCAGTGGATCAATGAGTAATTGATGCTCCACAAACCTTTTTGTGTTTGATTACTCATTTATTACTCATCAAGTATTGGGAATAGTCGATTAGTAATCAGTTGATTACTCATTGATTAACCACTGATTACCCATTGATGTCATTGATCATCCATTTGCTATGCCTGGATAGTATTCTATTGAGGTGGCAACTAAGTAAAGAAAGATCAGTGAAGGAATAATGACAGGCCGTTGGTGGCTAAAATAGAAAGTAAGTTTGTAAATTAAAGGTAAGTCAAACAGCCACTACTATATACTACTGAATGTACACTGTTGGTCACAAACCCTGAACAAGTGACTTAGGCCCAGTTCAAACGTCATGTACCGAACTTAAATTCTATTTGGGTTGACCCAAATTATTAAGTTCAACTGTTTGATTCATAGTCAAACTTTTAAAGTGCCAAACCCAATTTGTGGTGTAAAAAAAGACAATTTTCACGGCTTAAACAATGAAAATGAACTGAAATTATTTTGAAATGACTTATTTCCCTTCCATTTGGCTTGAAAAAACATATTAGTCACATACTGTACAAGGTTGGATCAAGTTGGAAAAGCTTTCTGTGTTGTTTTTGCTTTATGTTCAAGGAAATTGCGGTCATATTGAAATGCAAATACACAACATGAATTTCAAAACAAATAAATAGTGTTAGTGCTTGTTGGAAGTAGACCATTTTTAGCTGTCCAGGTTTAGCATGTTGTAATTTAAAATTTCACTTTCGAGAACGCAGTCAACGGTCATCATGCTTGTATCAGTTCTCTTTTCATGCATGAAATGTCATTATACAGCCAAACAAAAGCGCTGTTATACTGAAAAATATGTCAACATGATTTATGCATTTGGTTCGGTACATGAAAAGTTCAACGTCTGAACTGAAGTCGCTCCCCAGTCAAACTTCCCATGAAGACCACTTGAACTTAATTCTTGGGTCGACCCAAATTAGATATGTTGAACGTAATTGATTCAAACGTCAATCTTTTCATGTACTTAATTGAACGAATTAGGTTTGGTACATTTGAGTACATGGAAAGTTCAATGTTTGATCTGGGCCTTACCCACTAAATGAGGTTCACTGCCCCATAGGTAACCAAGATATAGCAAGTACTCTGCAAATTAGTTCACATACCAACAATCACCAAGAACCCCCTGCATGATGTCATCAGGCCTAGGACTCCGGAATACAACCAATGGTATATTAGAAGAACCACGTCCACCACCACCAAATGATCGGATGTGTTGAGGACGCTGCCAGTTTGCAACACGAGGGTGTTTAGAATAGCGTGGCTGGAGGTACAGTGACTTTTCAGTTGGTGGAAAGGAGTCATCTACAAATTGGATCCCCATCTAGATATTATAGTGAACGTAGAGTCACACAAGAATTTCATACATTAAAAATAATAATTATAATTTACATTAATTTGATGAATTAACCACGGAGCACTCCTTAACAAATATGCACTGTAAATCATATATAGGAGTTCAGAATCATCCCAATATCAACAGATTTGCTGGGTCCGGAATACAGTCAACTCTGTCCTAAGCAACCACCCATCAATGCACAACAAGTGATCACTTACAGAGGTGGAAGCTTACGAGAAAAATAAAAATTGTAAACTGAATTAACTAAATTACATAAACATATTACCTTTTTAGCTAAGATTAGGCTTGGGGAAAAGTACTGGCATATTTTACATTAAATAAAGCCTGAAAAAATCTTGTTATACTACTATTGAAACTTTGTATAACATTTTGCAACAGATCACTGTACCAATTCCTGTTTACCTACAGATTTAATCTTTGCCACATTTTTTGCATGTAAACTGTTATAATTATCTATGAGCACTCCTGAGGTCAGCACTATTGAAAACTGAATTTTTGGGGCATTTGAGTGATGATTTTCTAACAACCATATGTGATCATGTTTGGTGGATGTTTATCGGAAACAGAAAACAAAAGAATATGTCAAATTTGTGGCAAAAAGAGTGGTCGCAGTGGCTTCAGAAATTTGAGTGGTGATTGCTGTCACATAATCTAAGCTTGCACAATAGTATTGAGCATGCGTAGTCTATGAGTCGGAAGCACATGTTTGATTGTGTTGTTGTTTTGCCTCTGTCTTGAACTGTAAAATATAAATCTTGAGAACCCACTACCTACTTTTACATGGTGCCAGGAGTACGATTGAAAAAACAAAAACACTTACCGTTCAAGGAGACAGGAATTTAACTGAGAAGACTGGTGTAAGTCTACAAAGCCTTAGCGAGTGAGTGTCACAAACAACATCGTGACTCCTTCCTTCATCGACAAAGTCCTTCAGTCGACTGGAGCACAGACGAGAACTTATACAGCCGGTTTAAAATGTGGAAACAGAGATGTGAACTGTTGTCTACTGGGCTAATGGGGAAGATTGACAAAGAAGTCAAATGTAAACATTTGCTGTACTGGTCGGGAGAGCGAGGCACTGAACTGTTCAACAGCTGGGATCTGTGCGAAGAGCAACAGAAAAAGTTGGACAACTACTGGAAAAGGTTCGAAAATTTTGTCAGCAGACAAAAAAACTCCAGCTAATGAATACCGAAGTACATTCTATCAATACCTCTAGAGGGTACCAAGGCCAAAGAAATCAGCAACAAACTCCTAACACTGGTTCAGGTAAACCACAGGCTTGTAGGAACTGTGGTTGGGGTCCCCATCCCCGAGAGCAATGCCCAGCAAAGAATTCTAAATGCCACTATTGCCACAAAGTAGGACACCTGGCTAAGGTATGTCTGTCAAAGCTTAAAAAGAAAGATGTGCATGACACCAGTGATGTTGCAAGCAAGTTGGTGCCAGACCCAAGTCAGATACCCAGTGACCACATGTTTCTAGGCCCAATTCAACACCATTGACTAGCGGCATCCATGCCATTGCCTGAGAAGAAAAAGCCGTTTTAGAGGTTTGCTTTGCACTGAGCCCAAACAGATGCGTGCCCTGTGTAAGATAGACTCCGGTGCTGAAACAAACATCATACATAAGTCCCTGTACAATCAGGTTAGTCCTAGAATTATGAATCTACGCAAACCTACTATGAAGTTGACAGCATATGGTGGGTCTGAAATCCCAAACCTGGGTAGTGCCAAGTTTACATCCAGGGCCCCAACAACCCAAACCCCAAAGTAATCCAAGCAGAAGTAGTTGATGTTGATGGCCCAGCCATAATACGCAACATGTCAGCGCAAAGTTTAAACCTTCTAAAGCTCAATTGGGCGGTCACCATTGAGAGCAACAGCAAACTCACTGCTCAGCCCTCCAAGCTATTTGATGTACGTGGTAAGCCACACCCTTTCCCACTCACAAAAGAATATCTCCTGAAAGAATACGAAGATGTCTTTACTGGCATTGGCTGTTTCCCAGGGCCCCCATACCATATAGAAACCAACCAGGACGTGCCCCCAGTACAACACCCCCCCTAGGTAAGGCCCAACCCAGCTACCAGATGCCTACCAAGAAGAACTGGAACGACTAATACAAGCAGGCATCCTATTGCCAATACACGATGAATACACGCCATGGGTCAACTCCATGTTGTTACAAGAAAGCCTAATGGCACAATTCGCCTGTGCCTGGACCCCTGTGATCTCAATAAAGCCATCCAGCACACCCCATACTATGTGAGAACCAGTGATGATGTGATACCCAAAGTCAGTGGAGCCTCCCACTTTAGTATCCTGGACGCCCGCAGTGGATTCTGGCAAGTAGAACTCGATGACGAAAGCAGCAAACTGTGCACCTTCAGTACCCCATGGGGCAAATACAGATGGAAAAGGTTGCCATTTGGACTTACCTGTCGTGGAGATGTGTTCCAAGAGAAAATGGACACTGTATTCGGAAAACTTGATGGCCTGAGTGGAATTGCTGACGATACTTTTGTCTATGGCAAGAGTGAAGTTGAGCATGATCAGCATATACTCAACGTCCCTGACACAGCACGGGATAACAACATACAGTTCAACCCAGACAAGTTCCAGTTTAAAGTGGACCAAACATTATTTTACGGGTTTACGTGGACCCCGGGCGGATTAAGAGCCGATGATCTTAAAATCAAAGCTATCATAGACATGCCTCCCCCACAGAGTCTAGCCGAGTTGCAGACCTTCATGGGAATGTTCAACTACCTGAACAGATTCTCCCCTGTCATGGCCCAGACCTCAGAGCCCCTACGACAACTGATGAAGAAAGACACACCCTTTGTATGGCAACCAGAACATACCAAAGCGTTTCAGAGTCTCAAACAAATAATCACTGAAGCACCTGTCCTAGCCTATTATGACCCACAAAGGACAATGTGATCCAGTCAGATGCAAGCCAAAAGGGGATTGGTTGCGTACTGATGCAGGACGGCAAGCCAGTGTGCTACGCCAATCACTCAGTGATACAGAATCCCGATACAGCAACATTGAGAGAGAGCTTCTCGCCGCCTGCTGGTCTCTGGAGAGCTTCAACCACTACGTCTTTGGAAAACAAGTACTCATTGAAACAGACCACAAACCACTGGAAAGCATATGGAAGAAAAACATCCCTAGTGCATTGCCACCTCTACAAGGGCTCCTCCTGAAAATGGCCAAATACAATGTGGAAATGAAATACATCCAAGGCAAGACAAATGTTATTGCTGATGCCCTTTCCAGAGTCTGCTGGATGGAAACCTCTGTCAAATACCAAAGTGTACCACTAGTCGAAGTTGATGCAATTACCAGCACCTTGCCTGCTAGCCCTGCCAAACTAGATGAAATACAAGACCACATAAGCCAGGATATTGTACTTAACCACTTGAAGGATGTCATTCATCAAGGATAGCCTGAGTATCCGAATGAATGTCCTCCAGACCTTAAAGAATTCTGGAATTTCAGAGAGGACTTGAGTTCCGAGCAACCAGTGTCCTCAGATTCTACAAATTATCCACCAAGGCCACTTGGGTGCTGAGAAGTGTAACCTGAAAGCTAGAGACTGTGTCTTTTGGCCGGGTATCTCAAAAGACATTAACAAAATGACCGCCAGCTGTCCCATGTGTACGCAGTTCTCCAAACGCCAGCCAAAGGAACCACTGCACCTTCACGATGTGCCAAGTTTTCCTTGGCAAAAACTTGGAACCGATCTGTTTGATTACCAAGGAGCCCAGTACCTGTTGGTAACAGACTACTACAGCAAGTACCCCATCGTAAGAAAGCTATAAACTCAACCACGTCTGCCGCAGTGATAAACCACCTCAAGTCGGTATTTGCAGAGCACGGAATACCAGAAACCTTAGTGTCAGACAACGGCACCCAATACAATAGTCAAGAATTTGCAGCCTTTTGCAACCAGTGGGGCATTGACCACGTGACAAGCTCACCATTGTATCCACAAAGCAATGGGTTCATAGAACGGTTAGTTCAGACAGTCAAGAACCTGCTACAAAAAGCGGAAGTCTCAGGGCAGGATCCATATCTGGCACTGCTGACATACCGCACCACACCTGTAGACAGCAACTTACTGTCCCCTGCCCAGCTGTTAAACCACAGAGATTACCGCACACAATTGCCATGCAGTGGACGGTTGCAACATGCACAAGCCTTTGATAGCCACAGAGAGCAGCTACAGAATCGGCAGGACATGCAAAGAAAACAGTATCAGGGTTTTCAATAAGAATCAGAGTAGGTGGCAAAAGTTTAGGAGTAGGTGGAGAAAATACAATTTTGTTTCATGCTATTCATAACATTTGAGGTAAGTTGTTAATCAAAGTAGGCGGCGAAATCATGTGAAGTCGACGACGAGTTTCGCCGGCTGCCGGCCCTTATTGAAAACACTGAGTATGATAGCAAATCGACACGCAGACTTAGAATATTAAACCAAAGCGAGCAAGTAACCATGTTCCAGTCTCGAACAAAGATCTGGACCCCAGTAGAGGTAAAAGAACAGACAAGCGAGCCGAGGTCCTAAATAATCAAGACACCTGATGGGTCTGAGTTAAGGCGCAACAGAGTACAGCTGAAACCCGTAGACAAAACACCGCCACCTTGTGAAGAACAAGTTGCTAGTAACCATGACAGTCTTCCAGTAGACAGAGATATGCCTAAGCCTTCAGCCCCACAGTTTTCACCTCCAGAGTTACTGAAAGTGCCCGTCTGGCCACCTGTACCTTACTACCAAAGTGGTGCAAACCTGCCAGTTACAACCAGGAGCGGCCGCATTAGCAAGATGCCACCCAGACTAGACTTATAAACTTTACCTTTTTTGTAGAGGGGTGTTCTAGCATGTTAGAAAGAACAATGGACATATGGACAATCTTGGATTTTTTATTATCATTATTTTAACTCTCTAATTCCGTTTGTTTTCATTTTTACTGTTAGTTCCCGTTGGTCAGTTTAGTTTTCGTCAAGCCCATTTCAGGCTGGAGATGTCACATAATCTAAGCTTGCACAATAGTATTGAGCATGCGTAGTCTATGCGTCGGGTGCACATGTTTGATTGTGTTGTTGTTTTGCCTCTGTCTTGAACCTTAAAATATAAATCTTGAGAACCCACTACCTACTTTTACAATTGCCTTCAATCTTAAGAGTTTTGAAACAGAATTTAACTGAGAAACAAAAAGGTTATATACAACTTGCTTGCTTATGGCAGGTGGTTGTCTCTAAAATTGAGATAGTTGACTATACTTGTGTTTTAACAGCCATGTATACAATAGCTGTAAAACCAGTTGACATAATGAAATCCAAAATGGAAGTGCTCAGGTCTTTGCCCTGTTTCCAGAAGCTGTTCACCACCTTATGTGCAGTACCATTCTGACATCTGATCAGCTCTCAAGCAAGATTATTCAACCTGGAAACCTTGACCACAACTTGATTATTGCAAAGGATTACTAGATTCCGCGATTTACTCGAAAATGTGGAAATATCTGTATTGTTAATGCGTATTTCCTGGGCACTGCCATTTTAGATTTTATGATGTAAATCGGTTGCACCATTGTTTTACACAAAAGATTTTCTGCTTCATTGATGTGCTGACAATAGCTGTAACCAATCGACATCCTGAAATTCAAAATGGAAGTGGCCAGGAAATTTAAAACGGAAATAAGCACTAATTAATAATACCCAATTTTATGGAAATTGAAAAGTTATTTTCATGTTTTCAAGTAAATTTTGGAATCTAGTAATCATTTCCAATGATTTAATGTCAATTTGTTGTAAGACTGGAGTTTGACCCTTTTGTGATGTCTGTGCATATCATTAATGGCTCTTACCTTTTTACAGTACTTGACAATGTCAACCCACTGCTCTTTGGCTTGTTTCTCATCACGCTTTCTCCTGAACTCAACAGATATACTCTTTTGACGCTGAAAGGTTCTACTGGGGTTTGCTACTACTGGAGATAGCGGTGAATTATGCATCTCACTTGTATTGTCCTTCTTAGCACCACAAGCACTGCATATGGTACTGGAGAAAGAATTGATGAGAGTGCAAGTTGGGCAGGGCCAGCCTGTATCACCTCTGTTTGAACCTTAAAATAATAGTATTGAAGACAAATTATTATGTGTACAGTCATGCAGCTCACTGATCAAACGTTTGTGTAAAATGCTTGCAAAGTGCAAACAAAAAATAATCTAGAATAGAGAAGAACAAGCATATAAAAATTATGTTCTTATTCTATTTTTATATATCAGAACCACGCACTACTTGAGTAGGCAGAATTTTCTTTTTCAGCCAGCAACCACATCAAAGAATGACTGCTGATGTGCCCTTTAAATCCTCATCAGCTTTGCTCAATCGACTACAACTTCGTTTGAAAAGGAAGACCCTGGGTAGGTAGGGTATTGTTTGGCTGATCTTTGTTTTCTTGTCCTGGCAGCCTTTTGAACAGTAATTATAGTGAACTATAGATACTGGTGTTTGTTGTGTGATTGCAGCATTGAAAATTTAAAATTATTTAACTGTAAGGTGTTGGGTTACCATCATGATGAAGGAAAGACAATTTGACTGTATTCAATAAAATGAGCATACATGGTCATATGTTGATGTCTTCTTCAGCAGATTTCAGCAACCAAAAGCAGTCTTTTCGCTACAGTTTCAAGGTTTCACATATAGGACTGGTTGGAACACAAACAGCATCCAAGAAAATTAATATTATCAATGGTCATGGCATTCTTAAAGCAGAGCTCCACATGCCAAAGGTGCATGTAGAGACAGAGCACCATTGATAAGAAATTATGGTAACCCATTGAGATGAGAAATTTTGGTTATGGTGTCACTGTACATCCGTCTGTCCATACATCTGTGCATATGTCCATAGGTCCACACCCTCAATATACTAGGCCAAAGTGAAAAGTGACACTCAAGATGTGGGTAATCCACGTTTTTGGGTGGGAAAATAAAACAAGCTGAAGACAAGAAGAGAAGAAACTTATGTATCGGAAGCGGTGTTGTTTTTAAGAGCCCTTAAACATTTTTATTGAAGGTAGAAACAGAACCTTGATTAAAAAAGCCCATCAAGTGCATGTGCAGGTCTCAAACTCTGACAGAAAGTCGTGAAAAAGCTGTCAAGAAAATGTCAAGCTTCATTGAAACAGTTGAGATCTTCGTCCAAGGACTGTAAACAACAGCCACCATCTAACTCGTTTACTTCTCTTTTTTTTTTTGTTTCAACTGGTGAAAATCAGGGTTTAGATGTTGAGAGCAGCAAAACGGATTGGCTGGCTGAGCCAGAAACGATATTTTGAAAATGTACATTCACATTTGATTGAATGGTGGCTGTGCAGCCAAACAGTCAATTATTGTTATCACAATAGAGAAGTCCTTACTGGATTCTTGGCTCCAGGCCTGGCATTGATACTAAGTTTATCAGTAAATGCCTGTAATGAAATAACTACAGAGCTCTGCTTTTAGGCTTGGCAAAATATATATTAGCCTTTAAGTTTCACTGGGGTAGCTAAGGCCATATTTCAGAGTTCAGTTTATCTAAATCCAAAAAAATCTCCATAAAAATCTCCATAACATAACATATAACAATCATAATAATACACTTGAAAAAATTACTCGATTGTGATTGGCTGAGAGCAGTGCAGTTCAAGTGTAACACCAGTGCAAAAAAGTGTAACACCAGTGCAAAAGTGTAACACGAGTGCAAATTACAACAAAGACTTCCGAAGTTAAAACAAAGACTTGAAGACTTCCGAAGACCAACCGATGTATTTCGAAGACAGCTGAATATCGTGCGAAACCTTCCGAAGATTTCCGAAGATCGCCGAACACTTCCGAAGATCACCCGAACACTTCCGAAGATTTCCGAAGATTACCGAACACTTCTGGTGATCTCCGGATATTTTCGAAGCTTTCCAATTTTCGGAAGATCGAGGGCAATGCCTTCTGCGTACCTCAGTAGTCAATGTATGGGCTTGAAGCTTTATAAGTAGTCTATTTTTTCAAGTGTATTATTAATAAGTAATCACATGATTTTTCTCATGCAATTTGGAATAAATAAGCACTCGTAAATTTTTTCAAAGACCACAAATTGCACTCGCCCTACGGGCTCGTGCAATTTTGTTGGTCTTTGAAAAAATTTACTCGTGCTTATTTATTCCAAATTGCACTCGGAATCATGTGATTACCTATACTAACATTCTACCAAATGACATATTGATGCATTTATTAGTTGTTATTTATTTATTCTTATTGAATCTGTAGAAATTTTTAAGAAGTCAATTAAGACATCTCTTTTCAAACAATGGTTTTGAGTATTTAGACCTGTTATGTATAATGATATTTGAATTAGTTGAGATTTTAATTTTAGCTTTTACTTTATTAGAAGTTGAAAAGAGACATTGTTTAGAGATATTCATTCTAAACTGCTATTGATCTATGTTTGTAATAGTGTTCTAGAAGTAATGAATTATTATTATTATTTGCAAAAACAAACACACAATGCATCAATAAAGCAGTTTTTACCTGAGTACTGACAAACAATAACCAAGTGATTATTTTTGCTACTCACAGCAAGCATTAAGAGCACAATGACCCAGTGAGTATGCCTATACCTTATTCAGTATTAAACTGGAAAAAAACATATTGGAAAATGTGCACAATAACAGAAATGGGACAAATGTATTGTAGAGCTCCGAAAGATTTCTGCACAGCCCCATCCATATAACAATTACCAGTATATGCATCTCTGTCACACTAACCATTCCCAAAAACAAATAAAGTTTGAGCCACAAAATGCATGTATAAATTAATGTACAGTGTATGGGGCTGTGTGAAATCTTGCTGCGGAGCTCTGAATACCATAACACCCATTAAGAAATAAACACTGCAATTCACCACTACGAAACTGGGTTTCAAAACACAAACGTCACCACCAAAACACCATCACCCTAAAAACTTAGCAACACCGCAATACCACAAACCCCAGTATCCCCCTCTCACAGGTGCATTTTACTCCTCTTTGGTTGTAAAAGTAACACAAGTCTTGCTAATCAATCAAACAGCAAAGAAAAGCAAAACTAAAGCAAATGTAAATAAATTAATATTGGTACTCAAGTAAGTCGATAAGTTTATGTTGTAAATAATGCCTCTTATATTTAACCAGAAAAGTGGTTGTGTTGAGAACTGAGATGCACATGATGAATCCAGGAAGTCAAAAAGGTTACCTGTACTTTCTCCTGAAGCGCTGGGTTTTAGTTCAATTACACGATTGCTTCCACAGACCTGACAAACTGGGTTAGAATTTTGGTTTTCAAAAGTACATCCAGGGCAACTCCATCTTTGATCATCAGTATCTTCGGATGTACGAGGAATTGACGACTCAGGGAATGGTCTAGGCTTAAAACCCTCTTCAGGGCACGGACAACGGCAAACAGTACAAACTAACCCAGCATTATCGTACAATAAACTCTGGCATTTTGGGCATTTAAGCACCTGATCAGAACTTCGTTGAGCTATTTCGGGATGGAGTTCAAGAGTTAAATCGGGGTACAGCCTTTGCTTTTTGGTAGATTCTGTATTTGCTCTATCCTTTCCATCGTCAGCTTCAATTAACGCTGGATCAAAGCCACAGGCGGAACAAATTTTATTTTTACGCGAATTACTCAGAGTGCATCGAACACAGGTCCATTGCTTTCTAATTATTCCGTGACTTGGATCAGAATTCTGTGAAGTGCCGGTGGAAGCCGATAACATAACTTTCTCCGATCCACATTGATTGCAAGATACTGACGACTGAGGGTTCCTAAAAGCACAGGCTTTGCAAATCCAGCTTCCATTGGATTGTTTTCGATTCCCACAAGCCTGGCAGGTGGAATCTCTTCCCGGGTTTATCAAAGTACATTTCTCACACGGCCAGTCCTGTTCTGTGGATAGCTTCACTCCCATTTTGTCCATTGGTACCTTCAAAGTTCATTAAGTCAAAAACATAAATCACTTCATCAACTGTTCCGCTGGCGTTTGCAATACATAACAAACTTCACGGACGAGCATTTCCTCATATTGCATTTACAAAAGTTGAGGTCATTACACCGTAAATAGATTGTGGTCAGCAGTGATTGCATATTCGGCTCGGTTCCCTAAGGTTTCACCCCTCCCTGCTGTTCAAGCGGTGAGAGTGCTCTTTGGCTGATGACATTCGACAATTAGTTTGTTCCACTTCTCCCAAAATATAAGTTTAAAATTGCTCACAGTTTTTCCGTGCTGGTACCAGACTTAACTTTTTGTCGCTAGGTTATGGTGGAAACTGGATAAAGATCTACATGACAACACCAAGGGGACCTTAGAAAGTGTGATGTTTGAAAGCGAGGCAGGTCGTGACCAACGAAACCGGAAATAGATTCTTCGTCCCTTCCCCCGAGGATGATGTCAGCAGTTAGGACGGTGTCATTACGTTTCCTTATCATACTTTCACTGGGGATTCTCCTACGAGGTTTACAAGTTATCGTTGATTATCAAGTAAACTTATGGGAGCAAGGTAACTAGAAAACACACATTTGGCACATGATTGATAGGGAGTTTAGGGTCAATTTTTACTCATGGCTTTCAGGCTTGAAATTACTGCCAAAAAATTCTCCCATTTTTTCTGAACATTTTGGTTTTTAAATGAAGGAAATCGGCCACATAGAAGCAAAGTTATGAATTTTTAAATATTTTTTTAATCAACAAAAATGTGGAAATTATAATATAAGAGGAAGTATGGCTTATATGAATATTGAGTGGCACCAGAAATGACCTTTCCAATAACATTTTCAGCCATAACTTCATAACTAAGCAAGGTATCAACTTGAAACTTGGCCATGATATAGAACTTTGACAGGCCTATCATTTGAAGTGTCAATCAAGTTGCCATGGCGACCCTGATGACGTCATTAGGCAAATAAATGACAATAATTAACAAAATATTGATCAACATTATGAAAATTTCATCTGTAAACAAAGAAATTGGCATTTTCAACGGTTTCAGGTCCTCGCTCTGCAATGCTGCCATATCCAAACCATGTTTCTCACAAAAAGGTCCCACAAAGATGCCTTTGTTCAACAATTCTGACAAGACAAAAATTAAATATTCTTTCAAATTCAGGGCCTAATATAGCCAAAGCAAAACAGATACTGAGATAGGCAGTTACTGAGTGAGCATTCCTTGAAAATTCAAGTGATCAGGTGATAAAAATGGAAATATTATTGGTACGCATTATCCTTTGTAGTTTGTAAGTTTGTTTCACAAATATGCATTGAATTGAAATGAAATTGAATGTTGATGCACGATAAAAAATATCGCATACATGAAATGTTTCATATTAAAGCAAAGAGGTGCTTGCTTACCTTCCTTTTTGTCCGCATTCAATAGGCCTGTTGAGGTTGATGGTCCCTCAGTATCGCTGTGAACTTGATCCTCGCTGTGCGACACTACCGACATCTTGATCTCCAGTGAGCGTTCTACTCACATTTTATAATTCGCTCTCCGGCGCATGAAATCACGATAAATCCTACTGTTTTTACGCTCAAAATAATCTTTATAACCTATAGAATACTCTAGATATAGTTTAAACCGGACAATAATCAAAAAACGTTTCGAAAACCGCTTCTAATTTGCAAAAACAGTGATATCTTCCGAAATACACGCGTTCGGGCAAAGAAACTACCGTCCAGATCTCCCCTGGTCTTTTAGCTCTATTGTTCCGTTTGATTCTCATTGTTTTTCAGCCAATAAGCGCTGCGGAATTTGACTTGTGTTCACCCCGGTCCATTCAAGTTTTGTCCACAATGGAGGTCACGCTTCGCGGCTGCGATAAAAGGCCGGCCAGGAGACTTTCATTGCTTTGTTAACGCTGAAATACGCTACATATCATGGTGATTTTTACATATTTTACCATTCATTGTATCTTCTAAAGATCTGCGAGGTTTGTTTCTCGAAAGACTTATTTCAAAAGGCGAAAAAATACGAAATTTTCGACACGGGTCGAATTTTAACTGCACTTCAAGGGGGCCGAACACGTGACTAAACTCCCTATCAGATTGAACTGATGGGCTCCTGACTTCAGAAAGTAATGAACCTGCGGCTGTCTACGGTGCCCTCTATCAAATACGCGACGCTGTTTGGTGTCAGGGAACCCGACGCGGCTTCCAGTTTGCGTTGCTACATTTAAAATCTTGAATAGGGGAATATTTTTTTCCTTCTACGTCCAGTGTTATAAGCAACTGATGATGTTACTATTTTCATGTTCTGTTGATGACATTTGCTTTCGTGTGATTGGGGCTGTCAGGTCATGCAACACTTTTTTCTCTGGGTGACTCTTTTTTCCTCCTGCAGCCGGCGACACACTAGGCAATCGACTTCGAGTCTATCTGATCGTTTCTGTCGCAAGGACCGTCCTGAGTGATCGCAAGAGCGTTCCATATGATCGTCCCTGTCGATTCCAAAAATTTGAAGCGACAGAGACGATTCTAACGACAGGGACGACTATTTGGAAACCGGGCTTAAACAGACATGTTAATCATCAGCTCGGAATCGTCCGTACTTTGTCCAAGTTATGATCAGCCAAAACGAGCTAAAACGGATGTAATGCTCATCACACCAGGGGGAGGGTCACGTCGGATTTGAAGTGCATGAAGGGGAAGCGCTAAGGATTGTTAGGATTCGAAATTCCCCATTTCGGGTTTTTCTGGAGGAAAAACTAGCAAGTATTTGGGGGTATTTTTCGGGGTACACTCTTTCTTTTTTACAAGAATATATTTTATGAGAATATCGATGCTGAAATTTGCGAAATTTTAACGATGTTTTAAGAATAAACCTAAGGCTGAAATTTCGTGCGTTGAAAATCTGTAAGTACAATACAATGATATGTTTTACTTAACTGTATAAAATTATTCCTTTCTCTAAACGGCAAAACTAGCCAACAAACGGAACACTCTTCACTAGCGATAGCCAAATGTTCAAGAGAGCGGGACATGTAACGTATTTGTGCAGAATGTACTAATTGATACCCCAATATATCCTTCAACGGAAATGTCATAAGCTATAGTTAAGAATATTACAAGAATATCTTCAGTCTAAAATCGGCAGAAAAATAGGAATATTCAGCCTGGGCCGGAAAAACAATATTCTTACAAAAAAGAAAGAGTGTATTCTAGTATTATCAGTATTTGGGTATTACGGACAGCATTGTGCAAACGCAGACATTTCATTTGTACTTCTTCAGAATATATTTAGCATGGGACTTTTCGAAGTTAAAATTTCTTTCTGCTTAATTTTTTTGGTCGGAAAGGGGGGGGGGGAGGGGATTGGGGTAAAGAGTTTTTGGGTTCCGTTCGCATAGTACCCGTCACTTCATATCTAGAGTACCCCCCTCCCTCCTTGGGTCAACATGTCACGACAAACCAGTACCATACTACTGAAGCTAAACCAAATGCCCTGGAATGATTTACAGCTCGGATTTTCTATAAACCGTTGCCAAAGTTGGTCATTTGGGTTTTCAGGTGACTTTGGAGTCAACACGTATCGCATTCCATTAATAACTTCTCTTCCCGATGGATCACTTCTCGCACTGGCGGAGGGAAGAAAGCACAGCTCTGCTGACTCAGGACCAAAATTTCTGGCCTCGAGACGTTCTACAAATCAAGGGATCACATGGGGCAATACAACATTTATCGAAGATGACGGCGATGTTCCGGATGGTCTAAACCTTGGCACGGTGTTTGTAGATGAAGAAAAAAATCGCGTGTTTATCTTATATTCTTACTGTGCACACAAATGTGTTTATCACACAACGTTTTTAATCAGTAGTGACGACTTTGGATTGACGTGGACAGAGCCTTTTAACCTATCTCAGCAAATCAGTACTTCCCTCTTTGTTCCTGGTCCGGGTTTTGGTATTCAGGTGCAGATTTGTTACATGAACAATTACTTAACAATTCTCTCACCGGCATATTTTAAGTGTACGTAAATCAGTACAACCAGCATTACCAGTAAGACTTTTTTTAGTTCGTATAGTGATACTGAATTCATTGGAGCATCAGGGCGGGGATTGACAGCCGTGAGAGAAAGCCCGAGCAGGCGTTTAATTCAGCTAGTGCTTTTATAACACTTCAGTCCCCCTACCTATCTCCCCGCCGCCCCTTGGGCATGGCTCTGTTATTTTACTCCGGCAATAAATTCTATTCTTTGTAGGGCAAGGGATGGAATAAGAAGAGAATCTTTGCGGGGCTTTACAGCAACGATTTCAACATTTATGGTGTTTCCCGTGAATTGTGTTTGTTCAGCCATTTCGATTGAGATACTTTGCTAAAAGTGAGAGTGAGAGTAAATAGGTAAGATGGAAGACGTTAATTAATCATGTTATCAGATTTTCTCAAACGTATTCGGTAGCAGTCTGACACTTACTTTGCGCTTTTAGAAAAGGCAAGATCCTCATCGAGGAAGGCTGATTACCTGTGGTCATGCCTTCCCTGGTCATGATGGAGTATACTGCATTGTTAGTGATGGTACGTTGCAATGAAATCAGAATAAGGTGTCTATGTAATTTCTAGCCGAAATTGATCTGACTGCACTTAAGCAGCAAATAGCCATTAAAAAGCAGAAAAGAAAACCAAACAACTACAAGAACGAATGGGCGTCTAACTATTCAGGAAATTGACTCTGCTCCAATACTGACAGCTCGTAAAACAACATTACACCTCACAGTACAATTATTTTATTCCAGATCATGGTATCAACTGGAGGATTGCCGGTTACATTGCCCAGAGCGGCAAATTTGTTCCAGACGAGTCACAGGTACATCAAGTATTTTGCGCGCGATGCCCAAGCCTTCCTTCCTTCTGCTCGGCGCCTTAACATAGTCCTTTTGTGCGAGTCAACTCTGTTTCTAGACCCGCGCGGTGGTAGATTTCTAATGAATCATATTTGAATTGGTGAATGTGCAAAGTGTTGTCACCCTTATTACTACGGTTTTCATGTGATGTCATCAAAATTCTATAGATCCAGAAATTGCTTCTGAATTTGCTGTCCCGCCGATTTTCCCCCCTTGGCTGAATCCATCTCCCTAGCCTCCTTTTTTTTTTATTACAATACTGGGGCTAATCGGAGCTTAGGAGAGTGCGTTCGATATGTTTGTAGGCGTACAGGTAGCAGTTGAGGGGGAAGGATGGATGGTTCCTAAGATAAATAAATATTATTGCATATTTGAACGTAAAGGTTGAGTACAGAGAAACCTCTGCGTATCATTATGAAAAGGTTGTAAGGGCTAGTGATATCGTATTGGCTTGAGTGCGTCAGGCAAGTAAATAGCGGAATGTGTGTGCGACTCACGTCTTTAACTTTTTTAGTTATTTGGTCAAGTGTGTTAATTTCAGTGACTTGAGTTTTTCCGCATACAAAACATAGAGCTAAGATGTTCGTTTGTCCGGTGCCGAAAATATCACAAATCATGATAAAATGGCGCCGCCGAGTTACACAACTCGGTAAATTTACTTTGTGGCACATGCACAACGGCCGCCGAGCTTTACAACTCGGTAGATTTACTTCGTGGCACAACGGCCGCCGAGTTACACAACTCGGTGGATTTACTTCGTGATACAACGGCCGCCGAGTTACACAACTCGGTGGATTTACTTCGTGGCACAACGGCCGCCGAGCTTTTACAACTCGGTAGATTTAATTCGTGGCACAACGGCCGCCGAGTTACACAACTCGGTGGATTTACTTCGTGGCACAACGGCCGCCGAGTTACACAACTCGATGGATTTACTTCGTGGCACAACGGTCGCCTAGCTAAGCAACCCGATTTGATGCAATGTGATGCACCAGGAGTTGCACACGAGGACGCATGGAATCATGCTGAAAAATATGAAGACTTAATCCAAAGTAAAATTTTACTCAGCGTATTTTAATTACCGGCGATAGTAGACCTTCAGCAAACTTTTCGGATGAACACTTTGGAAGATTCAGCAAGCACAGATCGAATTTTTTTAACATTCAATTTTATTTACAGGACGCAACATTTACACTACACGCAGTACTAATACGTATACTATACGCGTTTACACTTGCGCAATATTGTTACTTGCACTACTTATACTTAAACTGTTTATACATGCACTAGTAAGAATACATACATTACAATACAACCACTAGGTTAAATTAGGGTTGGTTAGTAACATTGCTCCTTTTATTACAGATAATCAAAAACATCAGCAGCATGCAAAATTAAAGTAAAAAATTCCACGTGCGATGAAATTTCGGGAGTGTTTTTTTAGCAACTGTTATTTCTTTAAGAATTTCAAGTTTTCCGCTAATGAACGAGAGAAAGTTTGAAAATCTAAAACATCTTCGAGAAGGCTTGTGCAGAAAATGCAATATTTGTCTAATAGTAAACAATAATTTAGGACTTGCCAATGCTTTGCCCTATATCATGCCAGCCGTAAAGTATATGGCTTCTTCTGCGTTGCATACGTTGTATATGGGGCTTTCTGAAATGCCGTCTCGATAAAGTGTAGCACGGGTTGGAAGCACGTTATGAATGACTTTATACTGGAACATTATTATTTTTACTTCATTTGTGACTGCAAATGGCATAAGATAAACTTTCTGGATAGAATTTTCAGTAATTCCGTGGCGTAGAATTTTGGCTTCGGCAGTGGGAGGAACAAAAATGGTGTTTGAAAGAACGGAGTAAATAGAACTGGTTTTTAAGGTGTTGACAGTTGTATCGTGTGTGCCGTTCAGAGTAGGGTTTTTCAGAATAGTTTTCCATTTTTTTGGGATTGCATTAAGCAGGCCATGTTGCAAGTTCATGCAACTTCAAAAACTCCTGATTTTGGTTCAATAAATCGCTTATCTTGGTAATGCCGGCGTCGTACCAATTTTTATAAGAAAAAAAGTTTTTTTTACTACTAGAATTTACCTATTATTCCACAGTATTTCGTTTTTAGGATTAGTTTTGGAATCGATGCCCGTTGAGATTTTGAACTCGCACCAATAATCTAACTCTTTTTTATAAAACGTGGGAAGCTTATCATCAAGGTCTAGTATGCCTGTTGTACAGTTGCATTTTCTTAGTAAGGCAAGACCGCCATATTTGTGCAAGAGCTGGTTAGGAATTATTTTCCAGGAGGCTTGTGACTCGTCTTGAATTCTGTTGACCCGAGTAATTTTGAGCGCTTTTTCCATGGTCTTAAAATCGCATATTTTTAATCCTCCATTTTTCTTTTCTGCAATTATGGTGTTTCTCTTGATTTTAGGGGTTTTTCCTGCCCAAATAAAGTTGAAAATTAGCTTATTTATTTCTTGGACGTAGTGGTCTGGAACAGGGAGCACGGAAGCCGTATAAATTAATTTTGATATCCCAATTGTTTTAACTATGTTAATTTTTCCATAAAGAGTTAGATTTCTCCGTTGCCAAGTGTTCAGCGTTTTTTCGAGGTTAAGTATTTTTTCACCGAAGTTTAGTCTGTTAGCACTTTTGTGATTGTAAGAAAAGAAAACACCGAGGGCGTTGATAGGTTCTTTTGGCCACTTAAAACCAAATGGTTCATATGTTCTGTCTTTCCATTCGCCTTTATAACTACATTGCTTCAGTTTTAGTGGTGTTCATTTCTAGGCCAGAATGTTCTTTGAAATCGTATAGCACTCAATAGATTTTTTTTGTTTTTTTTTTTAATAGAGGGATCATTTTTTTTATGTCTCTAGAGAGGAGTTCTACACCGAGAACAACGAGGACGCCAGACAAAGGACAACCTTGTCTGACTCCCCACTGTAGGGAGAAAAAAGTGGAAGCATAACCGTTATTCAGAACACAGCTGGTAACATTATTATAGAAAATTTTTATCCAGTTTTGAATGTCGTGGCCGAAGTTGAAGAGCTGAAGTGTTTCTGAGAGAAAGTTCCAATCAATGGAATCAAACGGTTTTTTGAAGTCCAAGAAAACGGCAATACCGTTTTGATTTAGTTTATCAGCATAATGTATCAAGTCGTAAGTTAACCTTACATTTTCACCGATGTAGCGGCCTTTAACATAACCTGTTTGATCGGGGTTTATTAAAGTTGGCAAGACTTTTTCAATTCTCTTGGCTGTAACTTTAGTGAGAATCTTGTAATCAACGTTCAAGAGTGAGATGGGCCTTAGATTTTCCAGAATAGTTTTATCCTTGGATTTTTTTGGGATAAGCGAGATTATTACTCGTGTTTGGCTTATGGAAAGCATACCATGTTGAAAAGCAAAGTTGTAGCTGGCTAGTGGCTCATGACAGATGTTGGGCCAAAAGAATCGATAGAATTCAGCCGGCAGACCATCAGTGCCTGGGGTTTTGTTATTGTCGAAGTCCTTGAGTGCATTCCTCTTCGCTAACTACTCTTTCGCAAGATTTCTTTTCTTCTTCGCTGAGTGCGGATACGTTATCTGGGTTAAAAAATGGCGAGTTTTTGAAAATTTCGGGATTGATGTTGGTTGAACAGTATAACGACTTATAAAACTTTTTTTTTCTTCTTCTAAGATTTCGAATTGATCTTCTATGTAACAATTTTCCCCGACTTTGAGTTTAGTGACTGATTTAATATCATGATGACGTTTTTCTAAGCTGTAAAAAGACTCACGCCTGTGGTTTTCGCTAACCAAATTTTTTTTGAGACGTGATCTAGCAAGTTGAAGTTCGAGGACGATGTTTCTGTTGTGCGGATTATTTTCCGCTTTAGCTTGAAGGTCATTCACTTTTTTATGCAGTGATATTTCTTCATCTCGGTATTTTATTGCTTTTCGTTTAGAACCAGTGACACAGCGGAGCGATCAGATTCGGGTGCGTGCACGATGTCGCAATTCTTTGCTAATTGAATTAACTTGTGTGAAACTGAGAAAAAATCTAATCGACATTGAATTTTAAAAGACTTGGTTCTCCATGTGAAACGCTGCTTTTCTTTGTTAAGGCAACGCCATACATATATCACTTAGGGTATACAAATCACACAACGTGTTGATTTCTTGGATGACAGCTCATTTTTTAGATACAGGTTTTCCGCCTCTTTTGTCATTGCAGGTGAGAGCGCAATTGAAGTCTTCTCAAATTGCAATTGTGTCTTGCGCGAATTCTTCGAGTTGTTGGTTCAGTCTTTTGAAAAAAAAAAAAAAAACTTGTTGGGCGACATCGTTAGGTGCATAAATGTTGACGAGAACAATAACTTTCTCTTCCAGAGACAAATTTAGAATAATGAACCTTCCTTGTTTGTCAGGAATGACTTTTTCAACTTTGAAATTCACAGAGGGATTAATTAGTATTATGACACCTTTACTGTGGTTTGTGCCGTGACTAAAGAAAGCCTTGCCACCCCATTCGTTTTCCCAGGTAGGTCCAAGCTCTTTGGAGCAGCACAGATCGATAGTAGACCTTCAGCAGGTCGATAGAAGATCTTCAGCAAACTCTTGAAATATGTACGCTTTACGAAGATTCAGCAAACTTTAAAACTTTTAAAAGATGAAAACTTTACGAAGACTGAATATGAGGCCTCAGCAAACGTTTGAAACGTAAACGCCGAGGACACACGAATCATCACGTGAGTTAGCGCGTCGAAGTAAGGCACAACGTAAGCAAGCGCCTCAGAGCGAGGCAAATGTGTGTCAACACAAATGCAATCTCTAAAAAACCTCGCTTGTTGATTACACATGACACCCAATAACGCACAGAACACCCAACACAAATTAGGGGTTGCGTTCTCGTACCTCGAACGTAATAACAGTGACAGCTCTATTCGCGCCCCCAGGTAAAGTGCCCCTAAAATACGTTTCTTTCGCGAGCTATTTTGACTTTTTAAAGACTCTTTTGTACGTATAACAAATACGTACATAAACATTCACATATACAGCTAGTTTGAATGTAAATGACGTAAACAATATCTTCTTACCAAAGGCTTCAAGCGGATAGCATCCCTAGATTTGCTTGCTGATGGACCTCTTTTTTCTCGGCAGATTATTGAGTTAAATGATGGCGTTATCCTAATGACTTCGCGAAACCAACAAAACTACCACTGCCACTGCCGCATCATGTCCAAAAGTTACGATGGCGCCGAAACCTTTGCTCATTCGAACATTTACTTCGATGAAACCCTTATAGATCCTGTAGTAGCGGCAAGCTTACTGGGTTACAAACGCATGGTCTACTTCTCCAATCCAGCCAATAAGTTGCTTCGTGTGAACATGACCTTACATTGGAGTGGGGACAATGGTGCATCTTGGATGGGAGCAGTGCCGGTGTGGAAAGGTCCAAGTGGTTACTCATGCCTGACAGCTGTTCCTGGTACTCAGTCAAATGAAACACCGATAGCATTGGTGTTTGAGAAAGGATTCATGCATTACTATGAGAGTATCGTGTTCGTTAGGTTCCGATTGGAACAAGATTGAGGGGCCTTTAGAGAGTGCCATTTTATTAGCTTTCTGAATTGGCTGCGTAAATTTTAATAACGTAGGGCATGATTCTGATAATATGAAGTCAATGAGGGGACGTTGGTCATCAAATGCATGCACTCAAACTACATTTCTTTTCTTTTTTTCGTTCACCTGAGATCATGGAGATCAAATGGATATGATGGCATTCGGGGAAGTACCCTTACTTGGATTAAATCTTGGCTCACTAGTGGATCACAGAGTGTCATAATCGATGGCGTGTGTTCAAAATCTGTAGACGTGACTTCAGGGGTGCCTCAAGGCACAGTACTAGGTCCATTTAATTTATGTTTTTGTTATTCATTAATGATATGCAAGATGATCTAGAATTTACACTTAGATTGTTTGCTGATGATGCTTTATTGTATCATAAAATCACTCATAATGACGACACCTTGGCTTTACAGCGTGACCTAGACAAGCTAGGCCTATGGGCTGATAGGTGACAGATGCTGTTCAATCCCTCCAAATGTTACAAAATGACTGTTTTGCGTAGTAGATCCCCAGTAGTTAAAGACTACACTCTTTCAAACCAAATCCTGGTAGCTGTTCAGCAACATCCTTATTTAGGTGTTTTGCTGTCCAGTGATCTGCGGTGGAACCCTGATGTGGACAAGATTGCTAAAAAGGGGAACTCTTCACTTGCATTTGTTAAAAGGAATTTGTATGCCTGCTCTGAAGAAACCAAACGTGCATCATATGTATCACTTGTCAGGCCACATCTAGAGTATGCGACTGCAGTGTGGGATCCTTATAGACAGAATCAGGTGGAGAAATTAGAAGCTATCCAAAATCGTACAGTAAGATTTATTAAACGTGATTATAGTTATAACACCAGCATGTCCGACTTGGAGAAATCTTTATCTTTGAGTTTAAGCGAGAGAAGAAAATCTCATCGTCTACAAATATTCCATAAATCTGTGTACAAAGATATTGCTTTGCCTATTCCGCCTTATTATCAACTGTCTATTGGGGAAACTAGAAATTACTCGACGAATTCATTTATTCAACCATCTGTACATCATGATTACTATAAGCATAGTTTCTTTCCGAGAACTATAAGGGACTGGAACTGTTTATTACCTGAAACCAGATCACTCAATTATTCAGCATTTTGCAGTGAAATATTATTTTAACTTTTATTTTTAAGTATCGCTATATTCTTAATTACATTATTTATTTATTATTGGCCATGTTTATATTTTTATTCTTTTAACTCTTCTTGATGTGTAATAGCGTTGAAGAGTATTAAAGTAGATGTAGATGTAATGTCTGTTGTTGTTCCTTTTTCAAAAGCGTTACCTTGGGTTAACTGTTCACGAATTTTGATTATTGCTACGGAGAACTTAAGCCAATAAACAGTACATTCAATACCAAGAAAGCACAAGCTAATCGATACGTTTACTAAATCGATCACAGCAATCATCTTTAAATACGTATTTACAAATTTATTATCTCAGTGCGTACCACGTTTAGTTCGTCTTTCGATTGTTGTTCGCAAAGTAACCAATAGCAAGCTCAGCTCCTGACAAAAGCCACGTACAGTGCCAGTGGAACATGATGTTGGAGACGACTGTTAAGTACTCGCATAGAGCAAACAGAGTGTAAACTGCAGTGATGAGATATTTGTCAAGGAAATACATTACCGCTTTAAGTAATACTAACATGCATTTTCTCCTCATTTTTCTTTATACAATGATTTGAGCATCAAGCTTTAGTGATCATTTCCTTTACTTTGGCGTCTTGTATATTCGATAGAGAGGAAAACATTTACTGGAGAGGTTTCGGTTTCACGCTTAAAAAACTAGGTACAGACTCATTGATAGATCCCTTGTTTCCTTGCATGGGCTTGTTTATTTGAGGTTCTCTTTAGTAGTATAGGAGTTGGCGCAACCGGCGAATTTGTCAGATTTGGATTTTATATTCAGAAAAACATGCATGGGGCAACCAGCGCAGAAAGTCAAACTCTTTGTATTTAGCTATTTTTTCCGTTGCTTGCAAATAAATAGTGAATCTTTTCCATTGGGTATTTTTTTTTCTGTCTTCAATTTTCATTGTGTGTACTAATTTGACTTCCTTGCTTTATTCTGGCTTGTACTCTGGATCTGTTTTACTAATCTGTTCCCAAGCGTTGTGCCAACTCCTATACTACTATAGGATATAAATGGAAGCATGATTTTTGGAAAATATTTTTTGGTTCACAATCATTGATTATTCCGTTATATGCACAATCTTTCTTTTTACAGGGGGGTAAACAACAATTTTATGTGTCTTATGAGCTTGTATTAACATTTGCGCACCCAATCCTGGTATTAACCTCGAATTCAACTTTTGGGGTGACGATTCATTTCATAATCTGAAAAATTATGATAGTCACTTAATAATGCAAGAGATTGGGAAAATAGCTGAAAAACACAATATGAATATAAATTGCATACCTAACAACATGGAAAAGTATATGGCATTCATGCTTGGTAATCATCTTGTATTCGGCCACAATTTACGCACCAAATGATAACGACCCCGCCTTTTTTGATAGTTTCTTTAGCCACTTGGAAGATTTTCATTGTGACGAT
>OX419341.1:13009275-13026775 GCA_948470475.1 Galaxea fascicularis
TCGGACGCCTTTACAACAGAAATTCTAAAAATCTGGTCAGAAATCAGCTATGACGGTAACATAACTTCCACTGAAAACTTGCTCTCTTTACCTCTTTGCCAAAATTCACTGGTGGGAATCGGAAATAAATCTATTTACTACAAATCATGGTCTTCCAAACGAATACAAAACGTCAGACATTTAATGAAGGACGCAGACAATTTCCTATCTTTCACTGAACTCAGGAAACGCTTCGACGTCAAAACAAATTTTCTTGTTTATCACGGTTTGGTATCGTGCAAAATTGTTAAGGAATGCCATAGAAAACGAAAATGAAAAAAAAAAACCCAGAATTTTCAGCACTTTTGTATAGAACTTCATAAAAGCTCCAAAACCCAATAGATTGGCATACAAAAAGCTAGTCAGCGCTGAATAGAGTAGCCCTGGGAAAAGCCAAGAGAAATGGAGTGCCGACTGCAGTCTTCAGTGTTCCAAAATAATCGATTGGGAGATGGCTTACAAACTCCCTTTCTGAAGCACTCAAGATACCAAATAAATTATCTTTCACTTTAAACTACTTCACAGGCGTTACGCAACAAACGATTTTCTAAACAATAGGCATTAGAGATAATGATCTTTGTACCTTTTGTAGAACCGAGAAGGAGGCCCTTTTTCATTTATTTTGGTCGTGTAGCGAGACCTCTCGTTTTTGGAAGGGCTTTATGAAATGGTTGGCCGAGAATCAAATGAAACTAAAATCCAACATTTTCACTCCTGATATAATAATTGGTCTGAGGTCGGATACCCTATCTAACACAAACCGGTACTTTTACTTCCTTGTTGCCAGATATTACATATGGTCCTGCAAAACAAAGGAAATACTTCCAAAAATGGAAAGATTTCCTAGTTTCCTATCTTCTTGAGTGCCTTCTGATTCCTAAACCTCAACACACATAAATAAACAAAAAACAAAAACAAATAAAATTAGAACAAGTTCAATATAAACGTTTTAAAAGGAAGCCATGCATGCACGAGATTAGATTCATAATCTAGCTGAGAATTCGTAGCATACTGAATACATGTATGCTAAGTAGTTTTGTAGAAGTCTGTTAGTAGACTTAGTAATGTGATGTACCGTACGTCGGTGTAAGCAAATGTTGTTATTTAATTTAAAAAAATTTAAAAAAATCATCTTGTATTCCTTGACAGCTTTCAGTTTATGAGTCAATCACTAGACAAACTTTCTAGTAACTTACAAGATGATCAATTTAAATATACAAGTGAGGTGTTCAAAGACGAAAAATTAACACTGATGAAACAAAAGAGTGTATATCCATATGATTATATGGATAAATGGGAAAAATTTGATAAAAATGAATTGCCAGCAAAAGATGAATTCTATATTATATTAAATGATGACAATATATCAGATGAAGATTATAAACATGCTGAAAAAGTTTGGAAAACATTTAATTGTAAAACAATGAGTGATTATCATGATCTATACCTGAAAACTGGTGTATTATTACCTGCAGATGTGTTTGAAAACTTTAGAAAGACATGTTTATTGCGTTATACGCTTGATCCATGTCATTATTTGACATCTCCTGATCTTAATTGGGATGCAATGTTAAAGATTACTGATATCAAATTAGAACTTGTGACTGATATAGACATGTTTCAATTTATAGAAGAAGGACTCAGAGGAGGAATTAGTTATATTGCAAACAGATATGGAAAAGCAAATAATAAATACATGAAAGAATACAATGTAATAAAACCTGATAAATTCATCTGTTATGGTGATATAAATAATTTCTATGGTTGGGCAATGTCACAATATCTTCCAACAAGAAAATTTTAAATGGCTGTCTCAAAAAAAGATAGACAAAATGAATTTAGGAGCTTACACAGAAGATTGTAAAAAAGGATTGATATTAGAGGTCGATCTCCAATATCCGAAAACATTACATAATCTTCATAATGATTATCCATGCGGGCCAGAAAAAATAAAAGTAACACAAGATGTGTCATCTGATTATTGTAAAGCAATACAGAAAAAATATAATATATCAACAGGATTAGTACAAAAGTTGGTAACCAACATTATCTGATAAAAAACAACTATGTGCTTCATTATAGAAACCTACAATAATTGTAAGATTGAGATACAATTATTGTATCTCGATCTTGGACTTAAGCTAAAGAAAGTACACAGAATATTAGAATTTGATCAGAGTACATGGTTAAAACAATATATTGACATTAATGCACAAAAACGAACAGCGGCAAAAAACAGTTTTGAAAAAGACTTCTTTAAATTAATGAATAATTCAGTATTTGGTAAAACGATGGAAAACATAAGAAAGAGAGTTGATGTAAGACTAGTAACTGATAAAGACAAATTATTGAAATTAGCACGAAAACCAACTTTTGTATCCAGCAAAATATTCAATGAAAATTTAGTAGCTGTGCACAAAATAAAAGAAAAACATTTATTTGATAACAGTGATTACGATAAAGAAAATGAATTCCATTTCTCTGAGAATAAAAAAGTAATAGGAAAAATGAGAGATGAAGCTTGTGGAATACCAATTACTGAGTTTATAGTATTAAGATCCAAAATGTATAGTTATATAACAAAAATGAGAAAACAGCTAAAGGAATAAAAAAGATGGTAATAAAAAAGGATATCAAACATGAAAATAAAACCAAAAGATCTGAAAATCATGAAATAGGAAGTTATGAATTGAATGAAGTTTCATTAGCATGTTTTGATAATAAAAGATGTATTCTAAAAGATGGAATAACTAGTTACGCTTATGGTCATCATAAAATTTCTAATTTCTTCTAATTTCTAATTTCATCTAATTCTTTCTATAATTTGTTTCCAATAATTTATTTCAAATAATTCTTTCCAAAAGCATGCATATAATATTGAATTCAAGGTTACTACCAGGATTGGGTGTGCAAATGTGAATACAAGCTCATACGACACATAAAATTGTTGTTTACCCCCCTGTAAAGAGAGAGATTATGCATATAATAGATAATCAATGATTGTGAACCAAAAATTATTTTCCAAAAATCATGCTTCCATCTATATCCTATTATAGTATAGGAGTTGGCACAATGCTTGGGAACAGATTAGTAAAACAGATTCAGAGTACAAGCCAGAATAAAGCAAGGAAGTCAAATTAGTGCACACAATGAACATTGAGGACAGAATAAAAAAACCCAACACAAAAGATTCACTATTTATTTACAAGCAAGGAAACAAATAGCTAAACACAAAGAGTTTGATTTTCTGTGCTGGTTGCACCATGCATGTTTTTCTGAATATAAAATCCAAATCTGACAAATTCACCGGTTGTGCCAACTCCTATACTACTCTCTTTCCACCAGCAATGTGATGCACGCTCCGTATGAGTTAAGCATATGGACCGTAAGCAAGGTTGTCGATTTGCACAGACTGTACAATCCCTCAACTGCTTCTATCCATATCAGTGCGACAGTATTGGACATGAGTGACGACATGTCATTAACAGTGACACACCTCATAGCGTCAAGCTGACATCAATTTAAACAATCTATCTCGGAAACTTTCACCTGTCAAAACGTTAAAATTGTTCTCTATAACTCAGGATTCTACTGGGGTTAAAACCAATTTTAAATCGACATTTCGGCTAGCTTAACAGGCTTTTTCCAGGAAAACTGAAAAAATAAAAGTCAATGACATCTTTTCTTGGACGTATACAAAACATGGACCCCCGGTCCATGGACCACCTTGTGGACCCGGTCCATGGACCACCCTGTGGACCCGGTCCATGGACCACCCTGTGGACCCGGTCCATGGACCACCCCTAATTTTTTAGCTGAATTTTACTAAAATTCTAAAAGCTCAATATAAAAATAACAAGGTATGTTTAGTGTGAGAACAGTGTTTCAAATCCATCGAGTGAAGTGCGCAGACTATGACAATTATCGCTTGCAAGGTAGTAATCTTAGAATACACATGAAAATACAATAATCTTCCTGACAAAGCCGTTCATTATTCTGTTTAGTTTCCACATCAACAATTAAAGTAACAAGTGCAACAACAAACTACATGCTGCTTGTGTATATCACACACGCTTAACTTGTTTATTTTGTATTATATTTACACTTTACTTTCTCAACTGATTTGCTAGCACTGCGCACCACCTCACTGAAAGCAAAATGTGCCCATCAAGTGGTGAAAACTATAATTTTCTTTAGTCGAATTCCGTAGAGGTGAAAGAAATAAAACCATAATTGACATGATTCAGTAACAGAATGTAAACTCGTTCATCAAAATGCTTCAATCGTATTAAATTGTTTAGTACCTGTCGGAGTCAGAGCTCGCCAAGTCTCCATAAATATCTAAGGAACAAAACATGCAAATATGATCGTTAATGGCGGTCAGGAAACAGAATAACATTACTAAAATAAAAAAGAAACACTTCAGCGATCTTCTCACCTTCCACGTGTTTGTTGACCTTCAAAAATTAGGGGTGGTCCACAGGGGTGGTCCATGGACCGGGTCCACAAGGGTGGTCCATGGACCGGGGGTCCATGTTTTGTATACGTCCTCTTTTCTTTGACTTCGTGCACTTCGTGACAATTACATGAGAAGTAAATTCGCGGGGGAAACATGGCACCTAACACCTGGTGTGTGTTCACATGTATTTTCCTGCTTGTTTTCAGTTTATCATGACAGTTGACGTTTCACATAAATATCACAAGGTGAGGCTAGAAAGAAAAAACGTCAGTCTTCCATATTGCTTGATACTTTGCTAGTTTTATGAGGAATGTATATGAAATAAATCATATATGAACCGTGCAGAAATGAAATCAAGAATGATCCTTGCAGTTGTGAACGCAATGCTAAGTTGTTTGGCCTTTAACACCCAATACACTCGCTACAACTGCTGATTTCCACTGAAGATGATCTCTTGTGTTGCTACAAAACCAATACGTTTGCTTTAAACGCCCTCGGACAGCACCAAAAAGTACGACTTTTTGTCTAAATTTTTAATACAAAATTCCTCCAGGTGCCCAAAGTCAACATTTGTAGTACAGTTCAGTTCTAGCACTTGATTCTCTGCAACATTTTCCTGCTCACTCCTTTAGTAGGCCGAGCAAAACTATTTAAGTAGAGCTATCCCCACGTATCCGAAAGTTTCGTCTTCAAACGCGGAATGAATTCTGGGTAATTCCTTAATAAAGGCAACATGGAAGTCCGCCAATTTCTATTTCATATATTTTTTAGAAGTCCTACCAGCAAAAATATGGCACCGATTACTTTATTTACAAGTCAAAACATGCCAAAATTGCCATGCTAGGTCCTGGAATCCATCTACAGAAAGGCCAGAAAGACGACCTCACTTAACAACCGCCATGGCTCTCTGAACCACTTTCGGCCGCTCACTCGCTGTGAAATCGTTTTTCACCTCTGTTTTCTTTCAGAGGATTACCTCTACCCCAAATCCAGCTTAAAGATGCCGGGCTGGGGGCTTCTGCAGTGGAAAATGATTCTAAAAACACAAATCAATTACTTATCAAACTGCACATCGAATGCTCGCTTGCCAAACAAGCGACAGCAAGCGTGGCAAGCGCGACAAGCAAAATAGAGCCTTCGGTGTTCTAGGTCAGCAAACATCTCAAATGTCACTCCTAATAAGGAATGGCGAGATGAAAAGTTGACCTAAGAAAGTCGTATAAAAAAGGGGTTAATATCACGCGTGTTTTCAGAAGTTGCTGAAATTGCCCGAGTCTCGCAGCGACGAAGGCAATTTCAGCAACTTCTGAAAATACAAGTGATATTATACTTGTTAATAACACAGAGGGCAAAATTACTGAATTTCTGAATGCGCGCTCTTATTAAAGTTATCAGTCATTTGACAAATAATCAATCATTACAAACACACGAATGAGCTGAATGAAATTTTGTCCGCTATGTCATTAGTACGGGGGCTATGTTATTAGCATGGGACCAAGTAAGATCAAGGATTAACATCACGCCTGTTTTCAGAAGTTGCTGAAATTGCCCGAGTCACACGTCCTTGACATGTTAAATCATTTTGTTTTTCAACCACACAATCCGCTTCGCCGGGCGCCACGCAAGTCGATCCAAGCTTTAAACTTTTCACGAGAAAAATATTTTGCTCTTCCTCTTATCACTCCAAAATTTACCTTCCGGAGTGTCTTTTAAAGCTGGCTCTTGATCTTTATGCCTTTTTTAGCGAAATGCAACGGGAATTACACAAACTTCGCTGAGGATAAAGTTGTTTTGCTCAAAATGAAGAAACCAACTGAATGTGAAAGCCTTGCGTTCAGCCAATCAGGAGCAAGTATTTTTGGCGCTCGACCAATCACGAGCGAGTAATTTTGCCCTCTTCAGAAGCAAAATTAAGAAAAAATGCCCTGTTCGTTGACCAATCAGCATTTTGCCCTCTATGCTATTATCTTGAAGAAGGCCAGTTAATTAGGCTAACCGAGACGCCGAATTAAATTGAGATTTAACATCGGAAGAGTCGCGAGATAGAGAACACAATTTGTAAGTTAATAATTTCTCCGTTCAATCGATCAATGGTTGTTTCATTTTAATCTCCGTTCAATCTTCCAAGCTACCTGTTCACCCATCCATCTAATCACCCAATCCCTATCCTGCAAACAGGTTCTCCATTCGAGTTATTCCGAGAGATGATCGCGTCGATTTGCTCAGTCTTGAATGGTACGCGGTCAATACCCCCGTTTTGACCGCGCGCCATTCGAGAGCAAATCGAAGCAAAACCTAAATGAGGAACCTGTTCGCAAGCTACCAAATCCCCTATCCAACCACTTATCCAACCATCTCTTGTCCCAAATGCCAAACAAGTGTTTAAGAAATTCAGGAGAGAACGTTTAACACTATCAAGGCATCATGCGGCTGCAAAAAGGATACTCCCTGTTTCACAGTACCAGTTGTGTCTGAGGAAAAAATACACTGCCAGACCAAATGAACACCAGTTAAAGAGCATAGCACAGACATTTCTTCTAAATAAAACGTATTCCTGCGAAAAGCATAAACCAGGATCAGCTTGTTCCCTACTGAAGGAAAACTTTTGAGCAAATTATGCCTCTTACTGACAAAACTGAATCTGTAGATGAAATATTTTGGAAAAGGAGGACTTGCAAATAGTGATGCCGTTTGTCACGACACAAAAAGACAGAAGAAGATGAAAATGTACGACACGCCGACCAAGTCGTTAAACTGTCAACTTCATCTAGAGGAGAAAACTCATGCTTTTGTACCCGTCTTAAATTCCTCTCTACAACACACTTTTAACACTGACACTACAAACTAAGTTTTCATAATATAAGCGCCAAGTTTACTACGAGGATTTTGATATAAACGCCGCTGGCGATAATTTGACGTGCCTGTGTTTACTTAACATCTTAATATTGAAATGTTAATGAAACTTAAGCCGTAAGTGCTGCTAATATCCAAATGCAACGTTCCGTTTGACTTATAAGGTTTTCCTGCTGTGGTCACGTGACTCGAAAAACTTGATATCTTTTTACTGCTTGAAAAACGAAGAACAAAAAACAGAAACAAACGGGTACTCCGTAGATGTCCAAGATATTGAGTTAAAAGCTCTAGATAACAGTTCCCCTCCCCACCATTAGACCTCCCTTGAAGAAATTGGCAGTGTCGAAGTTTAGGGTATCTGATTCAACACTCCATGCCAGCACCTCTAAATTAAACCCTGAGTCCACAGGCTAACTGTCAGAACGCTTTCATGCAGTCATACTTTAAAGCCAATCTCATTCTCGCCCATAGAGGCCGCGATTCTTTCGGTCAGCGCCGAGAATAACATGGTAGCGATTTTAGATTCGCGGACTTCCGGTCGTTCTGCGCAATCTGAGACATTGCACAGATTTTGATAGTTGGATGACCTTCGCAGCGGCGATCTCTGCGAGTGCTTTCCTTTGCTTCCCATGGAAGCTGAGACGTCGTCCACCGCTTACCCATTTCAGCGTGTTCTCTTTGCACGGGAATAGTTGGTAAAAAAGTACGCAACCGCCCGAGCGGCTGTAAAGGAGACTAGAGATGCACTGTTGGTTCTAGGAAATAACGACAGCGGCGCAATTTGCCTGTTGGACTCTACTGCTGTCTTAGTCTTCTTTTCTTTCCCTTCTGAGGGCCGGAGAGAAAGCGGATTCTGGGCAAACATGTAGAAGCAGCTGATTTACCTCGTTTTGCTCGAATCACCGTTTCCCGCTGCTTCGTCGAGTGTTTTATCATTGCCACGAATTCTTGAAAGTTAGGTGATTTTGCCATGAACGATAGCTATCAACAACACTGATTTTTGCACCGTCTGAAAATACCGTTATTCCCATTTCCATGGCCTTATCTGTAAACACATCAATTGTTTGGTTTTTAAGCACGATGTTACTGTTACAAGTCCGATAAAGATATCTATCAGGGGGGGTTCTTTTAAACGCACCGGCGTCGACGCAATGTTTGTAAACAAGATTCGTTTCCGGCCTCGTTTATTTGTCTGGAACCGGTCAGAGGTCGTTAATCTCGGCGCTGACCGAAGGAATCGCAGCCTCAGGGGACGAGAGTGAGCCATTCTAAGTCTATAATAATTCCACTATCACAACGTAATATACCTTATTAGTCATGGGCCGAGAAGCAGACAACTTGAATAAAACACACCACAGGAGCATAAACAACATGGAGCAGGCCATAAATGCTATAAAGGCACTTTCGTGGACATCTGAAAGAAACAGTACCAACAGATTTTCGGTAACCTCACACTCAAGCTACACCAGCCAAACCAAGGTTGAAACTGAGAGCAATCTGTTTCACGTGTCTCGTCACAAACCAAAAGAACAAGTCTGATATCCTTAGTACATAGTTAAACAAGATTAGTTGACAGGGGTACAGTGGGAACGAATAATGGCTGGCCTCATGCAGCGTAGTTGCTGCTTGTGCGCAGTAAACATCGTCATTAAAAAGATAATTCATTCAACTCAACTCAGCTTACAGAGGATACAGACTAGATTAAAAATAAACATCTAGTTACATGCATTCAAGATAAATAATAAAGATCATAATATCTAAAAAGGGAGACCTTTGTGCAGTAGAATTTGTTTGTACAACATAAGTAGCCTGATATGAATATGAATTGTGTCAGTCATCCAGTTGCGAGTAAGATAAAACCAAAAATAATTCAGTTACTGGAAGATAATAAGCGGACAATCGACGTTTCGGCCATATTACACGGCCTTCATCAGGAAACTGCCGAGTCAGCTTGGAACACGTAAGTGTAACGTGATAGCTGACTCGGCACGTCCTGTAGCCTGACGCTGAGCCGTCTTCGGTGGCTTAGTCCTTCACTGTCTCTCTATTGCTACTTCTTGGGAGGAAGACATATCAGGATCCAAGGAAACACAAATGCATTAGCTTCCGAGGGAGAAGGGGTCCCCCTTGAAGAACGACTGTATTCAGGCTACTTTGAGCGAAAAAATCGGAAATTCTAGGGTTATAAAAAAAATGAAATTACTGAGTTGAAGACATGGTTTTGTTTGCAGGTCGAGGGAACACACAGTTACTCACTCGTTGTTTTACGAATATTTGGTTACAGCGATGAGGTAAATCGGCCATCGTATAAAGTTTCGAGAACAAAGCTCTTTGCCGGAGAGATTCGCGTTGACCAACTAAACTGGATTATCCAATACATTAATTGTGACAATTCCAAATAATGATTGAGCTATTTGCTTGTTATCACATCTCTTCTGGTGTGTCAATTCCATTGAGAAAACATAATTTTGAGTTTCTCCAAGTTTGTAATGCATGTTTCCAAACAGAGGATAAACCCGCGTATGCCCCGTCTCACAACCCTTGTTCACGAAAAATAAACACTATTTTGTACACTGCACGGCTTACCATGGTTGTCTGTCGAAGAAATATAAGTTAAAGTTATTAGAGCTCCATTTTCCACTAGGTGCAACAAGCTTGCCGAGAGATTGAGCAGCCCAAACCACCAAGTCTCTAAGTTGTATTTTCGGCCTGTTGTGGTATTCTTAAAATACTTCTGAAGGTAATATGGCATGACCAGTACCCTTGGAAGACAGTGTAACGCGATTCCTACTCTCCAGATAAATTTCTCAGGCATATGTCCTCCTATTGCAGCACTTATTGATGGTAAATAATTTGCAACCTGCAACAGAGTTACACACGTCATTAGATATAGACAGGAATAATTGGAAAGAAGAAACCCCAGACCTCCCAATAAGAGTGGGACCCATGGCCTTCTGATTGCCTTGCTATTTAAGGCCATAGATGACTTTTTGACAATGGAATTACCCAATTATTTTAAGCGTGGCAGAATACTTTATGGGACAACTTTAGCCGTTGCAGTTTACGGTCAAACAATTATTGAGGTCTCTGTGTATCAGGGTACAAATCATGATTGGTCGATAGCAGTACGAGAGTGAGTTTCGATGACAACGGCGCGTGTGCACAGCTTGAACGTTTTGACGAATGAAACTGCACGAAAAGGCACATAAGTTGCCATTCTCTGGAATGATTTTTTGGACTAATTTATCCAAAGAGACAATAATTTTCAAGTTGCGCGGCGGATCATACAATTGGAAATTTTGTTGAGCGACCTATAATTATAAAATCGCACAACCTAGTACAATTCGTGATTAATAGGTACTCGTGATTTTGAAAGTTCTCAAATAGACTTCAAATTGCACGAACCGCTTTTGACAACTTTGAAAATCACGAGCACCTATTAAGCACGAATTGTACTCGAAGTCGTGCGATTTCCTATACTAATTAGTAAACAATAATCCTACGAAATCGCGAGGAATATTGCCTGAGTTGAATAAAATCAGGGAATATTCCACAAGATTGAGCAGGAAAATTGCTTTATCATTCAACACATTGATAACCAAGCGCAATTTATTTACTGCAGAAAAGCTCAAAAACTCGCCACTTTCTACACGACAGGTAAAAGTACGTATATCGCAGGATATCTGTTGAGTACGCACGACGAATATCGAGGGCGCCATGACCATATTTAGACATTGACAAAACGTGTTGAATTACAACAGTTTTTGGTATGAGATGTAAGTTCAGATACACTAAGGAAACTAGAACAACCAATGGTTAGTAATTGCGGGCGATGTGAAAGGGTTGGGAGAAGTTTAGTTGGTATGTTCTCGGAATGTCTAATATATACGCACGTGGGTACGAAAAAAACGCACATGTCATTAGTTATGGAATTTTCCAGACCGTCGATTTCCTCCACAATCTTTAAAACATGTCTTCCACTTCATCTTCAAGACTTTATACGAGTAAGTAGATTGATTAATTATTTTTCAGATCATTCTTATTTTGTGGAGGTATATTCAAATTGTATTGCCATGTTTTGACTCGTAAAATGAGGACCGTCATGTTGAAAACAGGCAGAACTTATACGATAGATTTGGTTGCACAAGTTATTGAATCTCGGTCAACTTTGTTATGTGGGTTTCGAGGTGGTCTACTTCGTTCAAGCATTGAACAAGTTTGTTTGTCAAGTATCGGCACACTTCTGCCACAATTTGACAGAATTTGGTCACAAAAACAGTCAAATATCGGCACAGTTACAACATTTAACTAAAGAAGAACTTAGAGAAATGGTTGCTAAAAATGCAAGAAGCTATCTAATGACAAATCTGTCACGTTATGTTTCTACCAGATCCTTATTGGTAAAAAGCTAAAGAGGATTTAAAAGCAGTCATACACTAATGGCTTAGCAGGATATAAAGGTTTGTCTGCAACAGGTGGTAACTGCATGAGCTGGGTCCCCTATTCAAATAACGGATAGATTTCCAAAGACTTTGCTACAGCTGTATGTGGCAAAACTTCGAGTCACACAGTATCACCAAATACTACAGTACCTCAGAAAAACCGAAGTTCGACTCGAACCCATTAGTGCCGTAGCACGAAAGAGCTTGCCGTGCTCCACCGCATCGAAACGACCTGGTGTTAAATCAAAACGGCACTGGCATGGTGCTTGAAAAGGGCCTAATCAATTAATAATGTGGAAATATCTTTGGCGAATTTGGATCCCTTATGTTCACATTAAAATGGCTAAACTCGAGCCTGTGAGTGATTGTGTCCAAATCCTTCAGATCCTTAGAGGCCGTTTACATGGAGGTGGGATGATCCTAGCGCTAGCATCATCCTACCTCTCAGATAGGCTGATCCTAGTAGTAGGATGATAGTAGCGCTGGGGCCAAATGCAACCCTGCGCATGTAAACTGAAAGCTGGAAACACATCGCGCTCGGATGATCCTAGCACTAGGATCATCCTCCTTCCATGTAAATGGGGCCTTTATTATCAGCATCTTGCGAGCAAGCCCTCTTAGGAATTGCTCACGGAATCAAGCAGCACAGTGCACATGACGTGACGATTTCGGCGATTTCGTGACGATTTATGATAAACAGTCAAGAAGTTCTAAAAATACAAAATTGGTCTTCCTTTGCCAAGCATCAAACCAGACACGGTAGCTGTATCGCACGATTCTTCACCAACAACCGTCTGATGAAGTTTTCATTTTTGTTTTCTCCTTGATGGAGGATACTGAGGCCATGACTGTCCCTTCATATTAGCATATCCATGTTTACCTGTTACTCAAATATCATAGGGCCTGTTTATATGGTCTCCTGAGACAACCCTCCATCCCCCCCCCCCCCCCTCGAGTTACCCTGTGCGAGCTATGTTTCTACTTATTTCCTCGGAAAGTCGAAAGTTCTATCAACCGATTACATGAGGTGGGCAAGACAACTCGGGGAGGCGAGTTGTCTCGCCTCGGCGGGTAGGGTAACCCTGGAAAGCAGGACAACTTTTTCTCATGTAAACACTTTGGCTCGCCTACCCGGGCAATTTTTTTTTCGCCCGCTTCAAAATGGCTGACACTTACCGTGACCGACTGGTAACCAGTAAACGGAGGCGATTAGTACTGGGCACTACCAGAAAAAGACCATTTTCCTTCCGGTGAATGTTCTGCTCTCGTGTAGGCTTCTTGTCAAGTTACTTCTTGTCGGAGTTGTGGTCCTTGAATACGAAAATGCATTGATATTTTAAGTACGAAATGCGCTGCGGGCAATGCTTTGTAAAAGAAATCTCGAGTGTTCTTCAAACATTTTTTAGACTAAGAATATTGCCCGCAACGCATTTCGAACTTAAAATATCAATGCATTTTCGTATTTAAGGACCACAACTCACGGACCACACTCAAGGACCACGACAAGAAGTAGCTTGACAAGAAGCTGGAAGCCTACACGAGAGCAAAACATCCACCGGAAGGAAAATCGGCTTCTTCTGGTAGTGCCCAGTACTAATCGCCTCTGTTTACTCGTTACCAGTCGGTCACGGCAAGTGTCAGCCATCTTGAAGTGGGCGAGACCACCGAAAACTAAATGCGTGTGTATGCGAAAAAAGATGTTTTTGTCCAATTTCTAGGTTTAAAAACGCTAATATATATCAGGTAATTAGATTTAAAATGTCATCGAAAGCCACGTTACACGTTAAATTTGAATTTACTGATCCCCATGTTCGCGTTTCTGTCTATAAAAACAAGGACTGAAGTACAACCTGAACCAAACAAGGAAATGTTCAATAAATACTGACGACAAGGGCGTAGCTAGGGGGGGGGGGTCCTGGGGTCCCCACGACCTCCCCTCTTTGTAAGCCTACTGTCGTCTTGATTTTGACAAACGGAAAAAATAATTGGCGCATGACCTGGAACTTCTAAGCTCCAGCCAAAGCAACTTCCCGTTCCTGTGTGATGTGTGCGTGTCGCTCGCTTGTGTTTATCTTCAAACTGTTTTCTTTTCTTTCTGTTTTTCTATGGAAGCAGCTATTTCTTTTGTGCTGCTTATCAGGGAAGAGAACCGGGTACTTCTAATGAAATGCATGTACTAAGTCAAAGAGTGGCAAGGCCAGGTTTCGGCCATCTTTGAAATTTAGGTAAGCCAGAAATTGTAATGAACTTGATTCAGCCTCAATGTATGGTTAATTTTTTGTGTTTTAATTTTTCCAGTGCATTTTAGAGGGGGTCAGTAGGGGGTCAATTGACCCGGGTGGTCAGTGTTTTGTCGAAGCCCGCGAATTAGTTGAAAATACAAAACTAAAGCAATGAACGGAACAAATCAATCTATCTTCAATCATTTATACTTATGGTTAACCTATGTCACGGCGCTGTAAGAATGAATTCTTTACTTAAAAGGTTTTCTCCGACAAATGAGCACGTCTAGAAAGAGGATCTGCGGCTGATCAGCTAGCCGCACTGTTTGGCGATTCCAGCGAAAAAAGAAGACTAGATAAAAGTCAACAACACCGGGGTTGTTTACCATTTACATAGGAAAAGCGGTTGGTCGATGGTTCGTACAAATGGTAAGCAGAAATCCCCAGTGAAAAATTCCGTTCAGGATTGGCGTGTACCATTTGCACAACCCCTACTAAATAACACGTGACACGCATCAAAATTGGAGTAGGGCTTGAAACTGGTGAAAATCGCAAATGGTAAACACATTTTCCGTTCGGAAATTCCGGTTGGAAATTTTGGACTACCTTTCAAGACGTTCCGAAAATTTTTGAAATTTTCCTGTCGGGTACACTAAAATAGCCTTACCATTTATATTCCAACCGAAATTTCGGAAATTTTTTTGGTAAATGGTAAACAACCCGATTATCAGTGGCGGTCACCCATCCAAGTGGTAACCCCGGCTAACAGGGCTTAACTTCAGTGACAAGCACAAACACGTGGGTAATTACCATATGCGACTACGATGTTTATCGTGGTCTGCCTATATGGCATTCCACTTAATTAAGGGCCTGTAAGTGTTGACATGGAGGAAGAGTGCCCCAGCTAACCGGGCTACCCGGCTAGGAGGGTTAAAACATACCCTGCCTTCACATGCAACTCACCTAAGGGATGGACCATTTTATTTTTGAGGGGGGAGGGGGGTTGGGCAATTTTGTGTTGTTAAGAATCTTTCCCCCTTTGGCCTGTGCACGAATTCTTTCCCATCGGTTTTCAGTCAATTTATTAAGGTATCACCAAAAATGAGCATTTCATGAGGTATGCCTATACGCATATGGAACAAAAGATGATACATGTACCTCAAGCACTGCTGTCTCTCCAAAAGCAGGAGTAGGGGTAGAAGCAGCAGCAGTGGCAGGAGCAGAAGCAGGGGCATAGTTTATAATGGGCAATATCGGACACTGTTTGTTTGTATTCGTTTCTTTCAATTTGGACACTGGGGGTGCAGAGCATATTTTGTATTGAGGCAGCTAGCCCGCACAAAGTGGGAGCCAACAAGCACTAAAGGCACAAGCATGTACCCCTGGAAATTTTCGAAATTTACAATCTCTGAACGAAAATCACTGGAAATGCCTCTAGTTTTAACAATCACCAAAAAATATCATCTTTTTTTCCCAAAACATACAATATTTTTGAAAAAATTATTGGGCGGCTAGAGCCCTCCAGCTACCCCTGCTCTGCAGTCCCTGTGGCAGTCTATTACACACTAATATAGTGTTTAATGGGTTTTAGTACAACCACTCTACCAATTGTCCTTTATAGTTGTTTATAAAATGTTGGAAGAGTTACGTGCGCTGTGATTGGTCGAATCGAGTTCATTATATCCCGATAAAGCACGTGCTCTACGTCACACGCATGCACTGGTGAGTTATAATGCACGCTGCCTATATCACAAGCTTGTGCGCGAGCAAATAGGTATGAAAGCTTGCTTAAATCTCTGGGACATTTTATAAAAGAAATAAAAAACTTGTTCCTCGTACATTGTTGAGTTATATAAGCACTTGGGAATTTTTAAGAACACTCGAGAAGTGCCAGTGTTCTTAAAAATTCCCGCGTGCTTATATAACTCAACAATGCACTTGGCACGTTTTTTATTACTTTAATACATTCAAGACTGTGAACATTATTTAATATAATAGTTATTGCTTAATTAATTAATAGATATCAGATATGTTGAAGATAACTGAAAGTTAGATTTTAATACAAAAGATGGAAAATGATATTTTATGACATGAATTTTATATTATACCAGATTCAGTGAAATGGTTTAAATTTATGTTTTAATATAAGAGATAGATGGAAATGATGTATTTATGACATGAAACACAAAGAGGTGAATTATTATACAAATTACACAGCATTGTTGTCAGTTGAAATTAAATTTGGTCTAACAGAATCCTACGAGTAGAAAGGCTTGCACAATTTTTTTTCACTTGGCCCAGTGTGCATGAATGTTTTTTCTCTGCTTTTGCTGTGCAGGAATTTTTTTTGGTGATTGCCCAACCCCCCACCCCTCAAAAATTAAATGGTCCATCTCCAAGCGGGATAGTCAGTGGGCTATTTTTAGAGTGGCTGTGAGAACAGCAAACAAAAGAAACATTTTGGCGGCACATTTTAATTTTTCCATCACTTGTTCCACTAACAGCTGATTTTCAGTGTCTCAGGCTATTATTTTGCACTCTATTAACAGAGCACAGCCACTAGAGGCAGTTAACGTTAAAAGCTGCCTTGAGATATAATGCTGGACATTTCGGTCTTCTCACCACGGCTAGGCGAGTGCTCCAGCACAAACGGTTTACCCTGTCTAGCATGTAAACGCGTCAATGCATTTTCTAAAGAAACGTAAGAAAAGTTAATTATCCAAGGGGTAGCTTGGTTAGCCGGGGCACTCTCCCGCCATGTAACCAGGCCCTAAGTAGAGTCAACTCTGACTGGGTAGTCTAGGTCACGCAATCCTCATGTATACGCTCGGTAAAAGTTGTCTCGTTGGAGGAGGGCTGTCTCGAGTACCCGAGACCATATATTCAAGTCACAAACGTCTTCACTTCCCTATGATGTCAACAACACCTGCAACAGTTACCCAGTGTTATAAAGTATGGGTTCGCTCACCTGGCAATGAGTACGAGTTGTTTCGTCGAAATGGTACAAAACCGAGATAACCACACAAGATACAAACGAGAAGAGTGGTAAAGAAGAAAGCAGTATAGCAAAGCTGTCGAAGGATATGGACATTAAAGGCGATTGCATGGGATTATTGACCATCATAAGTAATACGTCCGGTGATGGCCGCGCTGATCTGAGAAAAGCTACCAGAGTGTGTGTTACCTTGGACCAGCGGTCAACAAAAAAAACAATACGCAAGGCGTTCCGAATTCCGAACAACATGAACAACATGAAAGGCGATTATGAGACCTTATGAGTTTTCATGAATAAAAATATTCTCATAAAAGTTTCAAACTGTAATCAGGACGTACCGTACCAGGCAATTTTCTACATATGTATTTGCGAGGCTAAGTCAATCGACAGAAATCGATATTGGAAATCAAACGATACAACCGATATCACTCGATGATTGATATCGATTGAAACCGGTAATAAATAACAATCCAACTCCCACAAAACATAT
>OX419341.1:13031775-13036775 GCA_948470475.1 Galaxea fascicularis
ATTTCTTAATTGTTTACTGATAGGTGTCATGTGCATCACAAGCCATGAAAAATCTCGGATAGTTTGCTTAGATACAGATGTTTTGAGGACGGCACTCGTGGCAATTCACATTGCTCGCCTCAACCCAGTTCCAGAGCCCATTACAAACAGGTAAAACAATTGCCGGGTTAGATGAATGTATTTTGAGCGAACACCAACTCTTCACTCCATCCATTGGACTTTCATCCCCTAAGCAATAATCCCGTCACCTGCTTTGAATTTCAGAGCTTGGCGATTGGCTGCATATCGACAATTTACGTGGTGGATACACGGAACCCTCGCGAAAGGCAGACGTAGAGTGATTCCGGCATGTGTTGTGCACGCCATAAGGAAAGAATTTCCTGAGGAAAGTGGACAGTACTCTGGGTTTCAGGAAACAGACATTGATTTGTGATTCCATCTACCTGGTGTATTTATTATTTCACCAAAATAACTACTATGCTTTGCTTACAAATCACAATAAGTTTAATAATATTACAGACTGAATTAGTTGCTTGTATACATAAGAAATACATAATTTATATTTTGTTCACCATTGTATAGTTTTCTTTTCTAAGAAAAAGGTGACTCCTTATTGTATAAAATACCGAAATAGAAGTACTATATGAAAATATAACTTACAAATCTTCTCCGACTAATTTGTCAAGCTTTGTGCTTTTTTTTATCATGTTAATTATTGGTAAACCTTGATGTGTGTTGGGCAATAACTTCAGCTCTAGGCGGCCTTGGTTTGCCAGCGATATTTTTGGGAATGTTTACAGGGGTTTGAAGGGTTGCGCTCCGCTCACAGGGTTTTTGTTTTTTTCGTTCAATTATAGAATCTAACATAGGCTTGCAATGATCCCTGTTTGTTTTTCCCATTGTTGGCTTAGCTACCCACTCTTTTGTGTGTTTTGGGAAGACAATTTTATATTGGAGGTCCCCTTGATTTTCACCCCGAGTAGCAGTAGCCTGTTGCCTCCCAGTGTTTGCATTGTGGTCCAGTGCAGTCAGCTGGGTACGTGCAACCATGCCCTTGTGGGAAAAATGTTGGCGTTTTGGCACATACTTAGTTTGGACACTATGGTAAACTTCTAAGTTCCCAGTGTGACAGCACAGTGAGAGCTGCTTGATGTCCTTCAAAAAGTTCTTGTCAAATATGACCTCCTTCAAGGCCTCATGGGCTGGGGATCCAGGCCGCAGCCACCTTTTGGTTCTGGCCACATTGCGAGGGATAGGTGGATGAGCACATTCATGATATAAATCTGCTGAGTCCCAAGAGTGAATGTTAGCTATATGATGAACAATGGATATCCACTTTTCTCTCAGCAGCTCTGGGTTTCCCTCGCAGGTTTCTGCACACCACCAAAGATGGTTTGAAATCGATTTGATCCAGGGTAAGAGCTCCCCACAGTCTTTCTTTTTTGCTTTTTCATTTAGTTTTTTTGTAATACTTTTGGAAAGGTGCCACACATCAAATTGGTGTTCTATGTCAGGATAATTTTTCTTCATGTCAGATCGAATCCCAACATGCCGATCTGTTGCCACAACTGTAATGTTCCCCCCCTTAGCCCTTATGTTGTCCATACAACGCGTGAAGCCCTGCCTTTCCATGGCATTGCTGCTATTAACCTCACTCATTTGAACTATTTGAAAATCAACTATTTTATCAGTTTTTTGATCAGTCATAGTGTATGTGCCATATTTTGCATTGTGTCCAGGGCTATCACAACGACCATCCCCTGACAGCCACAAATCTTTGCTATTTAATTCCCTAAAAACAGACTCTTGCTCTTGCCCCCAAAACTCATTAATTACTGGGAATAAATATTTGTCCTGAATGTTATAAAATGTTTTCTCACTAAAAAACTGTAACTTAAGGATCTCAGCTAGAGAGGCTACCTTAGTGTATGAGGAGCCACTGAGTAAAATGGATGATGACATTAGCAAGTTTCCAGCAGCCATCCCTTCAAGCATAGGCTGGTGGCTTTTCCAGATTTATGCAAGTTAGGGTAACAAATAATTGAGTTCCTTGAGTGGACTGGTGCCTTTTGATGACAACTGCACCACAGTCAGGACATCGTTTGAGAAGTTCAAACAGTTGACTTTTGAAAACAAGGAATTTTGTCTCGTCCTGAGGGTTAGGAGACTTGCAGCTTTCCTTGTCCTCATTTTCTGACGCCTCAGAGTCATCTGACAGATTGTATGTGGATGAAGAGGGTTTATATTCGGGATCCTTTTGAGGGGTCACCACTGGAGAGACAGTTTCAGCAATGTTTTCTTTGCTGTCATCTTCTGTTTCAGTCACAATAATATTTGAATTGTCCGGTTCAAATTGTGTACAGGCATCACACATCTCTACCTTAGGAGTTTGAGTTTCTGAAGATTTCTTCATTAGCTTGTCTCCGTGTGTATTGACCTGGCATCCAAAGTCAGTACTCTCCCTAGCTAAGTCTACCTGAATCTCTTGTGACTGCACCGACAACTGACGTTCGGATGGCAGAACTGCTACCCCATCTGATGTATGTGAAGAAGTACTTAGTTGATGCCCATCAGTAACAGTATCAGGTGATGAAGGTATGGCTAATCCATCAGATTGAGATGTACTTGGGGGATGTTCATCAGTCTTTGGTAGTACAGGATTTGTTGCAGTTACAGAGGATATATACCACAAACCAAAACAACAGTTCTTGTTGCATGTTTTACAGCAAAGGAGTTGTATGTTTAACTACCGGTAGGTCCTCATATCAAGAAAAACTTGTGTGAAAGCAGGAGGTAAAATCATTTTGAGACTTGTAGTTTAATAAATGACAGTCAATTGATCTGTTATGGGTATATAGCTGGAAAAGACATTAATAATGATCTGCTTTTAAGGTCAGTAGTTGCAAAATGAAGACACTCACTCATGAGAGAAGGGCATTTGAAAGTCGCAACTTCAAATACTTGCCAATCACATATAAAATTTACTTGGATTTCCCCTTGTTTTGGAGGCAGTATTTTATAAAAATACTTTTCAATACGAGCAACATTATCAATCGAATTTGCCTTCTTTCTTTACAGCATATTAGACTGTTGCGTGACAGGCACAAGCACCGCGCGATTTCAATGATTTTGAAAACAGCATTCTTATAAGTCCTACCTCTTTCCTGGCTTTTTCTTGTGAACGTCTCTCTGATGATAACCTAGGCTTTTTGGGCGGGGGAAGATGAGAAAATATCGAAGGTATGGCATCATCCTTGAGTTCTCTTTTCCCTCTTTGGCCAGTAAGTTCTGCTCTTAAATCACGCTTGTAGTCGTCGGGGGTAAAATGCGCTGAACACAATCTGGAGTTTTTGGTCAAGACAAGATCAGCACGCGAAATTTTCGCAAGCCACTGGTCCCGAATAGCCTTATCCGTTGGAAAGCAGTGGTAGGAGACAGTGATATTATGTCTCGAGTCATTGTTGCATTCAAAGGCAGCGCAGTAAACCATCGTGGCGAACAGAAAGATCTGCAGAAATTATCTTTGAGGCAACCTCGAAGCACCACTCATGATTCAACCAAGTTGCTTTATTTTTATGAGATTGCTTACGTAAGACCGGAAAGTGCACAACGTAAATTAATGGCAAAAACGCAAAGTCCAGCACAACTTTTAAGATTTGTATTTTATTGTACATTACACTGCATGCGTTACCAGTACGTTTAGGATCAACATTCAAGGGATGCTGCACAATTCCTCCCAGAAAAGAGTTGCAGAGCAATCTAATTTGTAGAGGAAACTTCTACATAACAGCTAACCACTCAGTTAAAACGACGAACAGGAGCTTTGCAGATTGCGAAATGCGAAAATGTTTTGCAATCTTTGGCAAGACTGCACGTCTGCAGAAACCCGATCGTCATTCGATTACCAGCAAGTACGACTGTGGAGTTAGATGAAGATCTGTCAAGATAAAAATAAACTTACACAATCCTAGAAAGATCTATCTTTTTCCTGAATCCAAACTGACCATTTCTGAAAATCCTTCACTCGTATTTTGACTATTCAAAGCAATATAATGTCTTCCCGAATGAGCAAAAAGCCTTGACTGCCATGTTTTTCTTCCCCATATCATACGTCATAAGCTTCGTAAAGAACCGCTGACAAGCCCGATCTGAGCCGCCGTCATAACCAGCGAATTGACAGTGAAAAACCGCCTGTTTTTTTGTCTCCTCTTTTCTTGAGCAGAAAAAAAAAGGTTTAATAGTGTTTTGCTTGCCATGATTAATTAAATCAAGCTTTAAAAACGTACTTGATAACATGCGTAACGTCAGACTCAGTACTGCGTTTGTTTGTTTTTTTTTTGTCGAGTTTGTCGCCGCTGTTTGTGTTTTATTTTTTTCACTGAACCGGGAAAAACTTTTTAAACATTTAACTATTTCTAGTCCTTGCGCCAGTAACGTCACATCGTTGAATTTTTCTGACTTCCGCTGAGGACGGTGAGAATTAAGCCGAAGGTTAACTTCAGGAGATATTTTATTAAATTTGTTTGGTTTTGCTTTTAGTAAGTACTCGAGTTAAGGCCAAACAAAACATTTCCTATTACCAAAAGTAGGACGATTTTTCAGAGGTTCACTTGGTTGCCGATCTAAAGGTAGCAAAATCGGATAAAATAAATATTTTCATTCGATGAATAATATATTCTTATTCGTTAAAAATATTCATTTGATAAAAAGTTTCGTTAGATGAAGAAATATTTTCATTCCATAATGCCACGTGTTCTGAGCAGCCATGGCCAAAGCAATTACGGCATGTTCACAGATATTCCAATTCCACTCGGTGTACAGGATACCCAGAAAATCACAAAAAGCGTTACGCAATTTTTGCGCTGTAAGCAGGCGCGTGGAATACCATAAGGAGCAGCAATGACAACGGTGACGTCAACTTTTAAATTTTAAAGGACGTTTTTGGAAAACGTCTTTAAAAATATCACCTCTCGTTTTTGTAATTCCTTCGTGATTGTTCT
>OX419341.1:13046775-13056775 GCA_948470475.1 Galaxea fascicularis
ACCGTTTACACGCTAATAATTTCCGTAAAATTACGCAGTTGATTGACAGGCGCCAGAAGCATTACATTTATAGACGAAATTGACAGACGTAAGTAATTTGAACCGGCGATGGAGCACAAATATGCAAATTTGTACACGGACTATAAAAATAATATTCAAATGTGATCGCTTTGTTGAGAAGTGTAACAGGCAAGTTAAAGTTTCTTACTGGTCGACGGCTCATTTCAAGTTAGTTTTATAAACGTTTTTGGTCGTAATAAAATTTCCGACTATTCTGAATGCGAGATAATATCACATTATTTTGTGAAAGTCCTGAGGGAAATTAGTCACGCTTTACAGTCACAATGTTTTTGAGCGATTCGGGGTCCGGCATAAAACTTTTGCTTTGTAAGGTGAGATATTCAATCCATCTATTTATGCTTTGTGCTACAATTAACTTGACTTTCCAAATATTTTGTTGTTCGAACAGATTAGCTGTTATAGCTACTTGTCCGACCAAATTATATCCTCACAGAGAAAAATATTTGCAGGCTTGTGGTCTTTGTGTTTTTGTCGAATGTTGACAAAGTGTCATACTGATCGTTTAAGCCAAGGGATATAGCCTTTCTAAACAAGATCATATTTGCAATCGAGCGTTCAACATGAAAAGCGTGTCTTCAAAAATACTTCATTACGCACCTGCTTAAATCGATCGGCGTATGTTGCTCATAAATCAAATGCGTTGCTCGCCAGAATTCGGTTTTTTGGCTGGAAAGTCTTTCTCCTGTTTCCTTTTTTTGCCGATTTTCTTCATTATTCCTTCTTCCATCATATTGTGGCAAAAAATTCTCGATTACTACTGCCCCATGTACCGCACAGTGATAAGCTTTATAGTTGCTTTTGCGATATCTCGAAGTTCACTTTCGCTGCTCTGAAGATTTCAAAGTTCCATTCTCGCAGCTCGTGTTCTTCATCTTATTAACTTTATCTGATCACTGATCCTTAAACAAAATAGACCTTTGTTGAGTTGGAAAATCGAAACGAAAAACCGACGCCATGAACATTAAACACGTAAACAATATCTGCAGAGCAAAATTCTCCGCCTTTGTACTACACCCTGAAATTTGCAAACGTTGGACCAAGAAGACTAAGGAGACAAAAGCAATACTTACCAGGGGAGGGACCGGGGGAAAGTTTAATGAATAAATTAATCAGAATCGAGTGAGTGATAGCCTGCGTGGCCGGCGTAATCGGGAAAGGGGAAGGGGAGCGAGGGAGGCGAGAAAAAATGAGGGGGATTGGGGAAAGGAGAGAGGGAACGCCTGCCACAAGAACCCCATTCGCTTCATTTCTGCGTTCGCTGGCAAACGCAAATTTCTGATTGGCTAATTTCTGACAGTAAGTCTCTTGAGAATTGAAGCAATTTAATCCCTCTTACTGCGTGCCCGGCGTGAGACGTTTTGTCTGCATGTGGCACATTCCCGCGTGAAATCAGTCATGCAGAGAAACGCGCGTCTGATTTTGATTGGTGGATGAATTGACAGTTATTGACGGATAGAGTAATTGGATTAACTGAAAATCGTTGGGCGGGAATGAAGCGAATGGGGTTCTTGTGGCAGGCGTTCCCTCTCTCGTCTCCCCAATCCCCCTCATTTTTTCTCGCCTCCCTCGCTCCCCTTCCCCTTTCCCGATTACGCCGGCCACGCAGGCTAAGTGAGTGAACGAATGAGTGGCAAAAACTTCATGCTAGCCCACATTTAGAGCACATATAAAAGAAGACAATAAAGTACATTTACAGGACAATAGATCAGGACAATAGAGGAATACGGATTTACATATTTGGCTTACCATGACGTTCTTGCCGAATGAGTGATCCCCTGAGTGAGTGAGCGAAATTCAGACCCACAACAAAACCTCATGGCATGACTACGTCATCCATGAGCTAAAAAGGGCAACCAAAGTTTACGCTAATCCTGGATTATGTTAATCGGCTTTCGAACAACCGGGCCCCGATGACTCATATTACGACATAGAAGGAATTATATGCAAGGTAAAGAAACGTCCTTCTTAACCTTGACGTGCTATCTTAACCCCTGTAGATGAAAACGTAATAGTGCCAAAGATAGCAGCGCGTTCCTTTGTCTTTCATTTGATGCTTAAATCAGCTCCTTGTTCAGCTTTTCTTCTCTTTTTTTAAGATTAGTCTTTTTGATCTCAAATTTACATTCCTACCAATATAACTTTATTTTTTTTAGCAGTCTTTTATTTTTCCTTATTTATGGGCCGGCCTAGATTAGCTACGCTACCTGCGGGTCCGGTAACTCTGTATAAATATTCAAAATTTCAATAAAAAAAATCAATCAATGTATAAAAAAAATGAGATTTATGGTAAATTATTACATATGACAAATGATCATGAATGAAAGTTCAATTTTCATTTATAATTTGCTTTGCTGGCAATACATGTATATCACACCTTAGACGAAAACGGCACATTACGTTTGGTAACCAGTATGAATATTAGTGTTAATATCTGATGGAGTATTGTCAGAGAAACTATCTTTCACAACTGGTGAGATTTTCAAGAAATCGTATGGCTGGGTGACCAGCCATAGATTCTTTGAGAAATCTTGACATTTTCAGGGCTCGAGACTAACGGTAGCCAGCTAGCCACAGACTAGTAAAAATTCCGTTTTGGCTAGTAGGTTGTGGGCTTCACTAGCCATTTTTGCCAGTGAAAATGTTAGCACAAAACATGTGCACTAGCCACTGGGCCAGTAAGCTGAAGAGTTAGTCTCGAGCCCTGCATTTTAAAGAAAATCTTCTCAAAAAAGAACTGAACATGTCACTCCCTAATTTTCAGTGAAAAGTAAGTTTGCCAAGTGCTTTCAATTTCTTTCATGCAATTTTCTGTAACTTGTTTTGCTATTTATGATGATCGATGTATGTTGATAAGGCAAAATAAGTAAACAGACTCTCCTACTGAACAGTGACATGCAAATTCTCAGGAAAACGAAGCTGAGCCCAGCAGGAGAAGGAGATCAACCATAGAACTTTGAACATTTAACTGGTTTCAGGTGGGGGATGTCTTGTATACTGTGAGGAACAAATGTTGGAAGATGGCTTAAAATGTAGGCAAAGAGAGAAAGGTGAAAGGTGTGATGGTAAATTCTTAATGTGATAAATGAATAAAAGGGGTGTTTTATTCAAAACTAGCACATGCATGTGAACAGTGTTTGGAAATAAAGTATTGCATGGCATAAAATATTGTTCTCTGAAGGATACCTCCTGGTTCACAGTACTGTTCATGTCTGAAGTAAAAGTACACTGACAGGCCAAATGAGCAATAGTTGAAGAGCATGATAAAAACTCTTGTTTTCAGTGAAGTGTACTCCTAAAAAAATAAATACCATACATCATTAGGCAAATGCTATGTAGAATGGAAAATTCCTGAAAATCTTCAAAGTTTAAACATTTCACTACCTACAAGTCACTGCAATGTACCTTAGTTGTCATTGGCTGGCTTGCAGTTAACCCACACAGAATACAGGAAAAAAACATATAAAACATGGCACAGATCATAAATACTATGAAGGAGTTTTTATGGACATCTGAAAGATAAGAAGCCACAGAAAGTTCAAATTAGAAAGGAAGAAACTCTTGCTGTACATGTACATGCATGTTTAATGTATGTGAGAAGATTAACTTAAATGGTGATCCATTAATACCAGTTCGATTGATTTGAGATTGGTTTCATTAACTAAATAAATGGCTTTGACCTCAATGAGAACACTTTTAAAACATGCACAGTTTACTTAAACTGAAGATGACATGGGGCTTTGCCTATTTCCCTTTTTTAAGTTGTAAATGGTTGTTGTCATTTTTAATGGCTGATGCAATCATCAGTAACCAAGCCTTTGGTAGGGCAGATGTAATTAATTATGCTCTAGATTATGTTATAGTAAGGGAATTTCTAACTTCTTTACAAGATATCATCAAGCAAGGCAAAGTTTAGGTCCAAGTTAGATTGTGTTAAAATCCCGGGATAGGGCTAGGATGTCGTGTTATAGATTTATCAGTTGTGAAAGCCAGTTACAGTATAATTTACAATTATTGTAATATATAATCAAAATTTTGGGGATCTGCATCCAATCAACATGGTAACTTGTGTGGTGGAAAGGGAAACAGTGTAAAAGGGTTTGGTTTTGATTCTGGGTTGGAAATTCCCTTCTTTTTAATTGTAAGGGAGACTTTCTATACCAGTCCAAAACAATGTACTTTGAAAATTCTAAGTGTCCTAAAAATGGCAATGACCATTTACAAAATTGAAATACACGTATGCTGGGGCTTCCAAAACTACACTGATTGATTGCTATCCAGAGTAACTATCTGACTCTTTCCCTCTGCATTTGTTTTATGTTCCTTCCTTATTTTTCATTCATTTCACCCTTTTAAATATTCTGCAGTTGTTTGTCCATAAATAAAGAAAATAGAAAAATATTACTTATGTCTGGATGAATGTGAGTGGGCGGGCAGTAGGTGAGTGGGTACCGGTGGCTCGGTGGACAAACAAAATTCCCAGCTTAAGATGAAAATAAATTAAGACTTTCACTGATTATTTTACCCAGTTTCCACTCACAATCCAAGAGAAATCACTGGACAAAGGAGACAGTTATAAAGCCAATGAATTACATTCAACCATTTTTTTTAAATAAAGGGAGAGGTTTTTTTTTGTATACCTTAGACAGTTGCAGAGGCCAGACAAAGAGAACCTGTTGTTGCACTGACTTAAAGTCATACAACTTAGAATTTTCCTGTCTTACTTAAGAATTCCCTGATGAAATGGTGACGCTGCAACTTTAGCATATGGACCAAAACAATGAAAATGCCAGATACATGTAGACTAACAATCAGAAGCACTCTTAAAACTTACTATTCACTTACCAAAATTGTCAGTAGAAGAGATGAAGGTTAATGTTAAGAGAGCTCCATTCTCCACTATTTGTAAAATATAAGCAACAAGATTAAGCAGCCAAAACCATGAAGTTGTTGAATGGTATTTCTGACCTAGTTGGGTACTTCTGTAATATTTATGTAAAGCAAGAGGGAAAAGTACGATGCGTGGAAGACATTGCAAGGCTATACCCAGGCTCCAAATAAACTTCTCAGGCATATTTCCACCTATTACAGCACTTATTGATGGCAAGTAGTTTGGGACCTAAAATATAAAACATAAAACAATACAGGTACAGTACATGTAAAACAAATGAATAAATGAATACATGAATAGATAAGAAAAAGAAAATGTTTTAATGCATATAAATAATAAAAGAATAAATAAATAGATTACCTGTTCAAGGCTCTTAGAGGTGCAAAGAAGCTTTACAGAAATAATCAGAGCTCAGCAATAGCGAGTTTAACCAAATCTAGTTATCACTGACAGTACACATACAAGTAAGTGAGATAATTTGTAGCTTGAACTTGGGAACATGTTATTTGAGTTTTTGCACTGTCCTGTATTTGCACTATGGCCTTGTAGAAAAAGCTACCATAAAATAATTTTGTTACCATTCTTTTGCTTGGTTTTACCAACAGATTAGATCTATTTGGCTCCCCTTATACCATGTCCTGAGTTTGAGGCTCCCTCAAAATTTTCTTTTGAAGAATAATTTTGGTTCTGAGAAGCCTTGGCTTTGCTTTTGATAAAGCCTTTCCTGATGTCTGGGGAGTGGCAGGAGTTAAAGTGCGTGTATTGGAAAGTCTCTCTTGGTTTGAAGTGCATGTGCACATCAAGAATAGACTCTTTTTTAAATGTATCGCCTATGTAAACACATGTATCTAAGGTGATTTCTGTATCTGAAATATCAGCTGTGAATTTTATTGTAGGATGGAAGTCATTTGCTAATGTAGGTTTGTAAATGCAGAGATTGCATCTCTGTCTATGTTCCATAGAGAAGAGATGTTGTCAATGTATCTTTTCCAAATAAGTGGGTTGTTTGGACTTAAGTTCATTATTTCTGTCTCAATCTTAGCCATGAAAATGTTGTCAAAAGAAACTGCCATTTTGGTGCCCATTACGGTACCGTGAAGGTAGTTTTTCGCGTTGAAATGGAAAGAGATAAGTCAAGTCAAGATAAGTGTAAGCATATCCCTGAGGAAGAGAGTAGGAATGGATGGTTTATTCATTTTCGTATGTCGTGCATACAGTAGCAATTCCTTCCTCCTGTGGGATGTTGGTATATAGGCTAGTGACGTCCATTGAGACAAGGATTGTAATTTTGGCGACTTTAGTTTTCTCTGTAAAGTTTAGGAAATCTGTGGTATCTTTGAGATAGGATTGTTGTGCCTTAGCAATAGGCTGAAGGAAGTAACCAACAAATGATGAGATTCTTTCTGTAGGGCCTTCACAGCCTTTTTTTCAATTGATTATGCCGGGTTTAAACGAAGAAGCCTCTGAGAAGCAGGGGTAGAACAATGATATCTGCGCTGCTCAGCAGATGTTACTAACCTAAGTTAAATTACATCTGTGACGCAGGCTACAGTACAATCACCATTACGCAAATATCAGTGAAGTATCTGCAGAATGTCCGTGCCCTATGGATCGACATGTCGGCCAACAATTGGACTACCACTCTTGGTCGACATATTGACCAACTCTCATCTGATATATCGGTGGGTATATCGACCGACATATCTCGGTCAATATCAGCTGAGTGTCGGTCAATATGATGACCAATACATCAGTTGAGGGGTAAACAAATTATAGTGCATGATCCAAACCATCTAGGGCTTTCACTTTACCACAGCATTTTGCAGCTGAACAAAGGATAACAGAACAATTTACCATCAATGGGAGGATTATAATGAGTAGCTCAAACTTGGTGGAAGAGCTAGAAGTTCTTTGTTTGGACAAACTGTTTGCTATGTTTACAGATGCATGTTTTTAAGTGGACATGTATTTTCAAGTGGTGGAAACCTCTACAACACAGGTGAATTCAGTAAATAATTTGAAGTTTTGAACATTTGGTTCAATTGTTGTTACTTTTGTTCAGGAATGAAACTCGTATTTATCTCTAAGTTGACTGAATGTAAATAATATTCATCTACACTCGTTTTGGACAGTCAAATTAAAAAGTAGTTGAATTGCTTGTTTGTTTGGCTTGTGAGTGAAGGAGTGTTTCTTTACTTTGCTTGGCTGACTGTTTTTCAACGTGCCGCAGCAGTGTTGAGAATAATTTTTCCCTGATTTTATTCACTGGTAATCAGAATAAGTCCTTGTAAAATTAAGTATTAATATCACTTGTGTTTTCAGAAATTGATGAATTTTGCCCTTGTCACTGAGTGACTTGGACAATTTCAGCAACTTCTGAAAACATGTGATAGAAATCCCTAATTTTTCAACCAGGTATTTGTGGTGTTACCTGCAAAAGCATCTTCCAAATCCATTGAGGCTAACAGTTTGTTTTCAACCTTGTTTTCTAGGTCGTACAAGATGTCTGAGTCAAAATAAAAACCAAGAGAATTGAAAAATTGGGGAATTCATTTGGGTTGATGGCATGACACTGTAGCTGCATGCATCTGTGCTCTCATAAACAATGCTGTTTTAACCAATCAGAGTGCATGTTATATTGAAACTTTATTATAATATTTAAGGAATTGGAAACATGTACCATGTTTCTATTGAGTAATAGAAACACGAGTGGAAGTTTGGGAGAATGAGAAATGCTGTGGGAACATGAGCCGCAGGCGGGTGTTTCCACAGCTTTTCCGAGTTCTCCCAATTACTTTCACGAGTTATAGAAATACGATTTCTAACCAATCAGCGCGCATATTTTCTTGGGACTGTTTTCTAAGATTATATAATTGATTATTGACCATTATCGATCAAAAATAAATATTAGCACCAGCTAATTTATTTATTTATTACGATTTTGGCAAGAATACATAGGTGAGTGAATGTGTTGTTGAGTAAGAGTGCCAGGGAAAGTCTGTAAAAGAGTCTGAGACCCCATACAAGATGGACCACCCTACTAACTAATATATATAATTACACTACAATAGGAAAGTATATAATACACAGCTACAGTGGGAAGCCCAGTCCAATAGATAATTAAATAAGTACTATACACTCTAAAATTAGGATGTTAACATCAGAAACTAGTATCCTTAATTTAAGTAGTTGTTTTCTTAAATTAAGAATCAAGACCTTGATTTAAAACTGAGGTCCTTACTACCGGAATTAAATTAATAAATGTGTTTCTAAAATTAAGAAATCAGGGTTTAGAGTGATAGGAATACGATAATAAATAGGATTACTAATATAAATAAGATAATAAGTGAGAAATCAAGAAATTAAGAAATTTGTTGAATACCCATTTTCATGGATTAGATGAACCAATTATCGCCAATGAATGCATTATTACTCATATTGACTGTATTGATAGGCAATCAATCACTGAGTTCCATTTCATCGCCAATTACTTACTGCCGGTTGTATTAACAATACTAAATTATTTGTTTGTTCACTCACATGGCAAACCGTCCGTGTAGATTCCTCATAATGCCAAGCGATGGCGATGGTCACACTTGATGTAAAAGAGAACAGCGGTAAAAAACAAATGAATTTAATAAAACTGTTTAGAGAGAGACAAATAAACGGAGATTGAAAACAGTCTGTCGCCATCTTTTCTTGTGTTCTTCTCTCACCGTCCACCCGGTTCACATGACTCCTGTGGGTAATCACCGTCACGCGGCCGCTTACTACAGCACAGCGGTTGTATTAGAAAGAGCAGACGCTTTGATGAAAACAAGATGGCGGATGAATCGAAGGTTTGTGATCTTTGAAAATTAGTGCATTTAATTTTATCAGAAGTTACTAACATTTTAACCATGTAATTTTTTTTAAGATAGTTGAAACTAGTTGCGTGAGTAGTAGCGTGTGGCGTTTAAGAATATGGAATTCTGGTAATCGAATGGGGCAGAGTAAGCTTGAATTAGGGACAGTCAGTAATTTTTATATAATTATATTTAGGCAAGCCTAAAGGCGGAGCTCCATAGTTCTTTCCTTATTGTATGGCATTTACCGATAAAATAAAATCAATGCCAGAACTCGAGCCAGGACTCTTGTAAGGACGTCTGTATTGTGATTATAGTTTTTTTTTTTTACTGTTTTGCTGCAGAGCCACAGCCACCATTCAAACATGTGCTAACGTATATTTTCGATTTATTTTCGGCCTTTGCCACGTTGGATGAAGAGACTACATTACAATGAGCATAAACGATTTTGCTTCATCACAGTTTTATTACATCCGATTACACTTCAATACAAATGGTGTAAATCTCTAAACTATAGATTAACAGTCCCATTGTCTTTAAATCCAACATCACAACCGATTATGTGCTTTGGATGAGTCACAAATTTTCTAACATGTATCGTTGACATTTTAACCTCAACAAACTGAAATATTCCACAACAAAACAAAATGATAAAACCCCAAAGTGGGTACTCTTCGACATCACCCAAAAAAGAAGAACAGTGCTTTGTTCACCTTGTTTTTTCCATTTTATGGCGTCATTTTTGTGATCTATAAGAGTAAAGACGACAGAAAACTGCCGTCGGTGTCCTTTGTATAATAGCACTGAAAAGCATAAAGCGAAAATGACTTGAACTTTTCGTTGTGAAAAGTGACTGCGGCACGATAAGCCATGAATCAACTCAGGTGATCAACTGCAAATCGTTGAGAATGGTTTTATTCATGACTTTGATCAACTATAACTGATTGCCAACTACTTACGTTGACTACAAGTTGTGGGTGGTATTATTTTTTATATCACTGTTAATGATAACATCTGATTGGCAATGACAACAGACAAACAAATCGGTTTCAGAAAAAAATTTGTCAATAAACATTGAATTAAAGACAATGTTTTTACTGCAATTAGCCTTTTAAGTCTGCGATTTTTTAACTAACAACGAGAATTGCTGTGAGGGACAACGTATTGCTGGCATTTCGAATGCTGG
>OX419341.1:13069275-13074275 GCA_948470475.1 Galaxea fascicularis
GATGTCTAACTCTGAACTTTTTCTTAAAATCAAAAAGAGAGAAAAGCTATTCATGTTTATGTTTACATTCTCTTATTACAAATTAATGGCAATTAATGTTGAAACAAAATACATACATAACCTCTCCAACCAAGTGATACAATTAGGTTTCCTGGGTGGGTTCTGTGATTCATAGAAGTTCTTGGGTACAGGTGGTCAGCCCATCACACAGCCTCCAACCACACCTGATATGTGTGAGGGTGGACCACCACACCTAGGGGCTACATTATTTCCCTACTCCTTTTGATTGATGTGGGGTTCTTTAACATCCCCTTCCAGTTTTTGTGTGGCTTACACAAAGTGTGTAGCCACATTATGGCACAATTGGATTCATTTATTTGTTCATGAGAGTCGCCTGCCATGTGGTGTAGTAAGCCACACATGTACGCTTTGGGGACCTATTTTTATTTTATGTGTGGAGGTGAAGGAAACAAGGCCAGTGGCTTAATGTCACTGCCCAATGATGCGATGATCTGAACTGACGCAGATGTTGAGCACACACCCAGCATGATTGTAACAGTTATTTTAAGTCCATGGTTTGTGGTCTGGTCTGAGGTGTGAATCCACAACATCCTGCTCAGCAGTGCAGTTCACTGCTGACTGAGCCAACCAGGTGGCAGAAAAACCAGGTGTCAGTGGGAAACAAATTAATGCTATTGGTGTATTTAATTTTTTTGGTGGAAGCCTACTTAAATACTCCAAAGTAAAGCTAAGGTAAAGTTAAACATGTTTATTTGTTATTTTGTTTCATTAAAAGAAAGCAGAAGCTGGTGTTCCAGATGACGTAAATTTCAAAAGTCAAGTGTTTGATTTGAGTTTCCATCCTAACAGAGATATTATTGCTGCTGGGGAAATTGACGGAAGAGTAACAGTGTAAGTAGTCACTTACTTTTTTTTATTTTCAAACAAAAGTCATTTTCTTATTAAATAAAGGAGCCTGTAGTGGGTTACAGTGGATGTTCAGAGCCAATATGTTAAATATTAAGTGGCTATGTCAGCTCATCAGTGATGGAAATATTTTGACTTTGTAGCCATAACTTTGCTACGTGTGAGGCTTGTCTTGATGACTTGACTTACATTAATGGCCTCGCTTTTACAAAGAGTGTCTGCACTATTTTCGTTTTCTCAGCTGTAGGGCTCTGTGGCTCATCTGGCAACTTAGTGCATCATGCTGTAGAGTGGGGAGAGTATGATGATAACTATAATTATATTAAATGGCTCTGTGCTTCCTCTGGCTTGCAATTGTCAGCTGACTTGGTGGTTTATAGTGTAGCCGAGGTGCTAGAGGTTTTTATTTTTCGTTCTGGAGAAGCTGTGATATACAGTGAACAGAGACATGGAAAATTAGAACCTCTGGTTTTGGCAGTTAAGAATCTCATTTCCCTGCAATTCAAAAACAGTGGGGTGGCTATCCTCATCAGAAAGTGATCAAGCAGATATGCCATGCTGTTACATGCAACCAGTTGCTATCATGTACATGTAACTCTATAGTAATTTCTCAGACCAAATATGGTACTGCCAGGGTTTTACTATATTTGGGCATTAACACGAGGTCTTTGCGAAGGATGTTTTTGGTATGAACTGTTGGGGGAGTTGGTCGGTGCTTCACTTCGTTTTGGAAAATGCTTTCTCTTTTGTTCTTTGAACACGTTCTGAACTTTGTTAGACTGGAACAATAACTATGGAGGACTTTAATTGCGACTATTGCAAGTGGAGGCTGTGCCACTGGCAGCATCAGATAAGCTTTGAACTTTAAATGTTATACTCTTTTGAGTTCATACTGCAGAGTTACATTATACTGTGATGTCCAGTAATGTTTATATTTGCTTACAATAAATCGAGTGTTATTGTTATTGAAGTATCGCTGGTCTTGTTACACATTCATAACAATGCTCTTTCAAGTCTACATCTACACCTACATCTACATTTATGTTGTGGCTATGCAAATCAATTGAGGCACACAAGGGACAAAATAATGAATAAAATGCCAGCTTTTGGATAGCTGAAATCATGCTCATGCAAATACAAGCAAACTTGTGGCATGAGAACTTCATTGAAGCCTACTAGTCAACTGATCATTTCACAAACCTCTAAAATTTCATTTGTGTGCTGTACACTTTATAATTATACCGGTAATCGCTTTGGCAGCATATCAGGCGAGTTTGTAGAGCCATGGTTCGTATTTTGGTGAGACGCTGTCAAGCCAAAATACAGAATGATGCCGCTGAAGCATACTAAAAAAGTACAATTAGGTATTTACAGTACCCAAAGTCAGCCCAAAATGTGGTAAATGTTTTAAGTACTTAGGGTAATAAAATCTGTTGGGCATCTTATCATGTGGCCTGCAAGGAGAATGATATGAGGGAACAAACTGCTCAAAAAAAGATGAATGCAAAATAATTTTACTTTAAGTTTTATACAGTGAGTAAAGAGGTTGCAAAATATGTGTAAAACCCATCTCTGCAAAATTATTATCGGCATTTGAAAATTACAGTGTATGCCGAAGAAATCATTTTGCAGGTCTTATCTTGAGGGAATGAACACGTAAACAGTGTAAATGTCACATGGAACCTTCAAAGACTCGCTTCGGCCTTTCAGATGTTCACTAAGAAGTACTTTTGGAACCAGAGGTAAAGTTGATAGTGGTGGCATTTTCAGAATTTGCAAACAAGCTTTCAGTTGCAATTTCAAATTTTCACTACTTGCTGCAAACCTGATTGTGCATTGGCTAGCGTCCCTCCAGCTAGTTTTGGCAAGAAAGTTTTTTGCTTTTTTAAGTATACAACTAGAAAACAGCAGCTGGATCTTAAAGGATATGTGGTTTCTGTTTTGTTGGTAAAACCTCTTTCCAGTTTGTCGTACAGTAACATTACTTTACTTGAAAGTGACAATGATATTGTTTGATATCAGGTCAGTGATGTGATATCATAGGATATCAGGACAGTAGGTAGACTTAGCTTCTGATTGACAAATTGCAACTTTGGGAAAGGTTAACAGTTGTACCCTTTTTTTTTTTTATCAATACAACTTTATTGAATATACACACGTACAGTAAATCTACAACGAAACGAAAACTACAAATTAAAGCTGACAAAAAAGAAACCTAACACAATAAAAACATAAGTAGTAACTTAAATTAAATGGGAGCGCAATCAGTTAAGTAAACAGAATTTCATAACATATTTAAAAGAGACGAAAAAACAGACCATTTTGTTCTGAAATCTTTTTCATGACCAGTCGTACAAGAAATATATTTTTCTAGACTAATTTTATCACGAGCTAGGGAAACAAATTCATTAAAGATGTAAAATTTACCGTTAAAAGCTTTTACATAAAGAAAGTACTTTCCTATAATGACTAAATGATTGAGGGCTGAACAGAATTTAGGATCGTTATTAATAATGCCAAACATAATTTCTTTTATTGAAAGTGATGAGTTTGAGTTCACCATGTGCGAGGCCCAGTCCAGAAACTCCTTCCAGAACAGTTGTACCTTTTGGACATGTAATAATAAGTTTTTATTGAACAGATTTAGCTAAATTTAGCTGCCATCAAAAGCCACTCTTATCATTCTGTAATAACAGGAGCCAAGTTTATACAAAATTACTGAGCGATTGAGCCTTCTTACCTCAAAAATGTATTGAAAGTTCCCTTGGGATGTTACTCAGTGTTACCCAATGTTTACCGGTAGTTGATGATCAAATAAATGACTGGATTGTTTCTGTCCTGTGACATCTCCACAGTTACTCCTACTCTGTTACTGAAGACAATCATTTGCTGCTAGATCTTCAGCACCACAAGAAGGCTTGCAGAGGGTTGTCGTTCTCCCAGGATGGCCTGTGTAAGTAATACCTTGAAGCAAGTAAATAAAAATAAATCTTTTAATTTTTTTTTTCATTTAAAGTGAATAGAGAATTTTTCAGTTTGCATTTGTACCCATTTTGTGTTTATGATTTACATGGATACAGTTTATGCATAACCTGTTGATGAGCAAGAGGTTAGAAACCTTATGGGAAAGAACAATAATTATAAGGTACAGTTGTGTAAACATTCTAAATTTTTTCAGCTTGGCTGCCAATCCTTGTTTAATTTATTTGACAGTTACATGTAGTCATGTAGTACATGTAGTCAGAAAATACACATCTATACATGTAGTTCAAAGCAGTGTACAATCATGTAACAAAGCTAGGGGCCATATGTTGGCCCTCACTCAGCCTTCCAAGTGGCAAATGGATGATTTGGAAATTGCAGTTTGCTTCTTTCAGTCTCGTTCATATGCACAGTATAGCGTAACAGGCATAGCGTAGCAAAATCTGAATTCCTTTCTATATTATATTTTCACTATGGCAACCATGTTGAGCTGACTGATTTCCCATCTTGAGGAAGATTCAGAAACAAAGGTGTGCTGTAACACAGCAATAAGCAACAGAAAAACATATCCATGAGGTTGATCTTTGCCATGAGATTAATTCTTACCTGAAGTAAGTCTCCTTTGATTTTAGACCTTTTTACAGCATCTAAAGATAAATCATTGCAGGCAGTTGACATGAATACGGGAGGAGTTGCACATTCAATTAAAAAGGCACACAAGTAGGTCACCAATTAATTTATTGATGATTTGTAATAGTTAATGATATTGATTAGTAATATCGAATAATTAATAATTAGAAACAATTTTATGATGCCAATACAGCTACTTTCAGGATGCCTTAAACCACTGACTCTGAAATCGTAACTGAAGGTCTTGTCAATTTTTATCGGTATGTGCCAGTCAATACACCTGTACATCTCCATACAAGGGTAATGACTGAGCCACAGTGTTCTCATCCATGAGTTAATTTTGACTTGTAATATTACTTTAAAACCCACAAATATAAATTTTGTTTCAATTCCTGTCCCCCTACATCTCCCAGACAATTCTGATTTGTGATACCTTGCAAAACCATGGTTTTGGGGGACGC
>OX419341.1:13079275-13099275 GCA_948470475.1 Galaxea fascicularis
TGGGGCGAATGGGGTGACATAAGCGACCGTTTTCCGGGTCACCCATTATCCATCGATTCCTGTGTGGCTGTAAGCGACAATGTAGTGTGTACAGGATCAATGGACGGCATAATCAGGTATCTACTATAATTACACGACAATATAATGTAATGGGAGAACATTTCAGTTGTGATGCGATTGAATACCTTGCCATGAGATGCGATACCATCCATTGCTATAAAGTAGGCGTTTTTGCCGCTACAGCGCGCCCATTCATCGGCTAGTTCAAGGTTACATAACATCTCACAATGAAACTGTTTACCGCCAAATGCCATTAGCGGGCAACATTGGGAAAACTATGACGTCAAACGGGAAACAGTTCACTGTTACCCGCGAAATGTTGACTGCTGTTGCACGTGATCAGAATTTACTTTTGTTTTCGTTTTCCACCGGTTTGATCCATTTGTTTTGCTATATAACAAATCACTTCACGTCTCGGAAAACATTGAGATTCTCGTGAACAAAACTCACTGTTTCCCTTGGGACTAGTCATTAAGTGTTAATTATTAACCACGTCAATCGTTAAAAAGAGAGAATCCTCTCATAATAATTAAGACGAGCGTTTGAAATGACTGGTTGAATTAACTGTATGGTCCGGCAATAGCGAGTATAGTCGCCTCTTGTTGCTCCCACGGTAAACAGCGGCATTTGTACTTTCGGGCTATTAATTGCATAATATGATTACTATTTTTATCTGCTATGGCAGTCGATATCTTTCTCACAAAAGTGTTCATTCGACATCAATGCTGTAAGAGAGCTACATTTGTAATGTACAGTTTACTATGATTTTTTCACTGTTATAGTTTCAAAGATTTAGGATTGCTTATTTAATTAATATAGTTAGAATGTTAGTCATTAATTGATCATTTTTGACATCCTTATACTTTTCTCGGCATATTAGCATGTATTGCTAGGGGCCTAATCAGCCTCGTCAACCCGAGTTGAAATAAAGTTATCTTACCGTACCTTAACTTACTAGTCGATTGTTTGGTCGTTAAATACTACGTTTTGAGCACGGGACATGGTCGACTTAAAACGCAATGTTCGCTTTCGAGTAGCCTGAATGAAATTTCGATGTAAAGTTTCTTAAATCCAAATAATTCATGATCTAACAATGTAAGAGACTGCTTTCTGAAAGTCCGAGGGACTCAGGGTCATGGCTTGCTGAGAAAACTTGTTGTCATCTGTCTGTAACAACCTGTCAGCACTGTCGTCCGTGGGAGGTGATTTCCTGTTTGATCTCCTTACATTAACAACTACTCTAAGGATAACAACTTCAGGTTTTTCCCTAAGAAACACTGGTTTTTGCTTAATGTTTGCGCCATGTTAAATTGAAAAATGGAGGATTTTACTGGGAAAAGGTTAATAGTGAAGGCGAGGTGTGTAAATGCGTTGGTGTCCTTCGATCCCTAGAGCTGTGCACATTTTACCGAACCGTTTTGTTGGTACCATTGGAGAACACGACAATTTTCCTGTGGAAAGAATGCGCCTGTCTAGAGATGGCAACACGCTGGCCAGCTGTTCTCATGATCAAACTGTCAAGTTCTGGGATGTGAGTCATCTTGAGACCCTTTTTGTGGATCCAGGAAGTAAGAAGAAAGACATTGCCACTGAAACCGCTACAAATGACTTCTTTGCTGATCTATAAGGAGGTGTGCAGCTGTCAAGAGTAGGCTTTGAGGAGGTGAGGAAGGCTTCTTAAGTTTTCAGTGCGACATCTAATCTTCTCGGAGCACTTACACCTAAAGCCTTTTTGCTATACTTAGTTACTTTGACATTGAAAAACCTGCCGTTAGCCATTCTCTTTAATAATAATTCGGAAAATGGCCATATGCCATTTCTACGTTTTGGGTATGAGGCTGATTTCACTCCTTCGCTCGAAACTTATATGTACATTCGCTGACCAGTGCATAACGCTTTTCACATATTGCGCATACGGCAATGAACTAAAATCCAACCATGAAACTCTGCAACCAAAATTGCGATCATGAAAACGGCCAAATAAAAAGAAACTTTCGTCAGGTTACTATAGAAGACTAACGAAAGATACCCAGAAGAGGAGGAACTCGAGTTTGATAATTTTGTATGGCGTTCGATTCTCGGATTCGGCATCATAAGAGTGCTGAGTTTGTTGGTTCTCTACCCTGCTCCGAGAGGTTTTTTCTCCGGGTACTCCGGTTTTCCCCTCTCCTCAAAAACCAACATTTGATTTGAGTTGAGTTGATTTAAGGTCTCCCCAATTAGTAGAGCATCTGTGCTCAGCTAGAAAGATTTGAGACTTAAATAAAGTTATTATTATTGTTATTATTATTAGAGACACAGCAGCTGCCAAAGGGCTATTTGTTTTGATCAAAGCAACAAATACTTTATCATACGTTAAATATAATGCAAGTGTCGCGCTTCCCGTTTGGATTCCTTACAAAGGAAGCAAGAGTAGTTTATAGTTTTATTAACGGTCGGGTCCGAAGAGTAGCTTCCAGTATGGTAGAAGCGAATGTCTTGGCAAATATCTTGCGAGTTTGTGCCTCCCCCCCACGCCCGTTTCTGTACATATGAGGTTTGTAAGTTAAGGGGGACTAACTTAACTACAGACCTAAAGTTGTTGCCAAGGGATTTTTACGGATTGTGTTTGTGAAACACTGTTATTTCGGTAGTTTTGACACTAAATCGGTGGAACGTGCGAAGGTGAACATGCCACAGGCCACACGTTGAACAACTTGGTTTGTGGATTTAACGTTCAGCAGGTTAGGCAAAATGGTCAACCTCTCACGCTAATTTGTACTCTTCTCTCTGCTTAAAAGGTTTGTTTAAGGACGCGGGAGTAACAAAATTGCTGCACCGCTGATTGTGGTGCAACGGTCAGAAGATATGCGAATGAATATGTGTAAATCTGCCTGGCATACAAAGGCGTGTTAAGAAGAGCTATAGCTACTTTAAAAGATCCCCTTTTTCTTGTGGACTATATGCTTTGATTCAATAAAGATGAACGCGGAGAAGGATTTTTTTGTAATTTGATGGAAGCAGGTTGGTGAAAATGTATTAAAACTGAAATGTTGGAGTTGGGGCATTTAAACGAAAAGTACTATCCACCCTTTATTCCCAGGACTTCACCTCAAAGGGGCCAGATGAACTGTTCTTGCTCTTGATCGAGCTGTCTGGCTTCAATAAGGAACTACTGAAGGAGTGGAGGACAGGGTTTTGCTATTGGCTATTCAAGACTGCCCGTGTAAACTGACTTGCATGAAAGGTCATTCTTAGACTTTTTGGCATAATCGCTGATGCCTGTGAAACGACAAACGTGTAAATAAGGCATCTGCAAGGCCACTTATCGGAAAATAAGATAACCAGATTGCAACGAGTTGAATATTTTCGGGTCGTAACGGAACTTTACAATAGTGTTGGACATGTGCGCCATACAAGGAATTATAATAGGTTTCTACTCTCTAAAAGATAACATTTTCCTTAGTGCGGTTTTCTAAAAATTTATTTCCGTAAATAAAGTAATGTTAAAAATTCATGATGATGCCGGTGTTATTGTAACATACAACAATAAACCAAAGCGTTTGGTGGAACACAACTCTGAGGGCCTAAAATAACGTTTCCCTATCCCGCTTCCCGTCTCTATTTTTTCTTTCATCCCGCTATCCCGCTTGCTTCTGACATGTCATCCCAACCCCGCTTCAAAAATTGTTTTTTTGCTTGACATGTCTCAGTTTTTTTTGGATGAGATGCGGTTTTCGCGGGTTATGGTTAGGGTTTGCATCACAAATCGGTCTTTGTTCACGGTAATCAGCGGCAGTTAGTTTATTTTGGTAACTTTTTTGTCTTTTGGGTTAGTGTTGAGGTGACCAAACAAACGTTTTTTTTCTTTATCGGAGAACATCGCATGGATCATGATGAAGGCCCTCCGTCACACCAAACTGAAAAGTAGGCAGTTGTCGACACAAACAAGCATAATGGGAAACAGAATCTAAGCCAAGATTTATTCAGAGATGTCGTTCTTACAGAAGACCCTCCAACCATGTAATGATGTATGTTAACTGGTGGAGTGAATAAATATTTACAAACTCAGCTGTTAACAGTCGAAACGTACTCATTGTCTTAAAAAGTTTCTATTAAACAGCTTAACTATTATAACAGTTCAGGTCATTTTATACAGAGGTCCGCAAGGGCAACTAATCGAAGTCAATTGACCTAGACTGGAAGGTGATTCAACTAACCTGACAGTTTCGCAGACCTTCTTCACAGACCGTGCATTTCTTGGCAAAGCTGCCCTAAATTTCTCCATTCGAAGATAATTCTGCCACAGCTGCCCTTCTCGTAATAAAGTGCACACAGTTGATAATGTCCTCAACTTTTGTCCACTTGGTCGGCAACCACGTGTACTTCGTGTACTTCACGACCTTCATCGACCTCAGGGTCGTTTGAAAGTGTTTGGCGCTTCTGTGTTGCCATCAAACAACCTCTCAAACAAGCTGATTTTTACCTGCAGTCCGCCACAACTGTCAAAGGATAGAAGAGAAGATGCGAAGTTGTTTTTAAGCGTAAGAAGGTCAAACGAGGTCGTCCAGGTTAGGCGAGTGAGCATCTGGCGAAAAACTCAATGAACTCATTGTCTTTATTCGCTGATCGTTATCGGGTGAAAATGAAAATGTCATTCCCTGTTTTAGAATTCTAGATATTCTTATGGTTTCCTTCAGACAAAATTGCGACACTGTGACAGTTGTTTATTTTTATAAGTACTCACGGGATTGATAAAGATCTCTGCGGAACTGATTTCAGACAGGATGGAAAAAACGGTTTAAATAATCACCCCAAAACATCCAGACTAGTTTTTCTTCACGGAATCGTGAAATATTCGAGTGCATTGTCGTCGTCTGTCCCGTTTCCCGCCCGGAAAAATCAATGATTCCCGCCTCCCGCCATGAGAATGACGAATTTCCCGCTTCCCGCCGTCAAAGTTTTGTTCACAGATGGCACCACCTCTCAGTAACTTCTTGTTTCATTGGTTCTTATTAACACGCAGCTCCATTGTTTCAGGTTTAGGGTCCATTGTTTCTGTTGTTTCTTTATTGTTTTCTCAACCAATCCTGTGAGTTGTTCCGATAGCTGCGTGGCGCCTCTTCGTTCATCCAACATCCTGGCAGCGAAAAAAGGCTTATCCCGCATCCCGCTAATCCTATGTTAGGCCCTCAACTCTATTCTTAACTGTCCTACATGGCGTGCAAGCACATGTCCTCTTGTCATGCGCACACAACACTCTAGGTACGCAATGCGTATACAATATCCGCCCTTTCCTATGAAGGCATGGACGCTAAGAGAAAGCAAAGGTAGCATGACTAAACTCAACTAGGCTCACAATAGAATTCGAGTAGGCGCAGTTTCTAAGACATGTCCTAGCTCAAGAGAAAGTCATTAAAAGAACTGGGAACACGGCGTTCTCGGACAGGCCTGCCAAGATTTCCAGTGTTCCGTAAGGTAATGTTCCCATAACTGGGGACGCTCCCTCCTTGGGTAGGTCTTCTGACGGATTCAATACTCCTTGCTGTGGGAATCACTAGGGAGCTTAAGCACGCGCGTTTTTGAGACGCGGACGGCAACCGGAAGTGAATATTTCGCACCCCAGGATAGCGGTCTCAACCAGACTTTTAAACGTAGGGTCTCTAATAGTGAAAAGATACTTAACGATATAAATATAGTTGTGTGAAGACAAGTTAAAAGGGAAAACATCTCACTTCCGGTTGCCGTTCGCGTCTCAAAAACGCGCGTGCTTAAGTTCCCTACTTTCTTGATCATGGAAACGTTCCTAAACAACCGTGTCGCTTCTCTCGCAAGTTCGACGATGACATCCTTTTTAGCTCATGGATGACGTAGTCATGCCATGAGCAAAAATGTTAAGGTGACTGATGTTTTTAATGATTTTATGTGCCCGCGCAAAAACATCTAGCCTGTTCCAGGCTCTCGGATAGTAGGATCGGCACGAACAGAAAGGGAACACGAAAATAAGACACGCTCGGGATCTGGGGGAAAAGTCCCCACGCGTTTCTTTGCACTCGTTTTCTCATATTTGCGCTTTCCCTTATATCTCGGAGCCTGGGCTAAAAAACATCGTGACTGTAAAGCGTGACTAATTACCCTCGGGACTTTCACAAAATATTGTGATGCTATCTTGCCTTCAGAATAGTCGGAAATTTTAATACGACCAAAAACGTTTATAGAACTAACTGAGCCGTCGACCAGGAAGAAACTTTACGTTCTAATTCACTTCGTTCAAACGAACGTAAATTATTTACCTCTTAATGAGACCTAAGAATAAAGGACAACAGCATATGGGAGGATCGCAAGCGGATCCAAACACTTTAATAAGCAGCTTCGAATTCATAAGTACATCAGCTACAATTAGTCGAATTATAAACCCAAACTTCTGGAAACAAGTAAACGGCTGGAATCGGGCTCCCGAACATACATATCTTTAGCTACATCAGTTTTCCAACGGCCGTGGAGCTTCAACAGTCTTTCCGAAACTGCCTTGGAGCTGTCTTTTTTGATAACTGTGGTTATATCGCTCGAGCGTAAACTATGCAGACCTTACTACTTAGGGTCGCAGCCAAAGACCTTGAGGGCTGCCTTAAATACGTCCCCGCATCTAGAATGGGAAAGCTTTGAATGTCTCAAGACATATCCCGACTTTGTCTTACATAAAGGCCTGATCACCACGATGAACTTAACTTTGCCTCATACATATATTTAACCCAAACAGAAACTGGGCAATACTTAGAGCGAGTTTTCGCGATACACGAAGTTTCCCTCTCTCTATATATACATCATATGCATAATATGTGGTATATGTAAAATGGCAAAACAAATAAACTGAAACTGAAACTGATCCGTTTTACTGTAGGGCACAAAAACCTTTATGTGATCCTCAAGAAAAACGATGTAATTACACTGCATATTACTAAGCTTATTAAAACGAAAAAAAAAACGGCGATACCTAAAGTATATAAAGCGGCAATCCTCAAAAAAATCCTTCAAAAAAGCGCCACTGGGAGCGAATTTGCCAATTATCTTATTGAGAAGCTCCGTGGTGATCGGTTCCTTCTTTAGGATAGGAGTCTCCCTCTTCCTCTTGGCGGCCTCATTGAGGCCGCCTCCATAATGTTCTTAACATGGATCGTCAAGTGGATTAGAATCGCCGAGAGGAGCAAACGAATGGAACCAATTCAGTGCCGCGTGAGCCGCAGCTAGAACGGAGTGAGATTTACCTTGGCGAGAGAGGAGTTCGAAGAGGTATAGAGCTAACACACCAGCAAAGAAAGGGTAAGCGGTACGAATTGAACTATCCTCCGACCGCCGACCGGTTGGCTCAGTTGGTAGAGTGCCGGACTACCGTGCGGGAGGTCGTGGGTTCAATCCCCGGCCGGACCAACACTCAGGGTCTTTAAATAACTGAGGAGAAAGTGCTGCCTTTGTAATGACATCTGAAAATTGTTAGACTTTTTAGTCTTCTCGGATAAGGACGATAAACCGGAGGTCCCGTCTCACAACACTTCAATGTTCATAACCTTGTGGGCCGTTAAAGAACCCACACACTAATCGGAAAGAGTAGGGCATGGAGTTCCCGATGTGCTGGTCTGGTCTTTCTGCTATTTCATGATTTCATGGGTTGGGTGGCAGTTCTCGGATTGCAGAATCGATACAGGCACTACCAGGATTCCAGATTCGTGAAAAGAACTTGCCTAATTTAGCGTTATAAAATGTCGCCATGCAATTCACAGAATGGGGACCCCAGGGGGTGTCTAAAGTGACGAAGAATCTCGGGATTAATTGCCAGTCATCAACGTCAATGAGACGACTAATGTAGTCGGCTTTTTCGTTTTCAGAACGAGGGATCCATTGTATTTCCAGCTTAATCTTGCGCGTAAGGCAGGCTTTAAAATTGTAATGGCTAACCTATGCAGATCCAGCGTTATGCTGCCAGTCTCAATAATCTTTACCGCGGCTTGATTATCGGTAAACCATTTGACGTGAGACGCTTCTAACATTGGGCCAAAGGACTCGATTGAGAAGTCTATGGCCGCAGGTTCTCGCCAAGTCGAACTTTTCGAACTTTCAAACGAGTCACAAAGCTTATGACAAACATGATCCGAGTCAAGAGAAATAACTGCACCACATCCGGTTGCGCTCGCATCGGAGAAGCCAAAACCATGAGGCCTTTTATCCAGAAAACAAAGCCTAGACTTATTTTCCTTCCAAAACTTAATTTCGTGCCTAGTATACTGGTCCAAATTTAACAACGCATCCCAAGTCGGAGCACACAAAGTGGACATGGAACAATGCCTGGTCATAATTCTGGACACACCTCCCATAACAGGGCCGGTTGAAATTATTTCGATTGTCCCAGTGTTACTGTGCCATACAATTCCCAACCAAGTAAGTTTTTGACAAGGCTCCCAAACAGACTTTTGATCATTAGACACAAATCCTGCACTAGCGAGATCATCCTTAACCATCTTTCCAACGGACGCGCACGTGATACGACTATAAGATATACCCCAATCGTCATCCAAGAAAATAGCCATGCAAGCCCCATTAACCATCCAGTGCATCTCAATCGGTTTGAGCATTTTGGCCGTAAAATATGCGGAGCCGTGGAGAGCCCAAATGGCAAAACGGTAAACTGGTAAAACCTCGCAGCGTAAGAAGCTGAATCAGTCCAGGAAAAACAAGGTAAGTTTGGTGACAGATAGCAATCTCTATATAATGATAACCACCCTTGAGATCATATGCAAACATGTACGCACCCAGCGCAAAGTAGGAAAGTACCACTTTCCAGTCCTCATATTTAACGCGTTTCTTATGGAGAAACGTATTGATGAACCTCAAATCCAAAATTAACCTCTTTTTGCCATTGGCCTGTAGATACACTGAAAGGAGGTTCACGACCGTAGGAGGTACGGCACACTCGACAACACGGCCAGACTGGCACGATGACAAATCCGCAATAGCATTATCGATAAATTGCGGGTGGACCAAAGCGGACCTGTTATCATTAAAACGAGCAGGCTCAGCCAAAGCAACGGGAGGTAACTTATAGCCCTCCTCAATGACACGCAAAATGAAAACGGCGCACCGATGCATCTCCAAAAATTCAAATTTTTGCGTAGATTTCCCTTAACCTCGGTAACAAGAATGGTGCCACTAACACACCCACACGAGTCCTCCAATACCTGAGCTGTGTCATCAAATTCTGCTAAGTTATCACTTGGCGAATCACTGCCTTGGGTTGGGCAGAGACCCTGTGGCATACTTGTAGGCAAATTCGGGCGTGCTATAAGAACTGGAAGGTTGGGCCCCACCTCCACCCGAGCCAGCAATTTTTTTTACGCCCACTTTAAGATGGCTGCCACTTACCGTTGTCGACTGGTAACTAGTATCCAAGCACGATTTAGTACTGGGATCTACTGGAAGAATTTGCTTTTGCTTCCGATTACAATGTCTCACAAGTATGGAAACTGGCCTCTTTTTGCCCCAGTTTTGACTCTGAGATTAGATATGTGTCGATAATTTACGAGTTTACATTAAAAATCTAAAAATTTATGCCAGATGGCTATGTGAAGAAGTCGAACCGTCAGCTGTTCTTTCGAGGGATAGCTTGACTTCGAGATTTTGTCTCAGGCACTAGGGTCACCATGATGAGTTTCGCTCTATTCTTGTTTGCACCCCGAATTGCTATGTCAAAGAAGTTTCAAGGGTTCTCTTAGCTCGCTCGAAATGTGGGCGTAAAAAAATCGCTCGAAAATTTACGCCCACTTCACGTCGTTTTCGAAAGCACTGGGGACAAGGCAGAAATAACGTCCTGTATATTGTTGATAAGTTAAAAATACGCTGTGGCTATATGGCCGGTAACCGGCTAAGGTTTTAAAAAACACTAAATGGCTGGCAGACCGAGATTTTTCTAAAAATTGTCGAATCAAAGAATCCTGCCTAAACCAAACCATCGTAAGTCAAGCGATCCTGAAATAATTTTTAGACCTCAAGTCCAGCGCTTGCTATATGCGGGGCTTATTGGACGAACCGTATTTCGTGAATTTTTTTCACTAAATGACCGGCGGTCCGATAAAAATTGTAGAAATGATGGATAAATCCTACAACACCGGTTACATAGATGGCTGATTCTTTGACAGTTTAAATTGACAGGAATTCTTCGATCTTGCAGGTATACCGGCAATCCCTGGCCCAATTGTGGCCGAGTCTGTGGCATCGAAAGCACCGGATACGATCGAGGTTAGACTCTCTGCGGCCTGAAAAGAAAAATACAAAGCAGCATCAGGCAAAAAACAAAGGAAAGGATGAATGGGCGGGTGGTTGGGATATAGGCCATTCACTATCGCCGTAAGGCGCAACGAACTGAAAACAAGACCGAAACGAAAAAGAAGCTGCACAAGTGCTTTAGCTTGAAGAACGAATGTGACAACTGACACGCCTCAAATACCGCGGACAACCAATGAGATTCAATACCAACAAAAAAGAGGTAAGAAGGTGCGAATCAAGAGACCCCACGATATAGAAATACAATAGAGTATCAGAACCACAGGAAAACGTATTTAACTTGCCTGTTATAGTTTTTAACAAAGCGACCATATTTGAATATTATCTTAATAGTCTGTTTGCAAATTTGCATATTTGTATTCCATCGGTTCAAGTTACTTACGTTTGTCAAAGTTCCAGACAACAAAACATTTGGGGTGTTTTTACATGAATGTATACGGCGCCTGTGGATCTTTGGGGATACTACTCTAAGGGGCCGATTACATTCGCTGCCAAATCAGATTTCTCCTGAACTGTTTCAGGGTAAAAGCCGCTATCATCCTAAAACTTTATAAATTTAAAGCGAACAGAAAACCGAATAGTCAGTTCTCATCTTCGGCGTCATTTTAAGCGAATAATGCTTTCTGGCAATTGTCCGTCGTATAGTGCTACGCACTGCAGGATTCATTATGCACATTTTCGCCACTAGTTTCCAGGCCATCACAGTTCCAAGCAATTGTTATGAAAATTTCCCCCTCATAAAAGGGCAGTGTGAAGCGTGAGAAGTGTCTTTTTTTTTTCGCGTGCATTTTTCCAGGCCGTGGTTATTCGTTCATGTTCACTATGTCGAATGAAGAAGAAGAACCTTCGGCTCCAGCGGATCAAGGGACGCGTTTCTCTAGCTTGGAAGCCAAACTGGATGCCTTGTCATCAAGTTTTGAAGCTCTGGCTCCCAAGTTTGACGCCCGGTCGAGCGCTAGAGCAACTGTGTCACTGAATTCAGACCTCGAAGAAGATTTTCTGCCGGCGGAAAACGATGATGTGTACGACCTAGCAGAAAGTGTCATCAGTCATAAGGACGAAACGGCTGATCTTCCCTACGAGGACCTTTTTAAGGACTGTAAGGACTGCGGTCCTAAAGTCCACAATGGAGTGGGAAAGCGTTTTAATAACGCTTGCACGAAAAAAAACCTGCCATTCAAGCCAAATCCCTTCGTCCCGAGAACTGTGAATATTTGAAAGTCCCTTGGGTTAACCCCGAGTTATGGGACGACCTTTTGGACAAAGTTAAAAGTCGTGATGTTGGTTTTCAAGGCTTCCAAAAAGGTTTAATTAAAGGTATTGTCCCAGTAGCCAGTCGTGCCAAACGTCTCTAATTTTGTGACAGCGTCCCCAGAAACCATGGTTTTTGGGGACGCAACCATGGATTTTGAGCCATGTTTCAAGGTCCATAACTTGGTCTCTGTTCAACCTAAAAGAATCAAACTTGGTCAAACGACCAAACTCAATGCTATCTTTCATGTGATGGTGTCAATTTATCGATTACTTCAAAATTGGAAACTCGCCCCAGTTCCCTTTTGAATTTCGGAATGGCCAATCAGGATTAACCATTGGCAAGAGTTGTGAAGTTTATCCAAAGGTAGGCGGACGTTTGAGATTATTTTCTCTATTCTGTGACAGGATTTCGTCTGATCAATGAATAAGAGACGCCGTGCGCGGCTATAAGATTGAGTTCAAAAGAGATCCAGTTCAGTACAAGTTACCTAACAAAATGCCTTTCTCTCTAGACGAGAAAGAATGTATTCCAGTGGAGGTTGAAAAATCGTTGGGAAAGGGTGCGATAAGACGTGCGTCTTTTGTTCCCAACCAATTCCTATCGAATCTATTCATAATTCCAAAGAAAGGCGGCGAGCTGCGCCCTGTTATTAATCTGAAACCACTGAACCATTTTGTGGAATACTACCACACAAAATGGAAGGCCTAAGTTCTCTTTTGGATTTAATTAGGCCTAATGACTACATGATCACAATGGACCTAAAGGATGTGTACCTATCGGTCCCGATCCATGCCGATCACTCGACGGGGACGAGTGATCGCGCAGACACATTGATCGCAAAGAGTAGTGTACCTAGTCCCCGGTGTGATGGTTTATTCACTTAGTCTGTTCTGGGGGCACCCGTGTATCATACTACTCTCTCTAATAAGATTGTGAACTGCGTGGCTGCAATTTGCGCCTATATAAGCAGTCTGGCAAAGTCCCCCACAAAGTGTTGTAAAGCGCATTAGATCATTGCGTCATGGCAATGCGCTATAGAAATTGATAAACTTTACTTTACTTTACTATGGGAATTCACTTGTCTTCCGCTTTGGCTGTCGTCGGGCCCTTGAGTATTTACTAAAGTAATGAAACCATTGATTGGTAAGTTTCGATCTCAGGGCATAAGATCAGTGATCTACCTAGATGATATGGCCATGCTCAGCCGTTCCTTTGGTCAGTCGAACCTGGATAGTCAGTTTGTTATCGAAACCCTACAGTCAGTGGGGTTTTTAATCAACTGGGAAAAATAGAGACCGTGTCAGCAGATCCAGTTTCTGGGGCTTCACAATTAACTCGTCAAGTATGACGGTCTCTTTGCCTCAGGAGAAGCTGAATAAACTAATTGAAAGGGATTCAGCCACTTTACACCACTCTAAACGATCTATTCGGGAAGTGGCTGAGGTCAGTGGATTGATCATACCTTCATTCCCAGCCATAAAATTGGCTTACACTATTGGCATTTGGAATTTTCTAAATTCAATGCAGTGAAAGAAAATTTGAATGATTTCGATGCGGCATGCTCGTTGTCTCAGGAGGCTAAAGATGAGCTCGAATGGTTTTCAACTAGGTGTCATTTGTACAATGGCACATCAATTAAGAAGCAGTCGTCAGTCATGGTGTTGACTACAGATGCGTCTCAATCAGGTTGGGGTGTGACGTTTGAAAATCAATCGACGAATGGCGAGTGGTCGTTGGAAGAAAAGAAACAACACATCAATTGGCTGGAACTGCCAACGATTCTGTTAGGGCTTCAAAGTTTTCTCTCCTCGTCATGCGGAGGGAATGTAATTAAAGTGTTTTGTGACAACTCAACTGCGGTTGCGTATGTCAACAACATGGGTGGGAAAATAGTGTCCCTGAATTGCATAGCTTTTTCCATTTGGGAACTTTGCTTGTCGTTTGACTGTTCTATTGAAGCCTTTCACGTTCCTGGAGTTGAGAATATATGCGCGGATAGGTTATCGCGCAAGCATAAAAGCAGCCTCGAATGGAAACTTCATCCTACAGTCTTTAAGTGGATAGCTGAACGTTATTTTGCTCCAGACATTGATTTATTTGCGTCGCGTTTAAATTATCAAGTGGGCCGCTATGTTTCGTGGAAACCAGACCCAGGCGCGTGGGCGGTGGACGCATTTTTCGGTAGTTCTTGTTTGAAACCTTATTTGTTTCCTCCGTTCAGCCTACTAGGCAAAGTGTTGCAGAAACTGAAAATGGAAGAAGTCCTAAGCGCGGTTGTGATAACTCCAGATTGACCGACGGCCCACTGGTTTCCTCTAATATTGGAGATGGTAATCAACAGACCACTTCTGTTACCCCAGTGACAGACGCTGCTGATCCTGCCCCAGTCAGGGCAGCTGCACCCGCTGAGGAAGTCTCTTCGCCTAGCCGCGTGGAATTTATCAGGATTCGATTGGAAGGTGAAGGAATTTCTTCAAGGGCAGCCACATACATCTTGGAGTCGTGGAGAGCCGGCACAGGGAAGCAGTACTCGGCGGCGTGGTCGCGCTTTATTGGCTGGTGTAAGCAAAGGATGAGAGATCCTGTACAAGCGACTGTAGGGACGGTGTGTGACTTTTTGTCTGACCAGTTTGGCGAAGGCAAAAGTAGTATAGGACAGATGGATAGATGAATTTTATTCATATATGCAAACAGATTCAAGGGCATTAAAACCGGTTTTTTAAGAGAGGGGTTTCTTGGTATGGGTGTGGTTTCAAGAGGGAGTTTAATGAGATTCAAAATGTCTTGGTATGGGTGTGGTTTCAAGAGGGAGTTTAATGAGATTCAAGATGTCTTGGTATGATTGGGGTAATAATATGTTATTGAGATGTAAGTGTATGCATGTTTTGGAGTAGATGATTGTTTGATGCCTGGTGGTACGATTCCGCCCAACCATCCGGGTAGTGTTGCGCTTATATAGGGAAAGAACAATGGAGAAGCGAAGAACCAATGAGGAGGTACGGGAAAACGAGTTGAAACAAGTTTTAGCTAGAGAAACCAGACCAAACCAGTTAATTTTGAACGTGATTAGCATTTCAATTGGTCTTGTTTATATTGTAATCTAGACAAACCCGTCAAACCGGTGCTTTTTCTTCCCAAACACGTGACAATATTTTCATAGTAACACATTTCATTTTATTAAATAAAGATAAAACTATTACAATCAAGTTTCAAAGCAAACAATGGTCCAGAATTTTACACAGAATCAGTCACGTTATCTATTCTTGCAAATTGTCTCATGAGTTTGGGCCTTTGGATTTTTCCACCTCTGCAGTTTCTTCTGGGTTGTAAACTGGAGGTTCCCTTTCATAATACGTATCCACAGGTATTTCATCAGTTCATTGAAAATATCTGCACATATCCTTTCTTCTACATGTGAAGTAGGGTCTGAACGAGTTGTTTACTGATCGTGACACCCTTAACGTAGGCGTGTCCATATGCTTCCACATTAGCGGCTTGCCACCTTCACATACTTTGTACTCAGGGACCACACGGCCATATATGCAATGTTGATAGCCACTGATATTCTCTTCAGGGCAGAAAAAGGGACATTCTTTCCATTTTAAGAGGCTGTCCGCGTAAGAACGGATAAGGCAAATTTCCGCACTTCACCGATTTCCTTGATATTTTCAGTGATTGTCGACTACCCTATCCCATGTACAAATATCGCATTTACTTTGATCAATTCCATGCTTTTCATTTTTTTAGAGGACTGTTTCCGAGGTGACCTCTAAACTCCACAATTTGCCGTCTGTAACACCTTCGATCTAGCTGTAAATATCGGACACCAGCAAAGCTCTGCTTTCTATTATGGAAAGCTGATTATTTTATATATTTAAGAGTAACTCTTCTTTAATGCATCACAGGTTCAACAATTGAGTTCTACAAAATATTTGCTGAGTTATGAATGTTTCAAAATACCTTATCTTGAGCTGGGAATTTTTTGAGGCAGGAGGTACCTGCGTTTGAAAGCTATTTTCTCAGATGTGGGACGTGATCTAGAGCCAAGACTACTACAGCTGGAAAGTACTTATACAAGGCTGACTCATCTTAGAATAAAACTTTTGGGCACTCTCTTGCGTGCGCCATAAAAGGGTTTGTTAGTTTCACAATTAGTCAGCGCCATTTTGACATAAAAAGGACCGCCGTTCCAACTATTTTTTGATCGCAAGTTTGAAAAACATCCTTCTCTTGAAAAAATATTGATATAGATAAGTCAATTACTTCATCCTAAATGCCGTTCAACCTTCAAGATCTTGCATGTACGAAAATTGGCCTGTTTGTGAGGAATAAACAAGAGAAGACAAGGGAGACTCATCGTCTACATATTCGCTTATGCAAATTAGCAACCAAACTGGTGTGGTCTGTTCCTCACCAATGCACTTGGGTACAGAATAATGTTTATGATCAGCATTATGTTCTGAGCTACTGTGCAGTAGGTTATCGCGTTGAGCACGGTGAATCCTTTTTCATGACGACGTAGTGCCGTGTTCTTGGCACGGGCCGGTCGCGCAACAGTCAACAGGGACAAAGAGGAAAAAACTGTTATTTGCATTAATGTCATCGTAAATTTCCGTGAAGTACCACCTGTTGGCCGGCAATATCACGGTACGTTTAGCTTACTGTAGTTTGCGTCTTTAATTTGAATGTTTACGGCATGTCGGCAAACAAGTCATTTGAGAAAACAGGGCGCGGCCTGGATTAGACAACCCGTGGAAAAGACGTGTGAGGCCATGGCTTCCCTGATAAACCCTAAAGAAGGTTAGATGGTGAGTTCAACGAGGTTGAAAGGGTTCAATCAGTACCCAACAAGTGGCTTTACAACTATTAGTCATTCATCTAAAAATGAAAATACAAAACACACACACACACACGCACAAAAACAGTTCAGTTTGCATTGGTTTTGCCTCCTTATTTCCAGACGATGTAACTTGTTGAGATTTGAATGGACTTACATGACAATAGTGCTCTAATTAAAGCATTTGCATTCTTGAACAAATGACATCAATAGATCTGTCAGGTCCTTTTTTCTGTCTCTTGATTTAAATGGTACTTCATAATGGCGCAAGATATCCTTGAGCAGTGTCACGTTAAATTGTTGCAACTTATTTTTCTTCGCACACTCGCACAAGTTGAAGGCGTCATAGGAAGGGGATGCTGCGGCTTCAGTTCCTCTGAGATGTGCCCATCAGCCGCTGTCGCTCTTCTTCTTCTTCCTCTAGAAAGAGTTCCTTTGAACTTTGCTCACCTTCAGGTGAGGGTGCTTGTTGTCTTCTTCTGTTTGCAGACAAGCGTGAAAAAAACCCTTGCACTTGGCTTTTAGTCAACCACTCTCCTCGCTCAAATAACCTTCTGTTCTGCTCATCTCTTGCCTTCCGCATATCATTGGAGACTTGCTGAGGGTCAGCTTTTAGCCCTGACTGTTCCCCGAGTTCAAACTTTGCCGTCAGGTAGTTTTTAACTTTCTCGGAGAATCTAGTTGATCCTGCTCGTTGCTTGGTTAGGGCCCAACCCATAATAACACAGCTCGTGGTGGGCGCCGGTTGACTTTCACTCTGGTGGACAGGTTTCCAAGGTTCATCTTCAGTGATGACTGTTGTGGTAAATCTCTCCACCCAGTCTCTACGAATCGTATCGTAAAGCGTTTCTGACTGTCTTTCAGCCTCAACGCAGTGATCCCCTACATCTAAATGCGCTTCAAGTTCTGAAAACAGCTGAAAACTCTTCCCACACCCAGGCTCCGAACATTCAAAAATTTCAATGTCCGAATTGTCCAAATCGTGATGACGATTGCCTTCATCTGAATCCTCCGCCACAGAATCTCTGCTTTGGTATACACGTGAATTATGAAAAGGGAAAAACTCTTCCTTAACTATGAGACATGTGTCCCCTTGATCTTTTGTCACCAGCTGGTTGAATGAAATTTCCTTGCCACGCCCAGTTCTGTAGGACTTCCACACACGAATAGTTTTCTCGTCAATCTGGACGTTGTGCAGTTTGCTGAAACCATCTATTTTGTTCACTTCTATGGTTAACTTCGCTTCGTCAACCTCACAAACACACGCGGAGGTACCCTTCACTGGTCGTTCAGAGAGTGCACTTCTCATGTCCCCCGCTGTCAAAACGTCGTGTCCCTCGTCGCAGAAACGGCGGATGCATGTTTTCATAGGGCACAAGATCCGATCACAAACGTCTTTGCCATATTGCGGTTCACAAAAGTCATAGCGACAAACGTCTACACCAACCCGTTCACCAACGCTCCTTGCTGCAGCGATTAGAGAATTATTATGGTAGCAACCAGCTTCATCTGATCTCAAATAAACTTGGGTGATGTGAGGCTTCTTGGCCTTAACATCTCCTAATGTGTTTTCTAGAATAGAACACACAGCGAACCAATCCTGTTGGCATGCATCAAACAGATGGGCATATGACTGCATCTCCAGTTTTCCACTGACGTCAAGATCGCCTGTGACCACCGTCGATATGTGCCAACTCAATCCTCTCTTACCGAACCAGTCGGACTGTTTTTCTCGATATCTAAGCTGAAGAAACTTCATCGCCCAGTCCATTATTATCAGCGCACAATTTGGATTCACACTTATCATCTTCAATTGATCTTGCTTTGCCGCTTCTTGGTTAACGGAACGAAGAACATGCGCCTTCCAGTGCAAGATATCTGCCTTTGCCAGCTTGAAGTCGTATAGCAGATCTTCTCGTTGTTCATTGCTGTAAGGAATCCACAGGGCACTTTGAATTCTATCTTCGACTTCATCGAATGCGTTTCGGAGGTCTTGGCAGTCACTGCAGCTTTCTGTGTGTTGATGGGAGCATTTCTCTTGGAAGTCAGGATCTTGTTCGTCACTAAGTGCGAACTTGCGACAATGATCAGGACAAAAGGCTTCCTCAGGGTTGCAATGAACACGAAAATTGGTTTTCAAATAGCGTTTCCCATTCCTTAGCCTTTCCTTGGTTTCAGTGCACCATTGCCTGTCCATCCCTCCTTTCTCTAGATCATCGACTATCGATTCAATTTTATGGAAACCTGCAGAGCCATCGGCGGCCGTATTATCGAGGCCTTCTAAAGACTTTCGCTGCGAAGCTTGTCTTACTTCGAGAATCTTGAAGAGGGTAGTGCGACTTAGAGGTTCAAATCTCTCCTCCTGACAGAACTGCATGTACTGACTAATCATTGTAGAACGAGTTACTGTACGGACAACGTTTGGCATCTCCATTGTCTGGCCACTGTCTAGCTTAAGTAACTTAGTTCCGTAGGATACATCCTGATAAAAGTACGGGCGATTAATAAACTCAACGAAATGATCAACTTTGTTCATATCAATGCGGACACGATGGTATTTCTTCTCCTCAGGTGCCAAGCCTGGACCTATCGCTCTTGCATGACACCGCGCTCTCTGTATCTGACGTGTAGACAGTTTGCCGCATGGTGCGTGAAGTTTCTTCAGTGTGCTCACCGAATACTTGTACGCATACAGGCTGAGTATTTGAGTCTTGGTGCTTTTGGTTTTAGCATTCTTGTAAGCGCTCATCAAGGCTTTGAGCACATCATCGGCTTCTGCTACGTCACCCATTTCTCGTAAGGTGGCCATGGCATTAAAAAGCACCTTCCCGTAGTTTGGGGCTATCACTTCGCACACAAGCATGGAGTCTTCTTCGGCCTTTTCGATGAAGCACTGTCGCTGTTCTGAAGTACATTTTTCCCATGAGACAAGCTGTGATTTTAGAGGTTTTCTTTCGCAAGGAATATTTCTTGCAACCTCGTCCATCGCAGCGTTATAGGTGCTGACTAATTCAGGTCTATGACCGGAGGTTACTTCGGGAATCAAGACAGGACTCCAACAGGGACTGGAATGTGGGTTAGAGGCTTACGTGGGGAACTGGCGAAATGGCGTTGTCTGCATTTCAGCAGCATGTGCTCGTATGGCTGTTCTTGCTTCAGCTTTAGCAACTCTGGAGGATCGAAATATTATCTATTTTACCGTGAGGTATAGACGCGGATTTATAAAACATGTTAACCGTATTACTAAAGAGGGGCATTAAGGTACCGGTTTATGTAGAGGGGAGGGGAGAGACAAAGGGGTTCAAGGCTATTTTCCATTTGCAAAGAGGGAGGAACTATATTTGTTTAGGTCTGGGTTGAAGGGGGTTAGTATGTAAATTTTGCTAGAGGACTTCTTAGTGCCATATCGGAAAATGAAAATCATCACAAATTCATCAGTTGGGCAGGTCACATTACAGATTTACTGCAGTTAAATAATTATTATAGTACATTTCCTTTAATTAAATCCGTTAATTTCTTCAACATTCCAGAATGGCC
>OX419341.1:13116775-13121775 GCA_948470475.1 Galaxea fascicularis
AGATGGAATCACTTAAAAAAAAACCGGTGTAGAGATTACCAAAGTGATAACGAATCTTGTAAGTATACGAAATTCAAGTGAAGTTTTCGGTTTCTTTTCAGTTATTTCTAGCAACGAGGACAGTTTTTCAATTAACCTTTGCTGCCTCATTTTTTCATCCAGTTAGCTGAATTGCGAAGCCAAAGCCGTGTTGTTAAAATGGGTTTAACTAATTTACCTTTGTCCTTGTTTGTAAATATTTTAATTTTTAAGTCATTGTTTCATTCCGTTCGCCGAATTGTATAGACATTGTAATGTTTATTTTTTCATAGGATTTAGCTAAAATATAAATAACCTTCGTTTTGCTTGTAAATACTTTAATTTTAAACCCTTGTTTGTAAATACCGAGATGAAATATAATGTTTAAAAGTACAGGAGTCATTGATGTTCCATCTTACATGTGAGAAATCTTCATTCTTTCATTCGCTAACAAAAAGTTGATGAATCATTGTCTGTAGCCAGTGTTCATTTTTGAAACGGTGACTTCATCATATAACTGCTTAAAAGTAAAGGAGTCATTGGTGTTCCATCTTGTGAGAAATATTCATTTTTCCACTCGCTAACAAAACGTTGATGAATCTTTGTTTGTAGCCATTGTTCATTTTGTAACCACGACTTCATAATACAACGAAGTTGACACAAAAATTTCTTCTCGTTCGTAAAGTAAAATGTTGGAACCATTAGTTCCCCAATTATAACTTCCATACCATTTTCATTAGTTGTTATTTCAACTTTGCGCCGACCTCCATTCTTCATCTTATCCCAAAGTTCATGCAGTAAGGTTACGATTTTATCATCCAACTGCAGTTGTTGCAAGCGACTTGTTAATGCGTCCATTTCCGAAGCAAAAATCTGTTGTTTGATCATTCGTTCCATCTCCAAATTGAAGTACTTTTTACCATTTCCTTTGCACGCATCTCCAGAAAAATATTGCCACGTGTTTTTTTTTGGTCGTTGGGAAGAAAAAGAACCGGTTTGACGGGTTTGCCTAGATTACAATATAAACAAAACCAATTAAAATGCGAATCACGTTCAAAATTAACTGGTTTGGTCTGGTTTTTCTAGCTAAAACTTGTTTCAACTCGTTTTCCCGTACCTCCTCATTGGTTCTTCGCTTCTCCATTGTTCGTTCCCTATATAAGCGCAACACTACCCGGATGGTTGGGCGGAATCGTACCACCAGGCATCAAATAATCATCTACTCCAAAACATGAATACACTAACATCTCAACAACATATTATTACCCCAATCATACCAAGACATCTTGAATCTCATTAAACTCCCTCTTGAAACCACACCCATACCAAGACATTTTGAATCTCATTAAACTCCCTCTTGAAACCACACCCATACCAAGAAACCCCTCTCTTAAAAAACCGGTTTTAATGCCCTTGAATCTGTTTGCATATATGAATAAAATTCATCTATCCATCTGTCCTATACTACTGGCAAATCGTACAGCACAGTGAACTCTTACCGATCAGCTCTGTCGGGCATGGTGATTTCGGTAAACGGACGACCTATTGGAGAACACCCACTGATAGTTCGGCTGCTGAAGGGCATGTTTAACGTGCGCACCCCAGTTCCAAGGGATAATGGCACTTGGGATGTGAACATTGTGTTGAAGTTATTGGAGAACAGGTATCCGTTCAAAACTGTGGCTCTTGTTGATCTGGTCTCAGCTCAGAGAAGTCAGGCTCTGGTAGCGCTGACGTTAAAGGATATGTCAGTGTCGCAGGATGGAACGAGATTCTATGTGTCAAAACTGTTAAAAACATCTCAACCAGGAAAGAGCTCAACACCAATCATCGTACCAAAGAACACGTCGAATGGTAGGCTGTGTCCACACACTACTCTCCAGACGAATATCAGTCGAACAGAGTCAGTGAGGAATTCCATTGGTACAGATTCAATTTTCATCTCGCTGTGTTCACCTTTCAAGGCGGTTGGAAGTTCCTCGCTGTCAAGATGGCCCAAAACTGTTCTCAGTTTGGCGGGAATTGATTCGTCCGTTTACACAGGTCACAGCTTTCGAAGCGCTTCTACGTCGAAAGCAAGGCGCTTGGGGGTTCTCCTGGACACAATATTGAGTACTGCAGATTGGAAGAATTCTGGTACTTTCTTTAAGTATTATAAGAAGGACGTAGCTCCTTGTAATTTATTTGCCAGTGCAGTTTTGGATAACCCAAATTATTGAATAAACACGTGTGCAATGATTTGTCCCGTTGTGTTTTTTGGTGCTCAAGTCAAGTTGCTTTGAACAGTGCATAATGAAGTCTAAAGTGCGTAGCATTATACGACGGAGAATAAAAAATTAGACAAAGGTAGCTTACCTGCAGGATAATTATGATTCTCCAAGTGTAATGCGTAGCACTAGGGATTCAGCGCCCACCCTAATGCGTTTGGGATGCCAACTCTTACCATGAGAGCATTGTTTTTCCCTCCTGGTACCGTGACTTTCACACTTTGCCCGCTCAAAAGACACTTCTCACGCTTCACACTGCCCTTTTATAAGGGGGAAATTTGCATAACAATTGCTTTGAACCATGATGGCCTGGAAACTAGTGGCGAAAATGTGCATAATGTATCCCTAGTGCTACGCATTATACTTGGAGAATCATAATTATCCTGCAGGTAAGCTACCTTTGTCTTTTTATTTTTGATACGTTCAGTTTCATATTTCTAGCCTGGGCTGAAATTCGCCGTGTAATCATATCAAAATTTCAGTCAGGTGGCCGGGACAAAATTTCAGCCCGGGCTCAGTGAAACTCGCCATGTAATCGGGCCCTAAATTGTTTAAAACTGTCTAATTTTTTGGAAAATACTAGCGCATAAACGGTTTTTTTAGCAAGAGGTTTCCCTCAAAAAGATGTGCTCCCACAAAATACAAACGAATGTACAGGTTTCATGCCCATAATTTTTTAAAAAGAAAATAACGTTGTTGTAAACTCAAAGTGTTGTAATGTTCCTCATCTATGAGCTTTAAAAATTGGAGTTACTTAAGCCGATTTCCATTTGTCTGGATATGTCCCAGTGAGAATAGAATTTGAAAATATTGCGCTAAGCGAGGGTGCTATAATACCAGCAGCTATCCTCAACGGTTCGCTTGGAAGACCAGTGGCTTTTTTATGATCCAGTTTCTTTAAAAGACTTAATACAATATCAATACTAGGAGTTTGCAAAGAAAACGATTTATCAATAGTTTCCAGATAGAATTCAGAAATTTCCTCAACAGCAGGAATATCTACTGCTGATACTTGCACAATATTAGTAAAGTGTTCGTTAATAGTTTCCGCTATGTCTACCGGATTACTAACTACTTTATTATCAACTTTGATTTCCAAGATATTGGTCGCCTTGCTGCTGTTACGGGAGGTTAGCGCGTTTATTAGGATCCAGGTTTTTCGCCAATTTCCTCTATTAGCTTCCAGGTCACCAGAAACATAAGCCGTGCTAACATTAGGCCTCGATTATGATCAAATTCTAAACCAATTAATTTTAGGTTGGGTTCACATCAAATTTTTACCGTACCTGATTATAATTGGATAATTAGATTAAAATTATTTCAAACAACCTCAAGGGGGGTGTTTGAAGTAATTATAATGCTTAATTGAACAGATTAGGGGACACATGCTGGTATGAAGAGTCGAAACTTCTAATCACTATATGAAGCGAAGAGGTGGATCTGTCTTCTTCTATTCTCGAAAGCTATCCTGGGCCCTCTTCTCGCCTTAAAATCAAGCATGGTGATGATAATCGTGGCAGCCACGCGATAGGGCGCCATTATGTCTCACACCGCGATGCTAATGTACCCTGCCTAATTTTGAATTTCCGCAGATGTGAACAGAATCATAATTGGATAAAATTGAATGGAGTATGATAGCCTGAATTATACTTTAGTTGATCATAATCAATGCTTAGTGTGAACACGGCTATAAGGTTTCTTTGGGAGCTTAATTGCGTTATTTGAGCACGACGGCCTTCACGCATGATCGCCTTCGTGAGTGCGCATGCACATGGCGTAATTTTGAAGCGAACGCAGTAGTCAAAGCTTCCCGTCGTCACTGCATTAATTGCCTATTTTCCCGTTGAAAGCGCGGGTTGCCCACATCTCGAGTGTCACATTTCACTTGGCTTACATGGATGGGGTGGACGTACGGACCGACAGTCGCACGGTGACGTAATAACCCAAACCAAATTTTCTGGTATCAATGGGTTACCATATTTTTTAGCTATGGTGTTCCTCTTGCGCGCCCTCGGCGTGCGGAGCTCCGCTATAACTCAATTTCCGAGTTCAGTGGCTCATAGCGACTTTTCAATCGGAATCACCTGACTACCCCCATTTCGTAGTACTTAGAAGAATAGCTACCCAAAGAGTACATGTGAAGGATGCAACCACAACCCTTGACAATGCTCATTAGTCAGCGGAGTTGACATGATTCTCAAGGGAAATCCGGATCATCACACATCGTAACCCGAAATGAACGAACGAACGAATGGGTGGATCTATGGATGGTTGGATTGATCATCGGGTGGATAGATGGGTGGGTGGGTGGAGGGATGGATGGATGGATCGATCGATGGCAACACTTAGTAAACATAGCCTCGCAATGCGTGCTTGAGCTATTTTGTGAAGAGTGATAAAATGTTGATAAGGCAAAGAGAAGTGAGAAAGTGGTTGAATGGTGAGTCATTCATCTGTGATGTTTTTGGTTTTTGTTATGGTGTTGGAGTACGAGCAGAATAGTTTTTTTATTTGATTCTTGTTTAATTTTCTTATTTGTAAGATTGATTTTGAGTTTGATTTGCACCAAACAAACTGTCATTCACCCCACATTTTCTGAAACAAGAGATTCATCAACTTCGCAAAAATCGATCAATTTAATAATACTTTCCATTATCTGTTCATTTTCTTTCTGCGAACTTTCGTTAACGCCATATTCGCCCAGTCTCTCGAAAC
>OX419341.1:13126775-13136775 GCA_948470475.1 Galaxea fascicularis
TCTATATATTTTTAAAGCTAATGGAATAATAATAATAATAACCGTACGGTACTGTGTTGATACCAACCCAACTTATAACCGGCGGGGGTGCGGAAGCATTTTTCCAATTAATGGATAACAAATGTTTTATGCTCGATACCAACCCAACTTATAACCACTTTTTGGCAATCTATATATTTTTAAAATTAATGGAATGTTGGCCGACACAGCTGTGGCGTGACGTCATGACTTTGGTTTGTTAATAATCGTACGGTACTGTGTTGATATAGGGTTTGAATAATATTAGCGACAAAAGACCACAGCTGTGGCGTGACGTCAGCAGCCAACAGGACTTTTTAGATTTTATAGTGGCCGTAAGCATAACTTGTCACACCATTATCATGAATATACCGCCTGTCATCGAAACAGCTGAGTGATACTTTATTGATTTCATAACTTCCTAATTCATGGTTTTGACTTCCTATGGTTTTCATGGTGTGATACATTTGGTTATTTCCTAATTAATTCTCTTTATAGTTTTCATGTTTAAGGTTTTTCTTAATAATATTCTTCTTAATCCCTTTAGCAGTCTTTCCTCCTGTTTGGTTGTCTTTCATATAACTATACATTTTCGATCTTAATCCGACGAATTCAGTTATTGGAATACCAGCCGCCTCATCTTTAAATTTACCGATTACTTTTTTATTCGTCTTATCAAAATACGGCGAGTTCTCAGGGTAATCACTGTTATCGAATCTATTTTTATCCCCCCAGAAGTCATTGTAAACATCTTTTGTTCCGATCTCATATGTCAAGCTGTCTGTGTCTGTGAATAATAATTTCGCTTCTCTACCGTATTTTTGTTTGATGTAATTATAATGGAAATTGTACATTAACGTCTTGCTTTAATCCAAGATGCACATACCTACATATGCTGGGCTGTTTAGAGTACGTTTTTCTTTAATTTTATGCACAGCAACCCTTATTTTCGTTTCAGATTTTACTACTCACATAAGTAGGTTTAGCCGCCATTTTTAATAGTTTCTTTTCATCAGTTACCAATCTGACATCTACTCGCTTTCTGATATTTTCCATCGTTTTTCCGAATACACTGTTGTTCATAAGTTTGAGGAAGTCTTTCTCGAAAGCATTTTTGGCATTAGTTCTTTTCTGAGTATTGAAGTCAATGTATTGCTTCAACCATGCGGACTGATTAAATTAAAGTATTGGATGGACTAGTTATTTTTAAACCGAGATCTGTATACAGTTGAAGGTTCCTGTAATGAAGCACGTATTTTTCCTTATCACTCAATGTTGGAATGAGTTTGTGTACCAGACCAGTTGATATTTTATATTTTTCTGCTATTTTTTTTTACAATATCTTCAGTTACTTTAATCTTTTCCGGTGCTAAAGGATAATCACTACGAAGATTATGCAATTCTTCTGGATATTCTAGGTCGACTTCAAGTATCAAACCCTTATTACTGTCTTCTTCGTATTTGGCAAGGTTTAGATTATTGGTTTGTTTTTCAGTCAACCATTTAAAATCACCTGTTGGTAGATACTGACTCATAGCCCAGCCGTATAGGTTATTAGCATCTAAATACATAATATACTTTGAGGGCGCCTTCTCATTATATTTTTTCATGTATTTATTATTTGCCTCTCCATATCGGTCAGCTATGTAACTGATACCTCCACGCATACCCTTCTCAATGAATTGAAACATATCTGTCGTGAGCTCCAGTTTGATATCAGTCATTTTCAGCATAGCATCCCAACTCAGACCAGGACTTGTGAAGTAATGACATAGGTCAAGTTTATAGTATTCCACACAAGTTTTCCAGAAGTTTTCAAATACATCAGCCAGGAGAAGGATATCTGATTTCAGATACAAGTCGTGGTACTCACCCATATTTTTAAGATGAAAAGTGTTCCATACATTTTGAGCATGTTCATAGTCTTTGTCTTTTTATAAAATTCTTCTTTTGGTGGTAGCTTTTCATTGAATTTATCGAAACTATCCATGAAGTCATATGGATAAACTCCTTTTTGACACATTAAATCAAGTTTTTTATTTCTGAATTTTTGGGAGGTGTATTTTAATAATTCTTTTGGTAGATTACTCACTAGTTTTTCTAAACTTGAGCTCATAAACTGGAAACTGTCAATGAAGGTCAGATGACTACCAAGCATGAATGCCATGTATTTCTCCATTTTATTAGGAATTCCATTGATGTTCATTTGACACTTTTCACCTTTTCTGTTTGTGTATGTATGCTTCTTGACTATTTCACCGATCTCTTGCATTATGAAATGGCTATCATATCCTCGGAAATTATGAAATATCACAGGAATTTTATCAGTTATTTGGAAGTTAAGATTGCAATCTTGATGAGCGGGTCCTCTATATTTTCCTGTGATATGACAATGGTCTCTAACTCTTACATCGGTTTTATTATATTTTTTTTATTACAGATATGGCATTCATCGGCTTTTTGGAATTTCTCTTCATCATCTTTTGTCATTTTCAGTGGTTTGTTAAATTCTTTTTTCATAACCTTTTTACAATATTTAACTTCATCTAACATAGCTTCCATGAATGTGTATTGGTTTTTGTATTTATCATCATAACAACAAACGACCTTATATCCATAACCACAGTCTACATGCTTCTGATAGGCTTCTGTATATGATTTATCATCATTGGGTTGACAAACATGCATTTTTTCTGTTATTGCCTCAAAATCTGCATATATTACAAATGGCACTGGTAGTTGTTTGTGGAAATTATTGAATTTTAATATATTGTCGTTTTTTGTTGGCATCTTTATAGCTTGAGTTCCATTTACTTGGATGCAGTTTTCTTTATGATTGGCTAATACTTTTTCAGAGCTGAAGCATTGCAAACAATGCATACAGAAATGTTTCCTCTCTTTGTGTTTTGTTTGATTGTACATGAATTCATTGAAGTCTTTTATCAATACATAGTGTTTGTTTTCATTTTCTGTAATCAATAATAGATTCAAACAATTTACATTCCTTTCTTTTGAAATGTAAATGGGATATGGTTGTTTGTCTTCATAACCAAAAACATTGATGTTAATTTCATTTTGCTTTTCTATTATATTATATTGCTTATGGTGACTGGAAATTCAATTCCTGAATAATTGAGATTTTCAATGAAAGCCTTGTCGACTTTTTAATTCTTTGCGGTTTCTTTTCTTGTGGATTCAAGTATCTGATATGACACCATCTAAAGCATTCATTGTCCTCATTTTTCATGTTTATCAAACCTTTTGCTCTGTTTCTTAGTTCTTGTGGTAATTTGATGTATGAAGAGCCTTTCATCGGTTTATATTTTACCACATTGAGATAATGATTATCAACTGATTGAATTGTCCAACCTGATCCCTCAGAAATCCAAACTGCAATTTTATTTAATATATTTTGTTTGGATACTTCAAGTGATTCAGCAATCTCTGGATTGTTTGTAATAGTCTGAGTTTGACTGTTAAAATAGGCGGTCTTATAGATTGTTTCTCCATCTGATATTTTTGTGAATGTTACTTTCAATGTTTCAACAAATTTTAGTCCTTTCATTGATTTTAGTGTATTTATAATATGGTATGCAACAGCTTTTCTTGTATTTTGTATTTGAACTAGTGGATTGTTTTTGCTTTTGATGTTGATTTTGTAAGAATTGGTATAACCTTTTAGAGCTTTATCTGTTTGCTCTATCTTGGTTCTTGGCAGAGGAACAGGTTTTTTAGTCCTTAGCATTGGAACTGGTTTATCCCTAAATTCTAATGGTGGAAGAATTATGTTGTTTTCATAATCATGCACCATCTGTTTGACACTCTTTCTTGGAGTTGGAATTGGCTTCCGTAGTTTTGGTACTGATTTAGTTTCAGGCTTCTTCTTATCATTCTGTTTTAATTTCAGATTAATTAATTCAGATTCTCTCAATTTTTTGAGATCTCTTTTATTCATACTATACTATTCATACTATATTTTTCATTTTATTTTCCATTTATAATAATGTATAGTAATATTTCTTTAAGCCTTTTTGAATGCACTATAAGTATTAAATAAAATTCTAATAATATAAGTAAATAAATTATTAGAAAAATAAAAATATTAGTTATAAAATTATTTTTGTCTTTGTTGTCTTCTTTTAATGTATCTATTACTTTCTTCCATATGTTTAATAACTTCAAATATTATATCATCATAACAATTACTCAGTAAATATCTACATTTGTTTTTCTCATACATTTCTTTCATATGAAGCTGTTTTTGAGATATTTGATAGTTACCAGTAGGAGATTTAAATTCAATACAAAATGAGTTAGTTTTAGCTGTTGGGTTCATTACCATGAGATCACATTGACCACTCATATAACCTTTCTTCCAAGATGATAATCTAATGTTTTCTGTTCTTTGGTTTTCTCCTAATCCTGCAATGAGTAGTGATTCGGGATATTTTTTTCTAATAAAATCCACAACTTTATAATGCAGATCATTTTCGGTTTCAATGGATAATTTATTACTATTTGGTTTATAATATCCGTATTTTCTTATTGATGGTAAAACTTTACTTGTAACCCAATGTTTGAATTCTTTGGCTAGTGGTTTTTTAGATGATAATATTAAGGAATAAAAACCGGATTCATTTATGAAGAAACATTTAATTTTAAGCTTCTTAGATGGGGGTCTATCGTATAGACCCCCCTTTTGAGGCTCTTTAGATTCAATTTCAATCTCTATTAATTTTTTATCATCGATGTGTACATTATTTATAATTGCTTCTCTTTATATCCGAGAATTAATGCTATTTCTTTACCACGAAACCAAATCTGATTATTCTTATCAATATAACAATTAATTTCAACATTTAGTTGATTATTCTTATAATTTCTCTTTTGCATTTCCATATATTATTATAGTAACATTCTTTTATATCTTTTGAACGCATCCTTTAAACCCTATGTTCTATGGAATAATTTCTCCTATTTTTCAAACAAGAATAAAAACACAATAATTTTTCTCCTATTTTGTCTCTTCCTCTTGCATTAAAGTAGAAATCAAACAAAATCGGAAAGAATTTCAGAAGAGTCTTTTTTAATGAGAAACATTGTTATCAAATTTTTGTATTTCCCGAATGTCGTCCTGTAACCATAATGTCTCTGAAAAGACTCTCCAACAGCAATAATATCAATTGTGTGATAAAATAGAGATTCCAACTCGAAAACATTAAACCATTGATTATCAACAGTTTCATAACAATGAGTATGAATATACATTTTATCAGATTCAAATACCATACAATATTTGATCATATAATATTTCATTTCATTATTTCTTTAATAGTTTTCACCTATTTCAATAATAAATTTTAATTCATCAAGTATTTTCATGTCTGTATACTCGTCATATATAATTTCATTAATGATACCAGCTTTCAGATCATCAATTTTGTTCAGATACATGTTCTTAAATTTATAAAACGTATTTGTAAAACATCTGTATGTCATTTTAAGAGGAACAAATACGAGCTTTTTCTGATAGCTTTTTGTAAGATTATATGTTTGGTGATAATTATTTAGAGAGAATCTTTTATAATATCTCCTTATCATTCTCGATACTTGTAATTTATTCCGTTCTTTCCTATCTGTTTCATCAATTCTTTTCAATAAATATATGGCTTGAATGGTCATACATCTAACAGTATCAAGTTTTTTCTTGAATATATCGGTTGCTCTATCAGGAAAATCCAAATCGAGCATTTGCATTGAAATATTAAGAAGTTGAATGAGTATAATATCAGTATGTAACATAATAAATAATTATATAAATATGATCAGAATAGAATCCTATCTTGGTCATATGACAATAATTCAAAAAGAATGATACTATTATATATACGTTACCATATTTTCGAGATATGTTAATCTGTTTTCAAGATTTTGAAGAACCCTAGCTGATATCTTTTTCGTGGGTTCATTATTATCATCATTATTATCATTCATTATTATTCATTATTATTATCATTCATTATTATTAAGGAGAGATGGGTTGAGCACTTCGAAGAACTTTTAAACCAACCCACGGATGTTGATTGGAGTATACTTGACAAACTTGAACAACGTCCAATTATTGAAGAGTTCGATGAGCCAATGAAATTGGAGGAGGTCACGACTGCTATCAAAAACACCAAGCTTAAGATGAGTCCCGGTCCGGATGGTATACTACCCGAAGTACTCGTTTATGGCGGACGCACTCTGATATCATTTTTGCTCACCATCTTTAATTTGTTCTGGATATCGGCTAAGCTGCCGTCAGACCTGACAGATGCCATCATCTGCATCCTTTTTAAAAAGGGTGACCGCAGTGACTGTGGCAACTACCGTGGAATATCCCTCCTCAGTCTGGTAGGCAAGATATTTGCTGATATCGTACTGCTACGTCTGAAACGTCTAGCAGAGCTAGTGTACCCTGAATCTCAGTCAGGCTACAGGGACGGCAGAGGCACAATTGACGGCATCTTCATCCTGCGTCAAATGATGGCAAAATGTAGAGAACAGCGGCAAAACTTGCACATCACCTTCATTGACTTCACCAAAGCTTTTGATTGCGTAAATCGAGAGCTCCTACTCAAGATCTTGGGAAAGCTTGGATGCCCTGCCAATTTTGTCCAAGTTATCAGAATGCTCTACTCTGAGGTGCATGCCAGACTGTGTATTGACGGAGAACTCTCTAATCCCATTGAGTACAACAGTGGTGTCAAGCAAGGGTGTAAGCTGGCCCCTACCCTGTTTGGGATGTATGCCGCCGTTATGCTCTACCTTGCTTTTAAGGACGTAAATCCATGTTATTGTATCAAGGTTCGTTTCAGATACGACGGCGACTTATTTGATCTCAGGCGCTTGAAATCTAAGACCAAGCCCTTCACCAAATTCATACGAGAAGCCCAGTATGCAGACGATATTGCCATATTCACCAACGATGGCACTGCGTTACAGTGCCTGTTATCTGCATACAGCAATCTGTCACTGAAAATGGGCCTCACGATCAACATCAAGAAAACAGAAACCATGAGTGTCGGTGAACAGCTGGATTTCTATATTGATGAGCACAAATTGAAGAGAGTAGACCGCTTCAAATATCTCGGTAGCTATGTCACCAAGGATTGCAAGTTAGATGATGAGATAACAGCACGGATTCAGGCTGCGTCATGTGTGATGGGGAGGCTCAGGGAAAGGGTTTTTGACTGTAGAGATCTGAGAGTTGAGACGAAACTCAAAGTATACAATCAGTGCATCATTCCACTAATGATGTATGGAAGTGAAACCTGGACCCTATATCGTCATCACATCAAGCTTCTAAGAACTATCCAGCAGCGGCACCTGAGATCAATTCTTAAGATCAGGTGGGATCACTTTGTCACAAACGATGATGTACTGGATCATGCAAAGTCTACGGATATTGAGATTATTCTTGTTAGGAACAGATTGCGTTGGGTGGGTCTTATTGCACGTATGCCAGATGTGCGCCCCGTGAAGGCACTTCTCTATGGAGTATTAGAAGAGGGTTCAAGGAGAGTCGGGCGCCTTCTTCTCAGGTATAAGGACACTCTGAAGGACATCCTCAAGCGTGGAGCTGCTCTCGGAACATGGAGAGAAATCGTAACTGACCGGCTAGCCTGGCGGAGATTTACATCTGACATTTGTGATAAAATAGAAATTGAGAGACGGAACAGGAATATAGAGAGGAGGGCCAAACATCACGATAGGGAGAGGAGCAGATAGTAATCTGGAATCCTCCCTGGGACTGAACTTATTTTTCACTACAAGAATCCTGTATTCATCTGTAATTTTTTGTGTATTACTCGCATCGGGTTATAGGCGTATATATATTATTATCATCCAGAAAGAATATCTTTCGAGCTACATATATTTTATGACTACGAGTAATTGCGTTATCCATACATGACCATTACATTATTTCATATCAGAATCGCTATAATATGCATTATCTGTTTTGGGATCATAATCGGGATCTTTTTCAGTATCATCTACCTCAGAATAATCTGATTCAGAATCACTATCTTCGAAATCTATAAATTGATCCTTCTTGTAATCATAAAAGATTGTTTCGTTATTCATATTATAGGGTTAGATAAAAATTGGTAGTATTTATACGATTACCATAGAAGATGATAAGCCCAATAATTAACTGTATTTTTATTGTTGTATGTCAGATTGCCGTATTTATCAGTTATTTTTGATGCTCGTTGTCTATACCTGTTTCGTCTCTCTTTATTCTTATGAATCAAAAAATCTTCATATCGTGAATCTCCAAAATGAATTCTTTTACCGTTTTTGAGAGTTACAACGTATTTTTTATTCTTTATGTCACTATATTCAAGGTCTTTTGCTCCATATAGATTCTTTGCTCTATGTTTCAACAAATTAAAATCATTACCAGTTACTATCATATATTATATTACTAGATTGTTTGTAAGTCCTTAAACGGTATCCAACTGTTGAAGTCATCATTATATCCCTTCCATTTAACCAAAGCTTGTTTCTTTTTATAATCTCTTCGAATGACTTTATCAATTCTGAATACATCTTTTTTTGCTTTCAGTAATTCAGGTTCATAAAATGATCCTTTTATTTCTTCATTATTCAAATCTTTTAGTTTGTATGTGATTGGATTAGTGTATTGGATCTCATCTACTATTCTTCTGTCCAATTTGGTGTATAACCCTTGTCGAATACTTTCCGTTTATACTTGGATATTCTGACCTTGTCACCAACCTTGAATTTCAGGTTAGATGTTACCTGCTCCATATCACTATATAGATTGAAGTAAACAGTTCCTTCATTGCTCTTTTTGCTTGCTTCTGTTGGCGTCATCTTTATGCTTGCAACGTATCCAAATACTGTGTATTGCCTTGAACAGTGAACTGTTTCCACGTTTTGTTTTTAATTGTTCTATTCCATCTTTCTACTACTGCTGATTTTTCCTCATTTTTTGTTGAATACAGTGTTATGTTATGTTTGTTCAGTAAGTCTTTCAGATGTTTGTTGTAGAACTCTGAGCCTTTGTCTGTCCAAATATTCTGGTTTTCTTCCTCCTTTGAAGATAGTTTTGAATGCTTCAGTAACTGTTTCACCTTTTTTGTCTTTCAATGGTACAATCCAACCATATTTACTGAAAATATCAATTACCGTAAGAAGATACTTGTAACCTTTATTCCATTTACTGAATTGTTGCATTTCAACAAGATTGCAGCCCATATTTCATCAATATGATTCACAATTACACGCCGCCGAGTAAATTTCCTTTTTATGGGTGTATATAATTCATCTGCTAATTTTTCCTGCCAGTTTTCTTTACTCGACGGTTTCTTCCATTTTTTGAAACACCAAGACCAAGTTTTTGCTTCGTATTTATTGTATTTTGAGCCAACCAGTGACCCCATTGTCTTTTATCATAGGGTACTGTCTGCTTTATTTTTACATTTCTTGTCATCTTTACAAATGGAATAATCAATATCATGTTGCATTGCTATTGCATCAGTCATTCCAGTCGATTGTTGATATGTCTCCAATATTTCTCCTGTTTTCGGATCATATCTAACCTGTTCTCCAAGTGGATTATATGGACCGGTATAATTATTTCCAGGTAATGTAAATCCTTTTTTTGGTTTTGGAAGTTTGCCAATCGCTTTATGAATATCAACAGCTCCACCCTTACGTAATGGATCTAACTTTTTGGATATATCTGATGTAAAACTATCAAGAGCTTTATCAAGGTATGTATTAGCGACATTTTTTATCTTTTTCTTTGCGAATTCTGATTGTATTGCCTTTGAAGCACCATATCGTCCTAGATTGTATAATCCCTTGAATGGCCCTTTGAATTTTTCATCTGTTAAACCGTCGCCTACCCTCTCAGGTAGGTTATTTAGTTTCCCCGATTCTTAACAAAACGTGTTTTAGTAATACC
>OX419341.1:13141775-13154275 GCA_948470475.1 Galaxea fascicularis
GTCTCTTGCGAAAGAAACTTCAGGACAAATTAAGTTCTACGAATTCTAAAGAGACTGACATTTGGGAAAGTGGCATAGGGAACTTTCAGTAGCTGGATTTAGTGGTGAGATACTGAATCTCATCAAGAAGCATTCACTCTACACGAGATCGAGCCTCTCACTCACTTCCCCGAACGTGTGCTTGTTCTTTACCCTTCAAATGTTTATTCTTATGCCGAACAAACCGGACCATTTCAGCCTGTTCGTTTGATTGTTCATGACGATGGAAAGTGGAGTCTGCAATGCCCCATCTACGAGCACATAATTTTAAAGTCGGGTACGCTAGACACTCTAGAATCTTCATGCCTGGTACAAGTTGCCAAGTAAAATGGGGTTGGAAGGCCTATACGACTCCTGATCGCGTGTTTGCCGCTTCTATCTCGGCTTTAAAGACCGATTTACCTTCTTGCTTGTTTTAAGTGGGGCAACACGGTGGTTTAGAGGATAGCATGATGGTGATAGCGATCGAAACAGCCATGTGCTTAAATGTCGCATGTTATGTATTTTGATACCAAAGGTCATTTCTGGGTTTAAATTCTGCATTTATCGCCTGTTTGTTTTGACCCTTGTTGTTTCTGTTTAGCGACTGTGGTCCTTTATATGCCATCTGAAGCATTTTGTCTAGCTTTGCTTTGGCTCGTTTCAGTGCGTTCAGTGACAGAACAGCCTCTCTGAGTCTTGTCACCAAGGATAGGAATTTTGAGCCGCGTAATATGATAATCTTTATCTTGCAGTGTTTGTACATTACCGGGCCTGGTCATTTGGTTTTGTAGCAAGACGTTGCGTTTCTTTTGCGACTATTCGTCTCTTTATCCTTTCTTTAGTGTTGTAGCTTCTTAGAGAGCTATGCAACACGTGAAATTGACCGCTAAAATCCGCTCTATAATTACGGCTGTGTTTTTGTCATCGTTTCGCTCCGCTCTGTGACTGCGGTTATAATATTTTCCTTGTTTTGTTTATGTCAGTGGTTTTGGCTGTGTTTGAGTACGTCATTAAATGAAAGGCAACGAAAAAAGTCGCAAAAATCCGAACTTTCACAGAGTTCATCACTCGAAGAGTCTTCCGATCTGCCCGCCATTACTGTGACTTTTCGCCGAGATCGCGTCAAGTGAGGTAAACATGCCGCTTTATTCTGATTGGACATTCTAAACAGTGCGCGCGAATCTAGTCACCCGCAGTGTTCTAAAAATAAAAAGATACGCGCAACGGTTGACTCAGAGGGCTTGTATGGGAGAGGGAGGCTCCTATTTATGGGCTCCTGCTGTCTGAGAGTCAACATTAGCATCATTGATTATAAAAACGAAAACATGTCTTGGCTTGGATATCCCAGAAGTGATATTGAAATGTCCGGATCTTTGTGATGACGAATTTGATCTCATAATCTCTTCCCTTAGATATGTCCATTTTTTTATTTGTAATGAATTTACTGGAATATAATGATTGACCTTCAGAATTGAAAGTTATCCGAGGAACAAATAGTTGCATTTTTGTTATTATGACTCTGCAATTATCAGCTGCTTGCCAAATTAGATTAGCATCTGATTCTATTTCTAAATTTAGTTCTAAACGTGTATTCGGCAGAAGTTCATTGTTTAGTGCATTGAAAAAACTGTGTCTATTAAGAGGTATTTCAGTACTGACAGTAGCTGATGCACCCAAAAGAGATTTTCTCGCAGCGAAACCTTTATTGTAGGCCGCTTGGGCTGGTCGTTCTTCAGCGCTTCTATTTGTGTCTAAATAGAAAAATTCATTAGCAGCTGTTGATTCTGCATAACTTGGACTGTACTCTAAGAGATTCTTTATATTGACTACATGATTTGCATCATTACAATCATACACTTTTTTTACCATTGAGATTTACTTTTAAATTATTGATGAGTGAATGTGGTCCATTGACTATACCATTATGATCTTCTAATGCAATAGCAGTATTATCCAATTTATTTACTTTGAGGTCAACTACAATACGAGAATTATACCAATCAAAAGGTGTTACTTCGCCAGTATTATCAGCAACGAATCTATAACCATCTTTCTTTTGATAAGCATTTTGTGCAACTGTTGTATTTAATTGAGTTTCTAGTTCGAAAACAACGTCTTAGTATCTTTCAATATATGAGCTATTTCTAAACATATAATATTAGATTACATAATTTTTCTCAACCTACCTCCAGAAATTATTCTGTTAACTCTTTCATTGATCTCATATTGTGATAGAGGTTTTGTTTTTGGCATTTGATTCACTGCAGGTGATGATGTCGTTTTATTTTTTGCTTAATAGCTGAATTATTTTATCGCCGGCTTTTTTACCTGCAAATTCTCCTGTTTACATGGCAGCTGTTTGAAGAGCCTTTTTAGATGCTGCTTTTGCAACCTCTTTCATTGTTTTACCAAATAAATTACTGGCAACAGATTTGAAAATATCAGTCAATGCTCCGCCATGGATTTCGCCGCTATGAACATGTTTCTTGACATACATCCCTAAATCAGGATCATATCGCTTTTTATATTCAAATTGATTCATATACAATTAGATTATATTATATCAGTTTTGACCTTAGAATTAATGTCATGAACCAATCTATTCCATTTAAATCAATAGGACGACCAAGTGCATCAGTTATACAAAACCTCATTTCATCGATATGTATTTTTGAAACATCATTGAATAATCTTTATCAACAGATGATATATAAATCGATCTTTCTTCCATATATCATTAGATTACATATTCTCTCAATAAATCATTTAATTGATTGTTATCAATAACTCCTATTTTATTTAATGTATGAGCTATTTGTGTAAATTCCTTTTTAACACTATCATTTCCTGATAAGATTGATCCTCCAAGCAATTCCATTCTATCAAGTAAATCATCGGGATTATTAAAGTAAATAACACCCGAGCCCAATTTTTTTATACTTTTTAATAGTACGGTGAATTGGTATTTCAGATAATGTATTTAATTCATTGAAAATCATTCTCGACAAATCACTGTATTTCTTTTTACTGTTGAACTTCTTTGTTAGCAGATCAATTGTATCAAAATCTGCTTTTTTATCATATACCTTTTTACCATCCCTATATGCAATCATCTTCAATTGACCAAATAATTTAGGTAGATCAATAATTAAATTTCCATAATTACCATTTTATGGATTTACTTTGTAAGCATTTCGTTTTTTCTGTGTATATATTCCTGATCCAAGTGTCTTCAAACCCTCAGGAATTACACTTATTCTTTGCTATATTTTTGTAATGACTTTATTTCTCGATCAAGTTCTTTTACTTTTTCGATATTTTTTTGGCATTTTTTCCATGCGATAGTTGACCTTTCTCACCTCCTAATTTTTTTACTAATTGACCTAAATTCTTGTTGTAATATGTGAAATTAAGTTCTCCACTCTGCACATCCTTCAATACATCAGATGGTGCAAATAGTTTATATTTGGTAAATGTTTTAATATCATCAGGATCGAATCCTTTATCTAAATCCGACTTATATTTAGGTGGTGATTCATCCATCATTGCTGGTTTGTAATCAATTGGTAACTTTGTATTTTGTACTGGGGTTTCAGGCAATTGTTTATAAATAATAAAATCCTCTAAACCACTTGTAATAGCTTTTTGATTTTTTTTGAAGTTGTTCAATTAATTCATCCTGTTTTTTTTATCAATACTCTGTTTAACACTTTTTTCAACATCAATGATTGGTTTGAATGCTTCTGATACTCGCTCATATTCATCTTGTTTAGCTTCCTTATATTCTTTCAACTCTATTCTTATAGCTCTGGTTTTTCTTCCTGCTTCAATTTTTGAATTACTGAGCTTTTTAAATTGTTCAATATCCATTATATATAATAGTTATATAAACTTATCTCAACTTATCTTTATTTATCTAATTAATGTATATAATGGAAATACCAAATTACGATTTCAATGAAGATGAAAATACTAATTCACACAACTATATCGTTATATGCCTGATAAACCATTCAGAATGCTAATATGTGGAAATTCGGGATCAGGAAAAACTAACCTTCTATATCACATGCTTATGAAACTATTAGTTTATTTTGATCAGGTTCATCTATATGGTAAAAATCTTGAACAAGAAAAATATAAACATATGATTGAAACAATGAATGATATCAGTAGACAGGTAGGTTACGATATTATACATTACAATAACGATGAAATAAAACCCGTTGATAGTCTGGATAGTGATTCTCAAAAGATAGTAATATTTGACGATTTCATTTGTGATAAAAATCAGAAACCACTAATTGATTATTTCATTCAGGGAAGACATAAAAACTGCTCAGCGATATATCTCAGTCAGAGCTTCTATAAAACACCAAAAGACATAAGATTGAATTGCAGCCATTATGTTGTTTATGAGTTTCCAAGCAATAATGAGAGAAATTTGATTTCAAGAGAATTGAATGTTTCAAAAGATCAATATGAAAAAGCAACTAAAAAACCATATTCATTTCTATATGTTGACAAACCAAAGAAAAAGGTCAAAAGGAATTTTTATGGAAATATCTAATTCAATAATATATGGGAATATTCAATGATAATGTTCATAATCCACATACTACAAATCCTGGTGCTACTCCAGGAGCAAGAGGACCTCCTGGTGTTGGTTATAAACTGACTACGGATCGTAATTATGATATCGATAATAAAAAACTAACTAACGTGAAAGAGGGTACTGATAGTGGTGATTGTGTGATAAAGGATCAAATAGATACTGGATTAGCTGAAAAATTAAGTTTAGCAGCTCAAAGTGATTTAGACATGAATATGAAACATATTAGAAACGTAAAAATAGCACATAATTACCAGGAGCTTAATATGGAAAACAATAGAATTGTCAATTTAGGAGATATTTCATCTTCAAGCTCTAATCCTTTCAGACCACAAGAAGCTGTAAATGTTCGATCAATGGAAAATTATATTGAAAATGGTGATTTAAATATACAAGGAACCATAAATCTTAGACGTGGTGCTATCTCCATTGATGGAACAAACAGTAATATATCAACTGCTGATTTGAATAAACTATTGGGATCTAATGCTAATAATATATCAGGTGGTAAAATTCCGATTTACAGCAATTCGGGAGAATTATACTGTGATAAGGTCAGATTTAGATATAGTAATCGATTTATTATACTTAAGCCTCAACAACAAGCATCAAATCCAACAATTAATATACCAAATTTAAATGGAGCTGACCGCACTTTGAGACAATACGAGATACTCAAACATTCCAAGAACAAATCGTTTGTAATAAACAACCAACTCAAAATTCTCATCTCACACGAAAAGACTATGTTGACACACAAATTAATACAAAAGCTGATTTAACAACCAATTCAAGACAAACATTTAGCGGTAGGATACAAGTACCAGATTTCAATCAAGCCTCACATTCTGGTAGTGATGTTGTAAATATCAAATACATTAACGATATTTATCTTAATAAAAAAACGGTGGAATAATGCAAAATCCTATGCAGTTTAATTCCGATTTAGATAATAATAAAACACAGATTCACAATTTAGGTTCTCCTCAGTTCAATAGCAGTGCTGTGAATAGATCATACGTTCAAGACAATTTCGTTCATAGAAGACTAGGTATTTTACAAGGAAACTTAAATGCAAATAATAACAAAATAATCAATTTAACAGCGCCTACTGATAGAGAGGATGCAGTCAACAAAAACTATACAGATATAAATTTTCTTAAGGTTGGTGGATCTAATAAAATGTTATCTAGTTTGAACATGGATAGTAATCAATTGACTAATTTAAGTGAACCAATTAACGATACAGATGTTGGTACAAAAAATGCATTGATAATAAAACAATAACTCAAGCATCACATAAACTTTCAAATACATTCAAATATGTTATGAATGATGTCGATCAAATAACAACTGAATACGGTTTAATTGTAGAATATATTGTAAATTATGAACAAAGTTTTCACACTAACAAAAAGGTCATTTCTTTCAAAGCTCTGAATGACGGATCGAATAATTATAGATACAGATTTGGTATTAAATTAGATCTTGCAAGCAACAATAGAGCAATAGAGCAGCTTTTTACAAATCAATCATACTGGAATAAGTCTCAGATAAATATTACAGGGACTGGAATTTCCATTCCATACCATCATTCAGTTAAATATAATTATAATTATGATATAGGAAATACTGAATATTATTCTACTAAAACAGTCTTACAATTAAAAAAATTAACTGTTCCACAACATCGTTTATATTCTACAACCCATATTGATGGTGTCACTAATGCACCAAATGAATTATCATTAGATCTTGTGGTTTATGGTGTCGATGCTTACCAAAACAACGTGGACAGCTCCGTTAATATTTAACTTTATGAAACAAAAAATGATAGAATGACCATGAAGGTTGATATTGATTTGAATGATCTTGACATATATGATTCTTATTCAAATAAAGTTCTAATGTTAGGTGATGCAGAAGGAAATGTTATTTTTAGACAAGGTATCCTTGCTGAAAATCGATTCTCTGCAACCGACAAAATCAATTGTTTCTTGAACGTTGATATAAGAGATCATTCTATTGTCAGCCATTCAAAAAATCTTCTTAATTATAATACTGAACATGGTGAGATCATATTCAACCAACCTATAAATATAAATAATAAATTCAAAGTTGTAGATCGAATTTATTGTGATGAAGATTTATATATTTCAAGTGGTATTTATAGGGGTAATAAAAAATACATGGATTTCGAAAATGATATACTAAATTTTTATCAACCAATAGATTTCAATCATAACAATATAATCGGATAACCTATTTTGTTAAATGCAGAATATTCCAGTAATATTGTGTACAATCAATATTATTTATTGAATCTGGTACGATTGAAAACAAATATTTATTACCATTCAATGCCGCATTAAAATCAATTTCAGTTTATTATGAAGGCAATAAAACCAACCAATTTATCATTCTACGTACACAACAACAAACCAGTCGAGGTGGAAGAAGAACCACAAACGACGAATACAGAAATGAAATTAGACCATACACGCTTACAAAAATTAACAGTAATAAAAATTTGAATAGTGGTGTCTATTATTTTAGCATCAGTTTTGAATAGGAAGAAAAAGCAACTTGTTATATAACTTTTTTATTCTCAAAAACTAATTAATATGATACACTAATATATATGGGAATTCATAATGATAACAGTAAAAACTTACATTCATCATCTTATATCACTCATTCTAATGTGATAAGAGTACCTGGTATAGGTTTTAAACTCACTTCTGATGGTAATTATGATATTGATAATAAAAAACTGACTAATGTTGGAGAAGGAATATCTGGTAATCATGCAATCACTGTAAACCAAATGGTGAATTATATATCAGCAGGTGCTCTCGATATTCAAAATACAATAAACTTTAAACGCGGTTCGATATCTATTGACAATATAAATAGCCAGATATCGGCAGCAGATCTGAATAAACTATTTGGATCCAATTCTAATAACATATCGAACGGAAAAATACCTATTTATGGAGACTTTGGATCACTTTATTGCGATGGCATAAAATTCAGATATTCAAATAGAACTATTTATTTAAAACCGAATCAACAATCAGGAAATGCAACGCTTCAAATCCCCAATTTAAATGGACAAAATGAAACCATTGCATTCAAAAGTTGTTTTGACAAAAAAGAAGAAAAAGTTAGAGGTTTCATTGAAAAAGGTGAAAAAAATGTCATATTTGGAAGTAATTCAACAATCTATTTTCACAAAAATATTAATATTAAAAAATCATATTTTATAAAAAGGATGAAAAAGACTCTTACAATTCCATCATTTATAAACTTCTTTCAAGTAATAACTATAGTAGAACACGAACATTAAATAATAGTGCAAAACAATGACTGATACCATTAGCGGTAATTTCGGGCCTGGTCCACTTAATTTACAGTTTTTATCCAATTCAACTGAGAATATACTCGTCATAATAACATATGTTGAAACTGGTTAAATAATACAATGATATATTATATGATAAAAGATATAAAAAAGTATATTGAAAGATTCTTTCTTGAAACAAAAGAAAAGCATCCAACTGTTCAAAATGTTGTCTTAAAATCTGGTTTGGTATATCAATACTTATATCATAATCATTTTAATAAACTGTTGACAATTGATGAAATACTTTAAATGAATAACATGACATTGGTCTTATTGGACCTGATAGTGGATGGTTAACACGGCTTCTTGAATCAACTCTTGGAAGATTCCAAGTATTTCATACTCAGAGTATATTACATGATGCATTTGGACGATTCTTTTATAATCATTCGCTTGATAGAGGGTATTTATATTCTATCCCTGAGCATAAAACAAATAACTTTATGAAAAGCAATCCTCTATGTGGACAAATATCAGGTATATTGTATTGCATTCATAGAAAATTGATAATCTAAACTAATATATATGAGTATAAAGAGAAAAATTTTCGATTGGAGTCACATTGATCAGAAATTAAGTGAGTCTGAAATAAAAGAGTTAAAACAATTATATAAAACTTATCATAACAAATATACGTGTTACAAATGGAAATATAAAAAACTAAACCGTATTAAATTATCACTTAATATGGTATCATTAGCTCTAGTAAGTACGGGAACGATAGCCGGATCTATTACATTAAACCAAATAATTTTATCTTTAATATCAACTCTTGGTATTTTAATTCAAGGATATTTGGTAAAGAACAATCTCGATACAAAAGTTAATATGTGTAAATTCGCATTTCAAAATTATCATAAGGTATTAATAAAATTGAGATCATTTTTGAGAGGCCTTGAATACAACGACATATCATTCATAAACTATTTGCAACAACTCGATGAGATGATAACAGATTTATGTCCTACAATAAACAAAGCTCCTGAAAAATACAATAAAACGTTTACAGATGAATCAACTTTCTAAGATCATTCCAATAATCATTATAAAATTTCAATGTAGTTTCACTTTTTGTGATTTCAATATTATTATAATCAATTTTTAACATATCGAATATCTGTTTTAACATGTATTTGATTGAAATTATTATTTTTCTACTTTGATTCAATTTTGGAATGACTCTATTAATTTTATCAAATATTTCAAATATTTTCAATTTGTCTGAATATTGAAGCTGTATATTATTTTGTTTGCAAATATCAATAAGAATGTTATTTAGATGATATTTTCTGATATAAACTGATTTTTTCCTTATTTTGTATTTATTTTCATTGAAATTAATGTACTCTTCATGATAATTATAATATTGTACGATGCCATAATTTTTACAAACATTCATACCATTGTTATTTATAATCTCTTGTTCACCACAACATAGAGTGTTTTTTTATCGTTCTATCACCTATCTGTTTATAACAAAATGGACAATTAACATATTCACTTGATATTTCATCATGGATTATCTTATTACAACTCATTCTTATAATATAACTATATATTTTATTTTTAGATATTTTCATATTTTTTTAAAGTATATAGTAAGAATTAATTAAATGTGTTTTTCTGAGAATGTCACGCTTGGTGATTTTTCCAAGAAAATCAAGCTTTTTAAAAATATATATAGATTGCCAAAATTTGGTTATAAGTTGGGTTGGTATCGAACATAAAACATTTGTTATCCATTAATTGGAAAAATGCTTTGGCACCCCCGCCGGTTATAAGTTGGGTTGGTATCAACACAGTACCGTACGGTTATTAACAAACCAAAGTCATGACGTCACGCCACAGCTGTGGTGGCCAATATTCCATTAGCTTTAAAAATATATAGATTGCCAAAAATTTATTACCATCAAATGGAAAGTAGTTGGGTTGGTATCGAGCATAAAACATTTGTTAGCCATTAATTGGAAAAATGTTCTCGTACCCCCAACTATATAACTACTCATTTTGAACAGCAAGGTTTACAAACATACTGCTCAGGTTGGCTTAGGAAAAATACAGTTGAAATAGGTTTTTACAATACTTGTATTCATAAGCACACCATAGGCAGTACATATCCTTGGTATCTGGCTGCCATCTGCTTTCACAAGAGGTAAAGCCACAGCTGACAAAATGTCCAGTACATCAGGGGCTCTTTCCCTCATTTCAGTCAGAATAGAGATCCACTGAAATTTGTTTAGTTCCTTTTCACTGTCCTTTGTCATCCGAAGAACAGGTGGATTTTCTTTCTTCTGGCACAGTTTTTGGCACTGACTATCAATACCCTGCAGCATGATAGCTTTTACACAACTCTCAATGAGTGGTATTTTATCATGGTTTCTGCCACCCCAATGGTCCCTGCGGTAGAAAGCTCAGCAACCTGTTTGTATAGAATTGCTTGAACTGTTTGGATTCTGGCCACGAAGGTAAATCTTACATTTAATACAATGTAAAATGATACACAATTGAAATGCAATGTATTCGCATCATTTGTCGATTTAATTACAATACCCTTGTACTGTGTACGTACATTTATGCAACTGGAGATTTCTCTTCTGTTTATTGGTATATAAAACAGGAGGTAATTTGTAACTTACCGTGTTCTTGTGGAGTCCAGAGGCAGAAAAAATATCAACTCCTTGTTTCGGTATAAGAGCAGCAGTAGAAGAGTTCGCTGACCGAAACCGGCAAGTCAGGTGAATCTTTGCAGGTGGTTTTGCTAAATGGTCTGGTTTTGCCTGTGTGCGGTACTGAAGGCGATACCGTGGGACTTGGTGGGGTTTCTTCAAGATTCATTCCCCTCTTTGAACGCGTGTTTTCCCAGATTCTAAATGGTAGGTCCTCTGTTTGTTGTAGGACTCTCTGCAGAGAGTTTTGAATTCGTTAAACGTCGCAATGTTCCGAGCACAAGACCAACATACAAACTGTGACAATCCGTCATTTTCATTTCCTTCGAGACCAGTAATTTCATTGTATCCTTCAATGATCGCTTCCCTTTTGGACTTTTGGCCGAAAAGTGAAATGGGGCGATTATTACCCAAGGGTTTACAGCAGTAGCGACATATTTTCGTGTTTACAAGTTTAGTTGGAGTTTTCTGCGCCATATTCGTTTAAATTCGCGCTCAGCTCTTCTGATTGAGTTCTGAGTTTGTTTACAAACAATTGTATTTCCGGTAGTTTATGCATGAGCACTTTGATAAATCGAGTAGCCAATCATCATAGTCCTGGAAATTGATTATTCCAGAACTCCGTGTCCTGGCGCTGACCAAAAGACACGTGGGCTCTGGGTACGAGATTGCGTACCACCAAAATGTACAAGACCACAAATACCGAATCAACGTTGAACAAATAGTCATGACTGATAACGAATATTGATACGATTGCCGAAATGATCAATTTCTAATTTTCAAGTGCTTTATGCTGTTTACTTCGGACAGCAAAAATGACCCGACCTTAACAAACGCTCCTATTTTAGTGTTGGGTCTTTAGCTGCGCGTCAAACCCGTTATATCTCAAAATCAGGACTATATTAAACTTACCAACTCCAAAAGAAACTACACCAATTAACTCCAAAATACATTATATCGAGATCAAGGATTCCCTCCCAAAGCATTTTGCTTCCATACAAATATCATAAATAAGTGGAGTACGATCGTTCGGGTGAGTGTAGTCCTGAGAAGGACTGTTTGTGGTGACATTGATTGACGTTTCGACAAACTGAGTCAAGTGATTTGTGTAACGTCAGCAGATGGTATACACTATAAATAGCGCTGCGCACAGATTCTAAAATAGACTGCGTTAGATCGGATCCCCCGCGTGGCTCAGACAAACATTGAAAATCGCTCAAAGGAAATTTTCACGTGTTCGCTATTTTTTACCGTAAAACGTCTGGAAAATCCTTTGAAATGTGGTGTTTGTCCCCAAAATCGACGTAAAATGGTAAGCACTAAGCATTGCTGTTGGAGCGAGTGCAAAACGGATTCAAGGTATCGAGAAAGATGGGCTAAATCTCTCAAAGAAGTCGAGGAATCCGGGAAGAAAGTCTTCATTCCATTTCCGAAGCCATCCCAAGATATCGAGAAGTGCAGAAGGTGGACAGTAGTGTGTTCGCGGCAGTTCTTCACAGAAAAGAATATAACCATAAACACGTACATATGTGCCCTTCACTGGCCTGGAGAAAAGAGACCAACCGAAGAGTTTCCCGATCCGCTGAAAGCGAATTTTACTCCAGCACAAGCGAGCCGTGCGTCGTCGTCGAGCCGCGCGTCTGCATCAAGAGCGAAGCCAGTAACTTCCGTGAAGAGAGAAAAATAGTGGATGCATGGACAAGACTCAGGCGAGGAACTGAGCGATTTTAATCCAGTGAATGACGAATCAGAGGAAAGTGCAACTGTTGTGAAAAGTGTTTATAAGAGCCCTGTT
>OX419341.1:13159275-13204275 GCA_948470475.1 Galaxea fascicularis
GCATCGCACGCAATTCAAAATAGTAAAGGCACTTCCCTTATAAATGTCAGATGGTAAAAAGGTCTATTGGATTGGCCACTGGCTGAAACAATGCCATCTAAAGAAACCTTCATTTCATTGGTTCAAGGGAGAATCATACCACCCACCCATCTTACCATCTTACCACGGAAAAATTTCTTGAGCTTCGTGTTGACATACACAAAATAGCTCAAAAAGGGAAGAGCGCCACTTGCCAAACTTCGTTGAGCTATATTACTTTATTCCAGATAAATTTCAGGTTTATTGTTTAGCACACAAATGCAGCCATAACTTCAATTCTGTCGGGAGTGTTTGCTATATAGGAGGTATTTAGTCTATTCGTTATACTAAACCAGATTTTTCAACTGCTAAATTAAGCTAATTTTTTTAAAATAATGTTGTCTCTCATCGGAATCCCGGGCAGGTATCACTATTACAGGAAGAAGGATCGTTGTTGCAACCAGCTTGACATTCGGCGTAGGATTTCTCGCACTCTGTGACATCGGCCAAAGTATTCACTTCAAAATTGTTAAGGCAATTGGTGTCAAAACAAGTGGCGCAGCAGATTAAACAATCGTTGGAGCTTCGTTTTTGTAACCGGAGGGTGGTAACTTGCGGCGCTAGGGTACATAGTATCAACGCAAAGACTGCTATACTGGCTATTTTCTGTGACATCTGAAAATGGGAATAAGAACGAGTGCATTAACAACAGTTATTGAAAACCATCTTTGAGTGATTATGATAACAAAGAAAGACAACAGTGGCCAAGAATCCATTCTGTTCTCTTCTCATTGACTCCGTTAAATTGTGTTGCATATCGCTTGTCTTACGCACTAGGCCATTCTACACGCCGATGATGGGGCGATATGAGCGGTTTAAAATCACTGATTGTCTGGCATGTCAGCGAACGGCGATTAGATTCGCTACCATTCACCCATCATCCGTCAATTGTGCCAGCCTCTACTGAATTTATACGCTTATTGCTGCGAATCGCTAACTAATCCAACCTGTAAGATTGTGCGTTTTTATCACACGAATTTTTAAAATGATGGACACGCCACGCTGGATGTGGAGTGGTAACTAAACGGTAGGCGAATCCGTCGCGACCGCCGCATAAAAGCCTGTTGTGTTTTGCCAGTGTTTTTTTAGAATTAAAATAGACCATAAACATAGCGTCCTTACGTACATATTTTGCTTCCCAACTTAGCCTTGCAGTTTTGCACCTGGAACTTTGGAATTTATATTAATGCAGTACGCTACAGTTTTTCGAGAATGATGGAATGATGGACTATTCTTCTTTATAAGTTCACAACTTTCATCGAGGAAAATTTATAATGATGATTTGTTTACGTTTTGTCATTTTTGCTCTTGCCTCGAGCTCTACATTCGCCACCCTGCGATCAGTTAGTTTTTGTCTGTCGGGGAAAGAATTGCACAAGCGTGACTTGATTGTTTTGTGATTACCTATTAATAAGAGATTTTATGGCTAAAGTCCCTTAAGGGGCTTTTCAGGGAAAATGAATAAATAATGCAAATTAACACAACAGATTTAAGAATCCCAGCTGGCGAGAGAAAGACCAGTACTCTATTTACAAACCAAGGGGTTGAACCAGGGACTACTCAGAAGAACACCAAAAAGCGGTCAGAGCCCTCCAGGTCTCAAGTCCGACGCGTTAACAACGCCATCACCATGCACCCACAATATGACACTTACATGAAGTAGGGATAGATCTAGGCACATTACAGATACAATATTTGACCTCAGGAATTTATTGTATATGGGATTTATGGAAAAGTCCTGCTTTACGCAAGTGTATTTAGCGGGTGATTGTATAGATAATCTTCAGTTATACTAAAACCAAGACTTAGTAGAAAATGTTCACAATTGGTTGAGAGCAAACACTCGTTAATCACTCGTATGATTACAGACCGAATTCGACTCCACTCAGTCCTACAAAACAGAGCAGCCCGTGTTTTGACAAATACAAAGCCACAATGGTCTATAAGTCTCTGCACGGTTTAGCTCAGATTATCCATCCATCCATCCATCTATCTATCTATCTATTCTATACTAGAATCACTGATAAATCATCGACCTTGGTTGATCTTATATTTACAAACTCTACGGATAGGGTTGTCTGTTCAGCGGTGTCACATATTGGCATCAGTGATCACAGCTTAGTATTCGCTTTTCGCAAAGTTTCTATGGGGTCAGCAAAAAATGGTCACACGACCGTCAAATATTGGAAATTTAAGAATTTCGACTCTGCCAGCTTTCGTCATGAAACTTCTCTACAAAGCTGGAGTAACATTGAAAGCTGTACTGATCCAAATTCAATGTGGACGGCATGGAAAGAATTATTCCTTGAATGTGTTAACAAGCACGCACGTCTTCGTGAAAAGCGTACTCGTGCAATAAAATCGCCTTGGATAACGCCACATTTAAAGAAAAGAATGCATGACAGACATTCTTAAATTAAAAGCATCACGCTTTAATGATGCAAATGACTGGCAAGCGTTTAAACGCTGCCGTAATTCAGTCAATACTGAAATTAAGCAAACCAAGGAATAGTACTATAAAAACGCACTTCATGCAAATGAAGGTGACTCGCGCCAGACCTGGAGAATTATAAACGAGCTCACGTCCAGGAAAGCTAGTAATTGTTGTGTAAAGGAAATTAAAAACGATGGCAGGACCATTTGCGATTCTCTACAGCTGGCGGATTCTTTCAATTCTCATTTCTCTTCTATTGGACCTAAACTTGCTAGTGAGATCAATTCTGATAACGGTCTTTCACATCTAAGGTATATTACGAGAACTGATAGCAGTTTTGAGTTTAGAGAAACTAGTTATTCTAAAGTATTTTCGCTCCTATCTAAACTTTGTAAATCCAAGGCAACAGGCTTAGATTTGATATCTGCAAGACTTCTTCGGGAAAGTGCTGATTTAATTGCTGGTTCTCTGTGTTCTACTTTTAATTCTTCAATTAAATCTGGCGTTTTCCCACAGGAATGGAAGTGTGCCAAAGTTATCCCGCTTTCTGATCTGATCTGATCTGATCCCTATTGTAGCAAAAGTCTTCGAGCGTATCATTTACGATCAGATTTACGATTATTTAATTGTAAATAACATAATAACCAGTCTTCAATCGGGTTTTCGTTCGCTTCATTCGACCGTCACAGCCCTGTTAGAAGCCACTGATAATTGGGCCTACAACATTGACAGGGGTAGTGTGAACGCGGTCGTCTTTCTTGATCTTAAAAAGGCGTTCGATACCGTTGACCATGTGATTCTGTTGTCTAAACTCTTTCAATATGGTATCGGCGGTATTGCACACGACTGGTTTAGATCTTATCTATCGCAATCAGAAATGCTTTGTGAATGGCTCGCTCTTTGACAGTGGATTTCTTATTTGTGGTATTCCACAGGGAACTATATTAGGGCCATTGTTATTTATTCTCTATATAAAAGATCTCCCTAATTGCCTTTCCAATGCTGTTGCACGTATGTATGCCGATGATACTCACCTAACTTTTGCCTGTAACAGCATTGAAACTGTCAATGATGTTATGAATCACAACCTATGTAACGTCAATAAATGGCTCGCCGCAAACAAATTGACTCTAAATTCATCTAAAACCAAGTTCATGTTAGTTGGGTCGCGGCAAAGGTTAGGTACGTATAATACATCCCCTAATTTGACGATCGATGGTCACGCTATAAAACAAGTAAAATGTGTAAAATCTTCGGGAGTACATATACATGATAATCTTTCATGGAATGCCCACATAGTTAAGATATCTGAGAAAATTGCATCTGGTATTGGAGCCCTGAAGCGCTGTCGGCCTTTTGTTTCTTAGGCTGCGCTGCAGTCTATTTACAATGTCTTTATTCAACCTCATTTTGACTACTGCAGTGCGGTCTGGGGGCATTGTGGCACTTCTTTAGCAAATAAGCTTCAAATATTGCAAAACCGTGCGGCTCGTATTCTAACCTTTTCTAGTTACGATTCTAGTCCTTGCCCCTTATTTGAACAGCTAGACTGGAAAAGGTTAGAACGCAACGTCAAATTCAAGAGGCCGTTATGGTCTATAAGTCGCTACATGGCCTTGCTCCTAATTATCTTAGCTCTCTTTTCTCTCAAAGAAATATCTCTTATAGTTTGAGGGACAATGAGAACAAACTGGTTGTTCCACTTCCCCGAACTAACTTCCTTAAAAACAGTTTTAGGTACGGTGGTAAAGGTGCGGTTATCTGGAATAGCCTTCCCCGGGAATTGCGGCAAGCGGAAACTGTCAATAGCTTTCGATTATTTTACTTGACCATCTATACACGGCATTCTTGTAAAGCAGGTTTAATTTATTGTGGGTGGGGTTAATCTATACATATTTTGATATCTTAGCTTTTTATTACAAGTTCCTGTTCGAGATTCTTGCATGTAGGTTACATTCGATTGTTCGCTGATTGTAACAGATATTGTTCAGCAGGTACAAAATAAACTGTACGCTGTAAACCTAAAGCATACAATCCTTTTGATTGGACCAGCGCGCGGAGTTGCATGAATTCCGCGACATTGTCGACGCAAAGTTGCGAGAGGGAAGACAGTGTTTCTTTGTCTTCCTCTCGTTCGGCGAGGAAGGACAACAACTGCTCGAAGCATAATCACGCTCGCAGTTTGTATTTGTGAAATGGCGTTAAAGCAATGGACACCTTGGCTAAATAAAGTTTGATTTGATTTGATTTGAAAATAGATTTGAAAATAGATTTACATTGTTTTTCTTCATTTTTTCTCCAGAACGTCTACTCTATAATCGCAAATTCTTATAGAACAATCAAACCGAAAGGCTTACGCCGTTCACTGTATAAAATACAATGACACAACTAAAAAGCTACATAAAATGTTCAAAGTTGTATTTATTTGTTTTAATTTGCAGCTCGTTAGCCGGCGTGGGAGGCGTAAAACGGGAGGGAGTGGAGACCGACCGCTGCAAAATGAATGTATGAGGTCAAATGGCATTACGTCCGCGCGCGCAACACATTTAGATAGGATGGTCTACCTATGGTTAACAGTGGCCAATCAGCATTGACCTTTAGCTGAATAATTGTTGCTGGATTACGACAAATATGAATGCCAGCTTTTCAAAACCGTGGTGTTGCATTCATGGTGTAGAATCATCGCGTACATCAGCCAAATATATATTTATCTCCATCGCATAAATAAGAAAATTCTTGACTCTAATTGGTTATCACCAGCTATGATTTTAGCCTTAATAGGACAGTGTAATTGGATAGTGTACGTGTCATGCCTGAGTAAGTGGACAGTGCGCGCCATCGCATTCACTGTAAACAGCTTTTCACACTTAGTTTCTTTTATCTTTCAAGAAAGCCAGGCCTCGAAGTGATCAAACGTTACTAATCTATAGAATATCAATGAATGGTTTAACGTTTTTGTTAACTCAGTTATGTGCGACTCGTTCGTTGAAACGGCGATAACTGTTCTGTCGATTTTGCGTACACCCATAAAGCACATAATAACCGTTCAACACTAACTTTTTTCAGTTGCTTTAGTTATCTGATTCCTGTGAAGAGCTTGTGTCAGGTGCTTTCTGTTTCCTGCAAGAAAAAATATTAAAGAAAATTAAATGAAAAAAAGAAAATAAACAACAATTCTCAACTCCAACTACGCTCAAGTCAAAGAGGTGCGGTGCCTTACCAATTTGCACGTGTGCTGTCCCACTGATAATTCAACTGATTCTTGATCGACTACAAGAACTCAAGCCAAACTGAGTTGCATATTTCCTGATCAGCTATTGCGAATTTGTGCGTGTAGTGTTCACAGTGGTCAATGCGGTATTCATGCTATTTTGTCTTAAAATTCCCTGAACATTGCCACTTAACGCCAGGGATCGGAGGGAATGTATACTCCTTCCACAGCATCATGCTGTTTTATTGAATGTACAATATCATGCAACTGTGTGAATAATAAAATAAATGTTTTGGATTAAAAATATTAACGTACACCCACTAATAGTCCATGGCTAGTAGTCTTGGCTGATAAACATATTCTTTTAAGTTGACTCACCTCAAAGGTCTTTTGCTTAGAATTTTTGGGTGAACAGCTTCTTCCCCTTAAAACGTTCCAGAATTGTCAACAGCGGAATCGTTTGTACCCGCTTGTAGCGGATACTAACATCTTCTGAATTTATTACTCTCAGTTTTATCAATTCTAAACAGTTCTTGAATGGTCTAGCTAGTTCTACACCTGTTGGCTCTCCATGGTGATTTGATGAAACGTGAAACCGATAAGAAACAATACCAGCCTCCACAACTTTAATTATCACCTCCGGATACTTGAAATGCTCAAAATTACAGACCTCTAGTCTACTCTGACGAAAATTGGCCTGTTTGTTTTAGTCTACCCTGAGTCCACGTGCAAATACTTGGTGCTGCGAAATGCAGAAAACAAAGATCTCGACTAATGCTTAGCTCATTTGCAAGTCAAAGCCACTGAAGGTTTCGCGAATTCGCTTCTAAGGAAGTTCTCTATTCAATTGACATCAATAATGAGCTTATAGATATTGGTCGGTGAAGGAATCAAATTTCTAGTAAATGTCCTAGAGCAAAACGTGCGACACCGTTTCTGTCAGTTATAACGTTTTTGAAAGGTAGAAATAAGGCTCAATCCACACCGCCGAATATAAAAGGCTGTCGATACATTGTTCAGTCAGCTCTAAACGTAGTGGAACGTCTTTAGCAAAGGAGTTTTATTCCCTCTTATTTTTTTAATGTAGGTGAAACACTGGAAAAAGGCTTAAATATATCGTACAGGGACGGCCTCCTCTACAGCTTATTACTTTGAATATATTTGGCCTGGAGCATGAATGTGTGTCTCTCGTAACCTAAGCTAGTGCTATTAAGCGTCTTCAGCTATTAAACATGAAAAATGACCTAATTAGATGACCTGACGACTGATGAATGTTGTATTGATTTATGCGACCTAAATCTTACAGTCAATCCGCAAACAAAACAAGCTAAAGGTAAAGAGGGCAGGCTAAATCTTATAGGCTCACACGAGATCAACAAATTCTGATGTGGCTTTTAATGCTAAGTAATACCGGAATTGAAAAATGCTCAAAGACTGCACCGCGGAAGGAAACAAAACAGAATTGCAGTTTGACTCACTCCTTTTCTTTTTGAGAACTTGATTCTAGTTCAGTGGAAGAGAGAGAGAACAGAATAACAAGGGAATATTTTCTTTTACCTACAGTTCTACCTTTCCAACACAAAAGAATTACTGACTGATTACTCAATTCCGTGACACAAACACGAAAACCATATCTCGTTTTCTGTAGAAAAGGAGTGACTTCATCAACTGTGAAAGATGAGCCGCCATTTTATTTTTTGTAATGAACTAAGGTCTTTTAATAATAAGAAACGTTTATTGTCGTTTGATTCACTTGCACGAAAACCTCCATCAAATTTCATCAACTATAACATAGAACGCAAGGATTAATTTTGTTTATTTTTGTGGCCTTATTTCTTCTTGAATTGTTCTTTGTAACAGGATAGGAAAGTATATGCTAATCTTTGTGTTTCCATTAGGTTATTACATTTGCTACAAAGGGCTCTTTTTTCTAATGTTGCGTGCTGCTAAATTAAAGGTTTTGCTTATAAACAAATACTCTGAGAGTCCGGATTCTTATTTAATTGCTCTAAAAGGCAGCAGTAATGAAATAGTGAAAAGTGCGTGATCATAGAAGGCAGTTTGGCAAGGAAAACAGGTGAATTTGAGAAATATGAAAAGTAAATATTCAAACATCAACATGGAAAAAGGAGATTAGACGTCAAATGATTCTGTTTGACATTCAAAGTTGATAAGCTAATACTGATTGTAAGCTCTTAAAGGCACAAAGGTATTGAAAACGCAACACAATGGAGATCATTTGAAAAGAAATATAATAAATTGACGACATTTGGCAAAGAAGCGCTTGGAACAAATGTTCTTAGATAAGTCGTTGATCCGAAGCAAAAAAACAATGAATTTTCCGTAAAAATAAAATAAAACTACAAAGAAAAACTAAAAGTGAAACGGAAATTAATTCAGAAAGTAAATACGGCTTTTCCTTTTAACACGAGAAGCACGATCAATATATATATAATACTGAGTTTGAAACATAAAATTCTAACTGGCAAATTAGGTATTCAGGCGGTGTTTTTCTTTACCGAATGGTTAAAAAGAGAGGTCTTTTGCGCTAACGTTAAATAGTTTTGAGTTGAGAAGGTCGAAACACAATTGTCTCTAAGCAACAACTACCGTATACACTTTATATTCGGTAACAATATTTTCCGCCAAACACGGCGGCTAATATTCATGTTATAGAAAATATAAATGTAAATGTCAGTTTCCTTACCTTCCAACTGTTGCTTTCTATGACCACACAGTTCTGGTGAGGATAAACAGAAATAGTTGCTCTGTGTGCTTAGAGAAAAGGTCTTCACCGTACCACGCTTTCTGTCACTTTCTAAATTTATGGACGGAAACGTGCCCGTCACTCACATATCTATTCCTATTGATTGGAATTCCGACCATTTTTTGTGCTTAGAGGATTACTTTATTAAATAACACCAGCTGTTTCGTACGCTCTTTTTCAAGGAACTGGGAACAACCTATTTTGTCCTTTCCTTTCTTTACTGAGTCGTTGAAACACGTGAAGAAAAATTAAACTGATGCATGGAAGAAACGAAAACGTAGTGAAGTACGGCAGTCGATATTTTTTAAACATTACGGATGGTTTGTTTTATTTTATCAATCAAAGGTGCTATAATTTTAAGGTACGAGATTGAACAAGAATAGTTTTTGGTGTAGTTTGATTTACAGACCGCGTATGTCACCTGGAGAAGATTTGCAACGACCTCAGTGAAGTTAGTGCACGTTTCAACGATGCTAGCCTTCATAAACTTGCCTTTAAATTGGCGAATAAATATTTCATTAGGTCTGTAAGAGAGAAAAAGGATTTGGTATCTTCTTACTTAGTTTTTGTCTGCTTCTTACTTGAGGTTTAGGTGTTCAACGATACCTATTTCTTTATATTTTCAACTTTCTTTAACCTCCTGTTTCAGTGAAAAGGCAAAAAATTAAGGTGTTTAGGCGGATTTTCTGCATATTTCAATTCGTTTCATTGTAAATGAAGACACTATTTTAAACGAAATGTGAAACAGTTTTCTTGTTATAGAATTAATTGCATTGGGTTAGAATTACTGAGGAACGTGGTTTCTAAGAAAAAGAAAAGCAAGCCGTTAAAAAAAAATATATGTGTGTGTGATTTACATGGTAATAGCGCTATGAAAACGCCACACTGCTGTTTCCGTTTTCAACGAACGTTTTTTAATTTTCAAACTCTGGGCTGAAGTTCTCAGTATGATGGGTTAATTCCGTGCTAAACTCCAGTGACGTACTCATGTTTAGGACTCTATTAAATTAGACTGAATTTATTAATTACAAAGACAAGATTTCGTCTTTCACTGGTCATGACATGTTTAAGATACGAAACAAAATGCTTGGAAAGTTTACTTAGACTTAATTTGTTGATAGAAAGCAGTCGGAGCGTCTAGCTAGTAGTGAGGCAAAACCGACAAAAAAGCAGAACAAAAATGGTACTTTTTATCATTTAAAGTAATCTTCGCGGTGATACAAGAAAAGTGAGATTAGCGGCTAGGTTGTTGGGGTTCCTGTGTATAGCACTGACTGAGGTATTATTAGTACAGCAATGGGAAATCTCACTTGTCTTCGCCCAAAATTCGCGATTAAGTTATCTCGTCGACCTCCTGCTTGGAGTAGGTGGGGTGTTCTTTCACAGCAGGAACGTATTTTGTAACAAAAGGTAGAAACTGTTTTTCAATAAGTCGACTTTCCTTGTCGCACTCATGTACTCTTGTCGTTTAGCTGCGCCAAGGGATCACTTAATATCATGTTCAAATTGTTTTCTGGTTGCAGATGAGGTAAACCTTCAATAAAGCTCGTTTTTGACCAGGACACGAAAAACTCAGATGCCCTCATAAGCAAGAAAAACGATTACACTTCAACCCGGACCTCTGCGAAATTATTACAGTCCTTACGGAGGACACTGAGATCTCGGATGATAGGTTGCTTGCAGTGGCGGTGAAGGCACATCCAGTGCGTTACGATTAAGCAAATCAAGGTTTCAATGACAGAAACTAGAGTCATGTTTTAGCTTGGCGGGGCGTTGTTAAAAAAGATCGCTAATTTTTTAAAGCGAAGGTCAAACACTTAAGTTATTAAACACTCCTTGAGCTTATCTGCGGCGGTGGCGTCCTTTGTCCTCACTTTTTTTTTTAGGTGTGACGGATTTCCTGGTCTATCAGCACCTTAAGCCAAGGAAGAAATATCTCATTTTCCTTCGTCATTTTGTCTGTCACCAAGGAGAGCTGCTAGCGAAAATTCTGTCGAAAATTGGTACTTGTGTGTATGCCGGTAGTCACTTGGTACGTTCGTGTTTGTGCTTATGCCTTTGTGCTATTGATAACCAGGCCATAATTAATCAGCGGTTAATTTTATTCCCAATAAATAACGAACTTATGCAAATTAAGGTCAGGCTTTCACACCTTGATAACTTGGGTCTAAAATTAAATGTGGTTCTTAAAACAAAGTTGCAACGGCCGTTTTTTTGAAGGACCAGCGATCGGTCTTCCTTATAGTCTACTAGAGTACAATTTCAGTTACACCCGCTGTTATCATTTGTACAGGGTAAACTTAAGGACGTGGCATTGGAGGCACTGCACTACAAAACGAGCGGCCTGGAACAAATAAAGAATAAGGTTGACTCAAGTCAACAAGAAATCTGCTGACCTAATTACTTAAGTACGTCATAGCTGTAACGCGCGCGCGGGATTCTACTTAAACACAATTAGTTTATTTTTAAACACTGAACGTTATGGGAAACGACGACAATCATATCTGTGAATTTTAACAGGTGCATTCGTCTGAATGAAACGTTTTGTTGTTGGTTTCTGTTCGTGCTATGAAAACCAGACTTGCTATTCTAAGTTTGATTAGGATTTTGTTTTAACTACAACCAGCCCTTCACAATCCTTAGCCTAGCCAAAATAAACGCAGCTATCCAGGTCTACTTCATTATTTCAGTGTCAATAAACTGAGTCAGGGATGTTTGGTTCTGCTCGATATGTCTCACTGTGTGAATTGAACTGACTACAATTCGACGTGGGGGTGTTTGCCATGTATAATTATAAGTAAGTAGTCATTAAAGGGGCACGCTAAGCTACACGCCTACATGATGCGCCATCTCAGGGAGACAGTGAACATATCTTGGAAAGAAAAGATCACAAACAAAGTGATCCTTGAGAAGGCAGGCCTTTACCCTGTGGCTGATATTTTAATTCAGAGGCACCTGAGATGGATCGGCCATATAGTGAAGGTGGACCTCGCCAGGCTACCCAGGCAGCTGCTGTATTCCCAGTTACTCAGTTATTCAAGGACTGAGTGAAAAGAAATCTGAAGCGGAAGAACACTGCTGTAGATACTTAGAGGCAGCGTACAAAGGAAGGAACAACTTGGAGGAACCTGATTGAAACTTGAAGTCTTCATTGTCATTGTCGCTTCGACAGACTGTATATTAAAGAGGCACTGTCACGGGGGTTTTGCCGTTTTCCGGCCCAAACCTCACACAAAATGCTACTTAATGACCTTTACTCGTGCCGAAAGATTCCTTGATATGTAGATTCTTTTTCAATCGATATTTTGCCGGAAAAGTCACCCATAGAACATTTTTGGCCATGGCTTCAAAATGACGTGCGGGAATGCAATCCATTTCCATCCTTGCCATCCGTAACAGTACCCTGGGATCGTTTAAATCGGAGAAAAAGGCCGCAGACTTAGTGATCGTTTCCGAGAACACCGTCTAGTAATCAAATCTAGTGAATCTTCAAGTGCCAGCCCAATTTGCTAGGCTGCAACATCAACTTGAGCGCATGAAAATCGCGCTACATTCATAACTTTGCCACTTTGGCGCCGAGTGGACTCAAACAAGATTTTGCTTTCACGTAACTTGCACGCGCGTGCACACACTCTCACTCCCTTTTCACACCACAGGTAGCCCAATCATGGTGTGTGTCATCAAAATTGACCATTAAAAACCTAGAATTCCAACTAACCAAATAAAGCCTTCCTACCTTCACTCTTGTGTTTGTTATCACTTTCTGGGACGTCTCAATGCAATACCATCGCTTTTTTTAAATCCCAGGCCACTGTCCATTCTATATAAAGGGAAGGCCAGTGACTCGATCGATGCATTCCCCAAAAAAGTACCCACCAGCAGACGCATAGATAAATTTCCTTTCTTTCCTCGTCAACTTGTCCGAAAATTCGACCAACACGAACGGAGAATCGCTCGTTTAACCGCTCAAATTTGAACAATTATGGACAGTATGGACCGTGAACAAGATTCAAATGGCTTAGTGACTGCGGTTGCTTACAGCGCCACTTACACGGGGAAGGGATGGTCATTTTGTCCACATGCACATCACTGCCTGGGGGAGTGCTCTAGACAGCGAAGCGGCAATGGACGTAGAACCAAATGAAGATGGGGAGTCAGATCGTAACGCAATCTTAAGACAAGTTTTGGAAGAGGAGCTCGGAGAAGCGCCCTTTTAGAGCTGTGCACCCCGGTATATCTCCATGAAGATACCAGGCTTCTACGTCGCCTACCACATCACTTTCGACGCCTACTTTGGCGCCAACCAAGTTTTCAAGTTTTGGGCACACAAGTGATCTGAGGCAAGTGATCTTTTCCGAGGGGGTAGTATGGTCCGGTGTAGTTGTATCCGGGCACCGTCCAACCCTTGGCGGGAGAAGGTACTTTTCCGAGCAGTTTGTATAAATCAAACCCTTTCCGGCTACTCGCGGGGTTCTCCTTTTCGGACCACCTTCGCCCGGCAAAAAACGGGTTTTGGTTATCCCACAGTCAGCACATTTTACCTTCAGCATCTTCCACCTGTTCTTTGTCGTGATAACGCGGTCAGTTGCCCGCACATTAGGTGTATTGCGCCGACCTTTCACGCAATAGACCTCCTTATTCGCGTATATCGAACGGGAAATTCTGGTTTGTCACAGGGTTAAGAAATAATTTTTGACAACGCGCTCGTTTTCGTGAAAGTCACCGGAAAAGCGTTTGAGAATTTCCCGGAAACTGACCACTTTGTTTCGCTAGTTGAGATGGCCAGCAACTTCGCGGGGGGTTAACCTGCATTCCCCTCCCGAGCAGCTTCGAAACCACATCAATTGCAAGGAGCACTCCGATAGAAGCCAACCTTCCAAGAAATCTTCCTTATTGTGCAGCTCCTTCCCCATGAACTATTCCTTGCCCGATAAGCAGCTCTTCAATTAATTTATTTTGTGAAGGGAGCAGCATCTGAACAAGTTTGTAAATCTGTATCTCCCGAGGGCCAATGCTGCCTTCGAAAACCTTTTTCAAAGGCTTTTCAGCACCGAAACTTCGATTGCCAAAAGTTTGGCTGCAGATTTGGCTGCAGGTGGAAGCAAAGATCGTGTCAAGGAAAGTGCAGTCGTAAAAAGATTGCCGCCAAGTCGGTAGTTTTTCGCGATCTGAGCCATGCTCAAACTGAAATCAACACCGCGCTTTTCGGCGGACGCTCTTTTCAACCGGTTGATCTGCGTGGCGGTCAAAGCGATTATGTCACCATGCCCGATCTGGTCCGGTTTGAGGCGTAAAGACACAGCTGTTTTTGCTTTAACAGCTTTGTGGAGATTTCTTGTCTGCCCGGGTGTCAGCGCGACACGGAACGAGTAATACCGAGTCGCCATCTTAAACTTAAGAAATTCTTTTAAACCACAACCAATTCGTTCCCAATTTCTTTGATCAGGATCTCTTCCTCGTTCAGGTAAACGACATAGATTATGTATTTTTCGTCGGCTGCTTCATTCAGTCGGTAATACAAAACCAACCTCTTCTCATCGGCCGTCACACTTTCTTTGGCCGCTCTGAGGTCGAAATAGATCACGGGGTACATGGACGAGTAGTTGGAGACATTCAGCTGGGTGCCTGTGTTGTAATCGTTTTTCCTGTAGCGGTAATTGATCAAGTCGCTGCGGATCCGCGTTTGGTCGTTACCGTCGTCCTCCTGTTCGGAGTAATAAGACACCCCATATTGAAGTCGGCAAGAGGCCAATTTGGCAGAATCGTCCCCCATCAATATCGAAGGTGTCAAATTTGTAAGCGTTGTTTTGCAGAGTTTTTTCTGGCTGCTTGTTGGAAGAAAACGAAACGTCTTTAGCGTTTTTGATACCGGCGGTTATTTCCCACCGCCCAGTAGTGTCTTTTCGGGTATCACCCGGAACAAGTGTTTCTTTCAAGTAATGCCATGTTGTTGGTTTCAGGAAGTTTTCGTTGACCAGCTTTTGCCCTTCAAGTGACAGCATCAGCTTCGGAACCCATAATTCCATTTTGGTTACAACAGTTCGCCGTCCGGTGCCATCGTTTTGGAAGATCATTTCATTGTCCTCCTCCAGCACAATTTCGAATTGCAGCCTCATTGGAGGTAAAAGTCTGTCGGACAGCTCCTCGAATAACGAATAGCGGTTGAGGGGGATAACGGTTTTCACCGTTTTCCCCTCGTTTGAAAGACGTCCGCGCGCTCGGATCTTTTCTTGAAAAACCTCCACCAGAACAAGTACCAAGCGCTCCTGCAGGACTTTGCCGTAAACATCGACCCCAGAGTCCGTTACTAGGTCATTGAGGCACCGGGGGATGGAATCCAAAAAATCGCCGTTCTCAACGGTCCTTTTAGCAAAAAAACCAGAACGACATCATCAACTATTTCATGAACGGTCGGCATCGGAACTGCAGCGTCATCTATCTCACCCAGACATACTACAAAGTCCCGAAGAACATCCGGGACAACTGTAGCCACTGTAGTGGAGGCAGGATGGCCGAGTGGTTAAGGGCGCTGGATTTCAATGCGTGTGACCCGGGTTCAAATCCCGCTCTGACCACTAGCTGGTGTTGTTCTGGGTAAGTGCCCGGTTCAACTCCTCGGTCATCCTTGTAAATAGCCAACTGGTCTGCCTCCCGCCAGTTGGGATTCTTATCATGTTACGTTTATTTGAATTATTTGTTTCATGTATTTGCTCGGCCCCACTAGCCTTTGTGCTAAATAAACTGCCGAGGGTAAATATTTCATTTATTATTATTATTATTACTTCTGCCTTTACCGGTTCCTCCCGAGAGAAAACAAAAGAATCACCCACGAGCTAGGTGTCGACCCCGCGTTGCTTGACCGGGCTACCCGCGAAACATTTTCGTTCTTGTACCACGACAAACCCGAAAAAACAACGTTAAAAAATTTCGACGAACCAATATACGAATGGGGTACATCAACTCTTTGCCGACAGCTGGAGGAGAGGGCTAAGCTGGAGAAGCTGGTCCGGTTGGTCCTCAAGGACCGCCTGGTCCTCCGGGAGAAGGAAAACGAAAAACGGTTCGACGAAAACGGTAACTACAATGTTGAAAACAAAAAAATAGTCAACATTGTCACGGGGTCAATCCTGCAGAGTGTGTTGTTGTTCAAAAACTCGACACAGCTGTCGACGCCTAGGTCGACAAAATTTTGCTCAGTCTCCCGTCGGTGAACATTGCGGAAGGCCAAATCCTGACGTACGCCTCGAAAAACGCTTTGGTTTCGAGCGGGTTGATAATCAACGACAGCGGCAACGACACCGTTGCAATTTGGGCGAAAGATCAAGATTTCAGCAACATGACGCTCTGGATTCCCAACATCAAGAAATTCAACGGCGGAGCGGGGAGGAAAGAGTACAATCTTCTCGTGATGCATGGAAGAAACGAAAACGTAGTGAAGTACGGCAGTCGATATTTTTTAAACATTACGGATGGTTTGTTTTATTTTATCAATCAAAGGTGCTATAATTTTAAGGTACGAGATTGAACAAGAATAGTTTTTGGTGTAGTTTGATTTACAGACCGCGTATGTCACCTGGAGAAGATTTGCAACGACCTCAGTGAAGTTAGTGCACGTTTCAACGATGCTAGCCTTCATAAACTTGCCTTTAAATTGGCGAATAAATATTTCATTAGGTCTGTAAGAGAGAAAAAGGATTTGGTATCTTCTTACTTAGTTTTTGTCTGCTTCTTACTTGAGGTTTAGGTGTTCAACGATACCTATTTCTTTATATTTTCAACTTTCTTTAACCTCCTGTTTCAGTGAAAAGGCAAAAAATTAAGGTGTTTAGGCGGATTTTCTGCATATTTCAATTCGTTTCATTGTAAATGAAGACACTATTTTAAACGAAATGTGAAACAGTTTTCTTGTTATAGAATTAATTGCATTGGGTTAGAATTACTGAGGAACGTGGTTTCTAAGAAAAAGAAAAGCAAGCCGTTAAAAAAAAATATATGTGTGTGTGATTTACATGGTAATAGCGCTATGAAAACGCCACACTGCTGTTTCCGTTTTCAACGAACGTTTTTTAATTTTCAAACTCTGGGCTGAAGTTCTCAGTATGATGGGTTAATTCCGTGCTAAACTCCAGTGACGTACTCATGTTTAGGACTCTATTAAATTAGACTGAATTTATTAATTACAAAGACAAGATTTCGTCTTTCACTGGTCATGACATGTTTAAGATACGAAACAAAATGCTTGGAAAGTTTACTTAGACTTAATTTGTTGATAGAAAGCAGTCGGAGCGTCTAGCTAGTAGTGAGGCAAAACCGACAAAAAAGCAGAACAAAAATGGTACTTTTTATCATTTAAAGTAATCTTCGCGGTGATACAAGAAAAGTGAGATTAGCGGCTAGGTTGTTGGGGTTCCTGTGTATAGCACTGACTGAGGTATTATTAGTACAGCAATGGGAAATCTCACTTGTCTTCGCCCAAAATTCGCGATTAAGTTATCTCGTCGACCTCCTGCTTGGAGTAGGTGGGGTGTTCTTTCACAGCAGGAACGTATTTTGTAACAAAAGGTAGAAACTGTTTTTCAATAAGTCGACTTTCCTTGTCGCACTCATGTACTCTTGTCGTTTAGCTGCGCCAAGGGATCACTTAATATCATGTTCAAATTGTTTTCTGGTTGCAGATGAGGTAAACCTTCAATAAAGCTCGTTTTTGACCAGGACACGAAAAACTCAGATGCCCTCATAAGCAAGAAAAACGATTACACTTCAACCCGGACCTCTGCGAAATTATTACAGTCCTTACGGAGGACACTGAGATCTCGGATGATAGGTTGCTTGCAGTGGCGGTGAAGGCACATCCAGTGCGTTACGATTAAGCAAATCAAGGTTTCAATGACAGAAACTAGAGTCATGTTTTAGCTTGGCGGGGCGTTGTTAAAAAAGATCGCTAATTTTTTAAAGCGAAGGTCAAACACTTAAGTTATTAAACACTCCTTGAGCTTATCTGCGGCGGTGGCGTCCTTTGTCCTCACTTTTTTTTTTAGGTGTGACGGATTTCCTGGTCTATCAGCACCTTAAGCCAAGGAAGAAATATCTCATTTTCCTTCGTCATTTTGTCTGTCACCAAGGAGAGCTGCTAGCGAAAATTCTGTCGAAAATTGGTACTTGTGTGTATGCCGGTAGTCACTTGGTACGTTCGTGTTTGTGCTTATGCCTTTGTGCTATTGATAACCAGGCCATAATTAATCAGCGGTTAATTTTATTCCCAATAAATAACGAACTTATGCAAATTAAGGTCAGGCTTTCACACCTTGATAACTTGGGTCTAAAATTAAATGTGGTTCTTAAAACAAAGTTGCAACGGCCGTTTTTTTGAAGGACCAGCGATCGGTCTTCCTTATAGTCTACTAGAGTACAATTTCAGTTACACCCGCTGTTATCATTTGTACAGGGTAAACTTAAGGACGTGGCATTGGAGGCACTGCACTACAAAACGAGCGGCCTGGAACAAATAAAGAATAAGGTTGACTCAAGTCAACAAGAAATCTGCTGACCTAATTACTTAAGTACGTCATAGCTGTAACGCGCGCGCGGGATTCTACTTAAACACAATTAGTTTATTTTTAAACACTGAACGTTATGGGAAACGACGACAATCATATCTGTGAATTTTAACAGGTGCATTCGTCTGAATGAAACGTTTTGTTGTTGGTTTCTGTTCGTGCTATGAAAACCAGACTTGCTATTCTAAGTTTGATTAGGATTTTGTTTTAACTACAACCAGCCCTTCACAATCCTTAGCCTAGCCAAAATAAACGCAGCTATCCAGGTCTACTTCATTATTTCAGTGTCAATAAACTGAGTCAGGGATGTTTGGTTCTGCTCGATATGTCTCACTGTGTGAATTGAACTGACTACAATTCGACGTGGGGGTGTTTGCCATGTATAATTATAAGTAAGTAGTCATTAAAGGGGCACGCTAAGCTACACGCCTACATGATGCGCCATCTCAGGGAGACAGTGAACATATCTTGGAAAGAAAAGATCACAAACAAAGTGATCCTTGAGAAGGCAGGCCTTTACCCTGTGGCTGATATTTTAATTCAGAGGCACCTGAGATGGATCGGCCATATAGTGAAGGTGGACCTCGCCAGGCTACCCAGGCAGCTGCTGTATTCCCAGTTACTCAGTTATTCAAGGACTGAGTGAAAAGAAATCTGAAGCGGAAGAACACTGCTGTAGATACTTAGAGGCAGCGTACAAAGGAAGGAACAACTTGGAGGAACCTGATTGAAACTTGAAGTCTTCATTGTCATTGTCGCTTCGACAGACTGTATATTAAAGAGGCACTGTCACGGGGGTTTTGCCGTTTTCCGGCCCAAACCTCACACAAAATGCTACTTAATGACCTTTACTCGTGCCGAAAGATTCCTTGATATGTAGATTCTTTTTCAATCGATATTTTGCCGGAAAAGTCACCCATAGAACATTTTTGGCCATGGCTTCAAAATGACGTGCGGGAATGCAATCCATTTCCATCCTTGCCATCCGTAACAGTACCCTGGGATCGTTTAAATCGGAGAAAAAGGCCGCAGACTTAGTGATCGTTTCCGAGAACACCGTCTAGTAATCAAATCTAGTGAATCTTCAAGTGCCAGCCCAATTTGCTAGGCTGCAACATCAACTTGAGCGCATGAAAATCGCGCTACATTCATAACTTTGCCACTTTGGCGCCGAGTGGACTCAAACAAGATTTTGCTTTCACGTAACTTGCACGCGCGTGCACACACTCTCACTCCCTTTTCACACCACAGGTAGCCCAATCATGGTGTGTGTCATCAAAATTGACCATTAAAAACCTAGAATTCCAACTAACCAAATAAAGCCTTCCTACCTTCACTCTTGTGTTTGTTATCACTTTCTGGGACGTCTCAATGCAATACCATCGCTTTTTTTAAATCCCAGGCCACTGTCCATTCTATATAAAGGGAAGGCCAGTGACTCGATCGATGCATTCCCCAAAAAAGTACCCACCAGCAGACGCATAGATAAATTTCCTTTCTTTCCTCGTCAACTTGTCCGAAAATTCGACCAACACGAACGGAGAATCGCTCGTTTAACCGCTCAAATTTGAACAATTATGGACAGTATGGACCGTGAACAAGATTCAAATGGCTTAGTGACTGCGGTTGCTTACAGCGCCACTTACACGGGGAAGGGATGGTCATTTTGTCCACATGCACATCACTGCCTGGGGGAGTGCTCTAGACAGCGAAGCGGCAATGGACGTAGAACCAAATGAAGATGGGGAGTCAGATCGTAACGCAATCTTAAGACAAGTTTTGGAAGAGGAGCTCGGAGAAGCGCCCTTTTAGAGCTGTGCACCCCGGTATATCTCCATGAAGATACCAGGCTTCTACGTCGCCTACCACATCACTTTCGACGCCTACTTTGGCGCCAACCAAGTTTTCAAGTTTTGGGCACACAAGTGATCTGAGGCAAGTGATCTTTTCCGAGGGGGTAGTATGGTCCGGTGTAGTTGTATCCGGGCACCGTCCAACCCTTGGCGGGAGAAGGTACTTTTCCGAGCAGTTTGTATAAATCAAACCCTTTCCGGCTACTCGCGGGGTTCTCCTTTTCGGACCACCTTCGCCCGGCAAAAAACGGGTTTTGGTTATCCCACAGTCAGCACATTTTACCTTCAGCATCTTCCACCTGTTCTTTGTCGTGATAACGCGGTCAGTTGCCCGCACATTAGGTGTATTGCGCCGACCTTTCACGCAATAGACCTCCTTATTCGCGTATATCGAACGGGAAATTCTGGTTTGTCACAGGGTTAAGAAATAATTTTTGACAACGCGCTCGTTTTCGTGAAAGTCACCGGAAAAGCGTTTGAGAATTTCCCGGAAACTGACCACTTTGTTTCGCTAGTTGAGATGGCCAGCAACTTCGCGGGGGGTTAACCTGCATTCCCCTCCCGAGCAGCTTCGAAACCACATCAATTGCAAGGAGCACTCCGATAGAAGCCAACCTTCCAAGAAATCTTCCTTATTGTGCAGCTCCTTCCCCATGAACTATTCCTTGCCCGATAAGCAGCTCTTCAATTAATTTATTTTGTGAAGGGAGCAGCATCTGAACAAGTTTGTAAATCTGTATCTCCCGAGGGCCAATGCTGCCTTCGAAAACCTTTTTCAAAGGCTTTTCAGCACCGAAACTTCGATTGCCAAAAGTTTGGCTGCAGATTTGGCTGCAGGTGGAAGCAAAGATCGTGTCAAGGAAAGTGCAGTCGTAAAAAGATTGCCGCCAAGTCGGTAGTTTTTCGCGATCTGAGCCATGCTCAAACTGAAATCAACACCGCGCTTTTCGGCGGACGCTCTTTTCAACCGGTTGATCTGCGTGGCGGTCAAAGCGATTATGTCACCATGCCCGATCTGGTCCGGTTTGAGGCGTAAAGACACAGCTGTTTTTGCTTTAACAGCTTTGTGGAGATTTCTTGTCTGCCCGGGTGTCAGCGCGACACGGAACGAGTAATACCGAGTCGCCATCTTAAACTTAAGAAATTCTTTTAAACCACAACCAATTCGTTCCCAATTTCTTTGATCAGGATCTCTTCCTCGTTCAGGTAAACGACATAGATTATGTATTTTTCGTCGGCTGCTTCATTCAGTCGGTAATACAAAACCAACCTCTTCTCATCGGCCGTCACACTTTCTTTGGCCGCTCTGAGGTCGAAATAGATCACGGGGTACATGGACGAGTAGTTGGAGACATTCAGCTGGGTGCCTGTGTTGTAATCGTTTTTCCTGTAGCGGTAATTGATCAAGTCGCTGCGGATCCGCGTTTGGTCGTTACCGTCGTCCTCCTGTTCGGAGTAATAAGACACCCCATATTGAAGTCGGCAAGAGGCCAATTTGGCAGAATCGTCCCCCATCAATATCGAAGGTGTCAAATTTGTAAGCGTTGTTTTGCAGAGTTTTTTCTGGCTGCTTGTTGGAAGAAAACGAAACGTCTTTAGCGTTTTTGATACCGGCGGTTATTTCCCACCGCCCAGTAGTGTCTTTTCGGGTATCACCCGGAACAAGTGTTTCTTTCAAGTAATGCCATGTTGTTGGTTTCAGGAAGTTTTCGTTGACCAGCTTTTGCCCTTCAAGTGACAGCATCAGCTTCGGAACCCATAATTCCATTTTGGTTACAACAGTTCGCCGTCCGGTGCCATCGTTTTGGAAGATCATTTCATTGTCCTCCTCCAGCACAATTTCGAATTGCAGCCTCATTGGAGGTAAAAGTCTGTCGGACAGCTCCTCGAATAACGAATAGCGGTTGAGGGGGATAACGGTTTTCACCGTTTTCCCCTCGTTTGAAAGACGTCCGCGCGCTCGGATCTTTTCTTGAAAAACCTCCACCAGAACAAGTACCAAGCGCTCCTGCAGGACTTTGCCGTAAACATCGACCCCAGAGTCCGTTACTAGGTCATTGAGGCACCGGGGGATGGAATCCAAAAAATCGCCGTTCTCAACGGTCCTTTTAGCAAAAAAACCAGAACGACATCATCAACTATTTCATGAACGGTCGGCATCGGAACTGCAGCGTCATCTATCTCACCCAGACATACTACAAAGTCCCGAAGAACATCCGGGACAACTGTAGCCACTGTAGTGGAGGCAGGATGGCCGAGTGGTTAAGGGCGCTGGATTTCAATGCGTGTGACCCGGGTTCAAATCCCGCTCTGACCACTAGCTGGTGTTGTTCTGGGTAAGTGCCCGGTTCAACTCCTCGGTCATCCTTGTAAATAGCCAACTGGTCTGCCTCCCGCCAGTTGGGATTCTTATCATGTTACGTTTATTTGAATTATTTGTTTCATGTATTTGCTCGGCCCCACTAGCCTTTGTGCTAAATAAACTGCCGAGGGTAAATATTTCATTTATTATTATTATTATTACTTCTGCCTTTACCGGTTCCTCCCGAGAGAAAACAAAAGAATCACCCACGAGCTAGGTGTCGACCCCGCGTTGCTTGACCGGGCTACCCGCGAAACATTTTCGTTCTTGTACCACGACAAACCCGAAAAAACAACGTTAAAAAATTTCGACGAACCAATATACGAATGGGGTACATCAACTCTTTGCCGACAGCTGGAGGAGAGGGCTAAGCTGGAGAAGCTGGTCCGGTTGGTCCTCAAGGACCGCCTGGTCCTCCGGGAGAAGGAAAACGAAAAACGGTTCGACGAAAACGGTAACTACAATGTTGAAAACAAAAAAATAGTCAACATTGTCACGGGGTCAATCCTGCAGAGTGTGTTGTTGTTCAAAAACTCGACACAGCTGTCGACGCCTAGGTCGACAAAATTTTGCTCAGTCTCCCGTCGGTGAACATTGCGGAAGGCCAAATCCTGACGTACGCCTCGAAAAACGCTTTGGTTTCGAGCGGGTTGATAATCAACGACAGCGGCAACGACACCGTTGCAATTTGGGCGAAAGATCAAGATTTCAGCAACATGACGCTCTGGATTCCCAACATCAAGAAATTCAACGGCGGAGCGGGGAGGAAAGAGTACAATCTTCTCGTGAGCAGTGTTGAAAATGACATCACAGGCGCTTTGAAAGTGACCGGCGAAGGATTCCTTGATGTCGCAAGGGGGCGACTCAAAATCGATGGGCAGGCGACCACAGTGACGAAAAACGATCTTGAAAAACTCAACGGCACGTTGTCGGGACACATGCACGAAAACAAACCACCTTTGTACGGCAGGGGCGGCAGTTTGAGTGTTCGCGCTTTGGTTGTATTACCTTGCAACAACCATTTCATACGAATTGTTTCTCGAAATCATCCCCAGCATGGCGCCGACGCCGATATCGTTCTTACCATCAACAGCCAGACTATTTCAGGAACAAAAGCCTTTTCTTCCGCGGTTGTTTGCAACCAAAACCGACAAACAACAATTACCAAGGGGTATGCAGATTCTCGCTTTTCTTTTGGAACTTTTCTTAGAATTGACGGGAGCAACCGGATGAGCGGCGACCTCAACTTGAATGAGCAGAGAGTAAAAAACACGCTGGGCCCCTCCGACGAGCAGGACGCGGTCAACAAAAGATTTCTCGAATCCCAGCCGGACGACTACTTGAGTCGGAAAGGGCAAATAAAATGGTCGCTGATCTGGATATGGATGGGTACGCGATTGGTAACTTGAAAACCCCAAGTCCTTCAACCGACCCGGCAGATGCGGTCAATAAAAGATACGTGGACGATTTGGTTGCGACGAAACAAAAAGCAATTCCTCAAGCAGCCTTCAACATGAAAAACAACGAAATCATTAACCTTGCTCCTCCTGTGCAGTTGAAAAGCGCGACCAACAAAAAGTATGTGGACGAAAACTGCCTGAGCGTCTTTGGCACGAACAAGATGCTGGCCTCTCTCAACGTCGGACGGAAACAACACCATCAAACTTCCTGACAACCCGGCGATGACACTTCGGCTTTCATATATCTTTCACGGGAACATATGAACCCACAATTGACCAGCTCCCAACGTCAGTGGCTTCATAGCTCAGTTGGTAGAGCATTGCACCGGAATCGCGAGGTCACGGGTACAATCCCCGTTGAAGTCCTGAATTTTTTTTTCACGCTTCTTTACGCAATTGTACAAATTGCGATCACAACTGCGATGATCATTCTTCATTCGATTTCATATCCGCAGTTCACATATGATTTCTTTCAGATGCATTTACTCAATAAGAAATATAAAGACGACTCTCATTCATCGCCTTCTGGACTCCAGAGAAATCCCTTCAAGTACCTAATGGATGACGTTGATGAGACTTCGAGCGAGAACAACATCGTGGTTCAAGGTATCAATCGCTTTTTCAACTCTCTCCATTCGATCAATCAAAACGCGTACTTTATGACACTGAACAAAGACGGAGGCGGCAGCAACCATTATCGCTCACGCCTCGGGTTCAACATGTACTCGCTACCCTTCGGCTATTACACATTCATTGCTGAATTTTCTCCTCCGGAAATGCGAAATGTCAGTGTGCACGCCAGCGCGACTACTTTATCCATCACTAAGCAGGTATCGATAACTTTCGAACCAAGCGGTTTGGTTAAAGGTTATGTGAAAACCCTGATCCAATTTCACCGATGGCAATACTCATCCTCCTCCATCCTCCAATACCTTTACCTCGATTTGCACAGAGTGTCAACTTCATTGAAAACAGGCTTTATGGTGGTCTACGGTGTGAACGGTTACATTTCGAATGTGCCTTCGACTGTCTATGACCAAATCTATACGGTTGAAAACGGGCGGATGGAGCTGCAGACCGATTTGTATTTGAATGGGAAGCGTTTGTTGGACAAAGGCGCCGGAGAACTTTCCTTCGATTCCGGGCAGATCACGATGTACAATGTTTTGAACTCAAATGGATACCGCATAGTCTTTAAAAACAACAGTGGTTTCGAAGTCGACGATAATGGACGAACAAAGTTGCACGGCGATTTGGATCTGAACAGACGCGGTTTGTACGACGTTTTATCGTTCAGCGGGAGAAATATTGTTTTGGAAAAGAATTTGGATTTAGGAAATCAAAATTTGTATGTGAATATTTATTATTTTCGGGGTATTTTTCGGGGGCGAGTGTGGTTAAATTTGAGGGTGGGTCTTATCACAAATTGGTTGTGTTCAATCACAAGTTTGTGAACATTTCTCTCTATTACATCGATTCAAGGGAGTCTTACCCTTCTTGCGAAATTATTCTGAAATGCGACCCTTTGTCTGGAGATACGATTCAAACCCTACGTTTTTCTCACCCTGTCACACTAGATTCAAAATACACCCTGTAGAGAATCCCAAGCGTAGTACCCCCTGTTACATGTATATTAACTCTACCCTGGAAGGAAAGGAAGAAAGAAAAATGTTGTTGGATGTGGCGGTCAAAGAAGTCCATTGAATATTTTAGCGGACAGTGGCGTCGCGGAGCGTGGGACCTCATACGACACAGTCTTCTGAAAATTCTTCCCTTAGAATACGATGCGGCTACCTTGGAACTCACAGCGCCCTCCCCCCGACAACATCTTCGACTTCGACCACATCGACCCGGATCTTTCGAAGGAAACCCTCGCGATATTGAAAAGGTTTTACGCTTTTTGCCACAAGAAACATTGGTGTTATGCCGAGCTGTTCCGCAGCTTCAAGCGGAAGAATCTGGTTTGCAACCTCGCAGCGGGCAAGTTGATCATCACTTAGGTGGTCGGGAGGAGTCACATTGAAACCTGTGGTTCTGGCCACTTTAACAGGGGTTGGTTTGCCTGTCAAGGGGGTCGCGAGTTTAAAAAAATACGACAAAAAAGCGGAGCGCGCTGACTTCGCACGAATCGAGTACAAGAAAATCCTGGACGAGATCTCAGGGGCGACCCCTTTGATGAGAAAACCTTTCTCGAAAGTTTGAAAATGATTGACGTCTTTGTCAGCGACCACTGCATGGAGATCTCCGACAAAATTCGGCAGAGTTATCGCAAAAGGTATTTTGCGGATGTTTGACCCGCGCACCACCACCCAGAAAAACTCGCGATTGCTTTGATCCTTGTGTTCCGGCGAATTTCCCAGAAAGCGGGTGAAAGGCGCTGAAGAATCGTTTTTTTCCGCGGCCAAATTTTTTCTGGAACAGCTTGAAAAAAATTATGCAGAAAACAAACATAGTTGACCGATTTGCCGCTGAAACGAACAAATTCTCGGATGAGATTCGCCCAGAAAATCTCTCGCGACGGAACCCAAACTTTTCGGGGGAGGTGTTGACAGCGTCCAAAATCCTGTGTCTCTCCAGGATTTTATGGAGGTGAACCCTTCCCTGAGGAGTCGGCACTGCGGGTTAAAATTTCTCTCCACAAACGTTATGTCTTGTCCACACTTCGAACAAACGCGTTGAAACGCTGTCAGCTGGATCCTTTCTTGTCCGCAGCACTTGTTCGGGGGTGCTCCCTCTTTTTTGAGTGCCTTCTTGTTCAAACACGTTAGGCAAACAAATCCTCTGACAAGATTGTCGGCCATTCTCTTCCGCCAGCAAATGCCACGCATTATATATGGAAACCCGAACTTCAAAAGGGCGACGCCTCTCGACAATTTATAGCCCGTATTATAGCGGGTACTGGAAAGGTTATACTGCGGTCGAGAAATTAGCCGCGACAGCAAGGGTTCCCACAGGAACTGCGAAACAGGCTCTTTGGCAAATGTTTTTGCCCGCGCCGCGGCGTATTTCCCGCCCGAAGTTTGATGTGCTTGTGCCAAACGCGGTGCACCAAGTTGACCTGCTTTTCATGCCCCATCACCGTCTTGGGCGAAAGATTTTTAATACCCACTGACTGTTGTAGACATCGCCAGCCAAGGAAGCGGAACCCTTGGTTTCGAAAAATTCGGACGAAGTCGCGCAAATTTTGGACGAATTTACGCATGAGGTCCTTTGAAATGGCCGAAACTGCTGCAAGTCGATTATGGTCGAGAATTCATGGGCGCTGTCACGCGAGCGATGGAATGTCAGGGAACGAATATCCGGCGTGCAATTCCCGAACTCCACCGTGACCAAGCAATTGTCGAGCGATTCAACCGGAAAAAAGCCTTTGGACGTAATCAAAGAACCGACTGTTTTCGCCCAACCTTCGACGGCTCCCTACCGAAGACCTGTTGGGAACGCCGAACAAACCCTCACCTTGAAAAAGGAGGTTCGCTATTTGCTTTTGCCCGGCCAGTTGTAAGGCGGGGTGCGACGCGCGACAGATCCGAAATGGTCTCTGGAAACCTTCCATCTTGCCCACGCTATGATCAAACAGGGGCAACCTGTTGGCTTCACGACGGACCGAAACGCAGCTTTGGCCACGAAGAATTGATGGTTGTTCCTCCGAATACTAAACTGCCCCCGACCAACCCGAGCTAATGATATTAAACAGGTTCTGTGTGAATCCCGTCCGGCAGCACGTATCGAGATAGACGTACGCCTTCTCCTACTTGTCGTAGCTTGTCCCTGGTCCCAAATAATTGATGATGTCGAGGAAACGGAAGTTTGAGGTTTGCAAGAAATGACTTTGTTTGCTTTCTTGGCCACTTTGGCGGTGCCGGCTGTTTCGGTGATTCGTTCCACGAAGTGCTCTTTGATGAGGTTGAGATCGTAGCTGCCTGAATTGAATCCGAGGACAGAAAATTGGTTCCACCATTCGTTGATTCGAGCTTGCCGTGATACAGGTATTGCCCAGAAGTCCTCGGGAAGGAACTTCTTGCGAACTTGTTTTTGAATATTTCGGATCTCTTTCGCAGATGTGCGTAGGTCGAGAGTGTCACCGATCGAAACGGAAATGGGCATGTGAGCGCTTTCGAACGTCAAAGCGCCTGTCGGTTCCTTCCGCTGGTTCTTGTCTCCGAACGATTCGAAATCGAAGGGGATCGCGTGGCGTAATGGTTTTGTGAAAGTTTTCGGTTTTTGGCAGGGTTCTCGGAAATCACACTCCCATTTTTCAACCAATCGGAACCCTGCGCTGCGAAGCTTGTTCGTTCGATCTCCTGTTTTTCGAAATAGCTGTTCTGCCGTTTTCTTGTCGGCGAGTTTTTCGCTGCGGTTGGGATGACATTTTCGGCATCCGTGAAAGATGCAGGCGTGGAGTTGGAAAACCGTTTTGCTGGCTGCGTAAAACCCATCTACCGCGGCGCCCTCAATCCATCTTTCTCTTCCGTGTCCACAACCTGCGTGGTGAATGCGAATCCCTCGGCGATGCGATTCACTTTCGATCCAGTTGACTGTCCCGACACCGAAGTTTTTGTCAGGGAAGAACGCTTGCTCAAACACCGTTTTTGGCGCTTCCACTTTGTTGTTCGGGAAGGAGATGCGAGTCTCTCCTTTGACCGGCGCGTTTCGTCGGTGGTGCCAAACGACTTCTCCCGCTTCGTTTCTTTCAGGTCAAGTTCATAAACACGGATCCAGAGCCATGCTGCCAGGGCTTTGCCGGTGTTGAAGTGTCGCCCAATCTTGTCCAGCTCGTCAAGCGATGTTTTCGCGCAGTCGTTTACGGGTATACCGAAGAAAATTTGTGCAAGTTGCCGAGCTGCTGCTGTTGAGCGATCCGGTCTTGCTGAACTGCGATGCAGCGCCACAAACAGAGGTTGTCGTTGAATGTGTCCAGCGTTATCATTGTTCTCCCGTGCGCAAGGTTGTGCAGCCAGTCGGGCAACAGACCTGTTCCGACCAGCGGTTGGCGGTCAAGGACCACTTTGCCGTCCAAGTTGTAGAAGTTCAGAAACCTTCATCTTGATTTTGCCCCCGTCATGCAGTTTTCTTCTCGCTCGTGCATCCAATTTTCAGCTTTTGGAAGATTGTTAAACCATGGAGAACCTATGTTGGTGTAATGGCTAATGACGTCCCTGTTTTTGATATTTTCAAGCTAATAACCGAAATTGTGTCGGAGATAACAGGAGGTGTTCACCTCGGCGCGTATTTTGGCCATCATTTTTCTGTGTTGTCTTTGTGCAGGTCTTGAATTGTTCGCAAACGAATGAACCTTCTTCTACGCCTCTTTTCGACCCCTTCGAACCTTTGGGCGTCAGGAAGGTCTTCAAGGTCTACCGAAGGGGGCAGTTGGCTTTTTCCTCTGATTGTTCGAGGCGCCGGATCAAACTCGCGCCAAACGTCGGGGTGTCTTTGCCTCCTTGGCGGCGGCATGGGGTGAAATGGTTGCGGAAGTATTGGTTCGGGCAGATCTTCCAGAGCCGGATCTTCCATCGGGAACACTGGATCTTCCAGCTGATCTTGCCCTCCCTCCTGCAAATATTTTTCGATCTGCCAGATCTTCTTCCTCCATGATTTCGCATGCCCTATACCACTGAAAATAATTTTCAAGCAGAACGTTGTGGTCTTCCGCGGCGAGAATCTCTTGAAAGAGGTGAGATGATGAAAGTGGTGATATTGTCTTGAGGCGGAACTCTCACGGGCGCTGCCATGTCTGACCCAAGGTACCCTCTCTTCAATAGGGGTGCTGCCATATCTGACATTTGCTCACCTCTCTTCAATAGGGGTGCTGCCATGTCTGACACTGTTACCTCTCTTCAATAGGGGTGCTGCCATGGGCGATACCCTTTGGGTGCCCTCCTCTAAAAAGGATGGCTGTACTGGTGAATAGGGTTGTCGTTTGGGTAGACAGAGAGAAGCTCGTACAACACCGCGCGAACCTCTCACCCAATCTCCGGAGGACCGATTTGATCCTCCACAAAATGAAACAAGATTTATAAGGCAGCAATCATAGCCGGTTTCATTAAGGGTTTCAAAATTTGTCTTCTGAGTAGTATTATCCCTAGTCGGCAAATACAACCGAACTAGAGCGTTTTTTCAACAAATTAGATGACATCAACAGCATCTTTTCATGGGTGGTGGGGGTATGAAAAGATGCTGTTCATTCATCTAATTTGTTGAAAAAATGCTCTAGTGAGATGGTATTTGTCGATTACAGATAATACTACTTATTTTATTGAGAGCAGAAACTCACCCTCGGGGAAGAACTGAAGTCCATCAAGTGCATGTGCATGTCTAAAAATCTGACAAAAAGTCGTTAAAAAGCTGTGAAGAAAATGTCACTCTGCATTGAAAAAGCAATGTCCAAGGCTGTAAACAACATTCACCGCCTACCGGTTAGGTCGGCCCAAATTAAGTTTGCCTGTTGAGTCAAACGTCGAACTTAATTCAGCCGAACTTAACTGGATCATGAAAATAAACAGATTGAGGCAATACATTTTCTGAAATTACCGGCTCCTTCTATTGCGTCTTCTCTAACCTCAATTTTTAACCTCAGCCTCTCATCCGGTTCTTTTCCTGATCTTTGGAAAAAGGCTAAAGTATGGCCTCTATTTAAAGACGGTTCTTTATTTGACCGCTCCAACTATCGTCCATTTCTGTTCTTGCTACTCTCTCTAAGATTCTTGAACGCCATGTCCACATTTCTTTTTATAACTTTCTTACTGAAAATGACCTGCTCTCTGATTCCCAGTTTGGCTTCAGAAAGTCACGCTCTTGCGTGCTTGCTGTTACCGATCTTATCGATCGGCTCCTCACCAATATGGATAGCGGAGTCCTAAATAGGCTCCTGTTAGTCGATCTAAAAAAGGCATTTGACCTCGTAAATCATAGCATTCTTCTTTCAAAACTTCAAATCTATGGTTGTTCACCTTCCACTGTTCAGTGGTTTGCTTCTTATCTCCCTGACCGTTTTCAATGTACTAGCTTTAAGGGCACACTATCAGACCCTCTGCCTGTATCTATCGGTGTTCCTCAAGGAAGCATTCTTGGTCCTCTTTTCTTTCTATTATTCATAAATGACCTCCCTTTATTTCTGCCGAAGAACACATCTCTCACTATGTTTGCCAATGATACTTCAATAACTCAATCTAGTTCTACTATCCACGAGTTAAATGCTCGCCTAAATCGTGACGCTTCTGGTGTGTTTGCATGGGTTAATTTAAACGACATGGCCCTCAACACGTCTAAAACTAAATCTATCTTGATTACGACTCAACAGAAGTTTCATCGTCTAAATGATCATTCTCTTAATGTCGTGATTAGTGGGAAGTTAATTGAACAAGTTCTGCATGCTAAACTGCTTGGTGTTACTCTTGGTTGCCATCTTACATGGGAGAAACACATTGATAATATATGTTCAATTGTAAACAGTAGATTGTCTCTCTTAAGAAGGATCAAACCGTTTCTCAGTCATCACTGTGCTCTACGTTTCTTCAACTCTTGTATACATAACCTCTTCATCTATTGTTCGAGTGCTTGGGGTAATTGTTCGAGTTATTTATTGTCTCGTCTTCTTCGCCTTCAAAAACGTGCCGCTAGATTGCTTCTTGATGCTGACTTCAATACACCATCTGTAAGCTTATTTTCTCAACTCAAATGGCTTCCTATTTTCGACCTTATAAAACTAAGAAAACTTGTACTCTTATTTACTATCCTTAATAATCCTGATACTCCTCTTTGTCTTAAACGTAAATTCAAATTCTTGTCTTCGGTTTGTTCAACTGGTTTGCGCACAAGAGCTTGCGCTTTCAATCTTCAAGTTCCCTACCCCCGGTCTAATTCTGGAAAGCACACATTTGCTTACTCTGCTGCCACCCTTTTCAATTGCCTTGATACTGATCTTAAGCAAATAACTTGTGCATCTCCTTCTTCTATTACGTTTTCATCTAGATTAAATAATTTTAAGCATAAACTCTTTCAATTATTCTTTAAGTTTGCTAGTAATGTTTTTCATCTCGAAGAATTAATGTGTCATGCGTGTCGTTTTTCTCTTTATTGTAACTGTCTTAGAAGGTAATTAATTGATTAGTTAATTAATTAGTTAATTAATTAAGTAATTAGATTTAGTAACATATATCACCTTATATTCATGTTTAACCATACATTTGTCTAGTTTTAGTTAGGCATTGTTTTATTTGTGTTCTGTACCGTTGTGAAGGCCGTAAGTTAGATAACTCATTGGGTTAATTACGTCACCTTCGTTAAATAAAGAATATTGTATTGTATTGTGTTGAGGCTGATTATGCTTTTGGTTCGGCTCATGTGAAGATCGGAGTTTGACCCAAACTCTATCTTCAGCAATTATTCCCGCCTGGCCAGTCTTGAAGAACGCCTGAGCCGATCCAAATGAATTCAGTCGAACTTAATTGAGTCAAACACCGTACTTCACATGAACGTGGTGACTGAGTATAGCTCGGCTCATGTGAAGTACGGTGTTTAACCTGGGCCTCATTAAAAACTAACCGACAGTTGGCAAGGTACAAATTGTCTAAATGACCGGCAGCCTCATACAAACGTCCATATTCCTCGACTCCTAGCCCTAATCCTGACCTAAATCACACTTAAACTCCGCAGGCGTAGTAACAAGTCTAATTCGTGTGAAGCAAGATTAACTCAATTTGCAGATGATACAACTGTGATCTCAAGCACTGTAGCATCTCTTAAAACTTCTCTTCATATAATCAATGGCTTTGGTGCAATATAGGGTCTGAACTTGAACAAAACCAAGACAAAAATTATTTGGATCGGTTCTCAGAAAGGTAATAAGGACAAAATTATGGGCTGCAAGTGTATAACAGAACCAATCAAAGCTCTTGGCGCTTTTTTATCGTATGATGGAGAAAAAAAACAATGAGGAAAATTTCTTCAGTAAAACTCGTAAAATGAAGACGAAATTGAACATTTGGCAAACATGTGATCTCTCACTGTACGGTCGTTCAATGCTGGCGAAAGCAGTAGGTGATTCACAATTATATACGCAGCATCAACGTTAACTGTCCCTGAACCTGTAATCCAGAAAACGCAAGCCGAACTTTTTGCTTTTTTGTGGAGGAACAAAAAGGATAATTTAAAGAGACATTATTTATCAACCTATATCTGACGGAGGCTTAAATTTATGAACTTCAGAACAATGGTCAAATCGTTGCGGTTAAGTTGGATTGGTAGACTTCTAGATGACACAAACGCCAACTGGAAGGCTATTCCTAATTATTTTTTTTAACGAATGTGGTGGTCTAACCCTTTTATTAAAGTGCAACTACAACGTTAATGTCTTAGAAGCGAATTTTCCCCTGTTTCATCGAGAATTACTAGGATATTTTCAAGAATTGAGCAATACATACGGAGGAGAACAAACAAGGACATAATAATTGATCAAAAAACACTGTTTTGGAAGACTTGGTTCGAACGTGGAATATATTTCGTGCAAGATCTTCTGAGTACAGAAGGGAAATTTCTATCCCTTGAAGAATTCCATGATAAATTTGGATTGAAAGTTAACTTCTTGCAATACCTTCAAGTCATCGCTGTCATACCAAGCTCGCTGAAGCAAACTGCACAGCAAACTTCGATCTCCAGTGAATTTCTTTTTTCGACTCCTGATTTGATCTACTTATTCAAAGACAATACTTTACCCCTGTCTAAAATGCGCTGTAAACATTATTACAAACTATTTAATGAGTGCTCTGTGTCGGCGCCTACAGGAATCACAAAATGGAAGGAAAGATTTCCACACATTTTTATTGACTGGAAAAGCAATTTTGCCAGGATATATCAGATCACTAAAGACAACAAGTTAAGGCAATTTTTATATAAAATCTTACACAAGGTGATCATTACCAAGAAGGAACTCAAGAAATTTAATATTGCAACCGACGACCGTTGCAATTTATGTTCTAGAACAGATTCTATACTCTATACATTTCTAGAGTGTGATCCCTCTATTTCAATATACTCCAACATCATAGAGTGGTTCAACGATGTACACAAATTAAATGTGAATCTTTTTGCTGAGCGGAATCTATTTAATTTAACTGATGAAATAGTTTCGTTGTCCTCCATCCAAAAGCGAAAACTGGATCTCCTCCTGCTACTCGTGAAACACTATGTCTATTCGTGCAAGGTTTCTTCTAAAAACCCCAGTATTTTTGAACCTCAAACGACACTCCAAATGCAATGGAAAATTGAGTATTGCTCACTGACTTGACTTTGCTAGCTCCCCACTCCCTTCATGTAGCAAGAATTGTAAATAATAATGCAATAGCGCAAATATACGTATTGTCAATGGTGTGAGAATTGTAAGTAGCATAATTAAACTTATTATATTGTAAGTCATGTAAGTAGTGTAAGTATCAGTATTACAATTGGTGTGAATAATTGTATTGCATTGTAAGCAATATAAGTATCAGTATTGTAAGTAGCGTGAATTATCGTACTGTATTGTAAGTAGTGTAAGTATTAGTATTGTAAGTAGCATGAGTTATCGTATTGTATTGTAGGTAGTGTAAGTATTAGTATTGTAAGTGGTGTAAATAAATTGTATTTATATTTTGTATTTCAATTTTTTCTCCAAACAAAAATAGAGTAATTAAATTATAAGAGAATAAAATGGAGAAGGACACGATATAGCAAAAAGTAATTAGTGCTCTGAACAACACTGCTTATAATCTATAGCTCTTTACAATAAATATATAAATAGGAATAAGAAATAATAATAAATAAATCTATACACATAAACAACACAGACATCTTGGCACGAATCAAGGAGATTAGTACTGAGCAAAATAATATTTGAAAACTGCTTTTTTGAAAAGGATTTTCGTTGCGATATTTCTAATGGAAAGAGGAAGATCATTCCAAAAATATTTACCAATAACTGTAGGGCAGAATTTTCTTATATTTGTCCTAAAGTAAGGAAGGAATAATTGTTGAGAAGTTGCAGTCCGTGTGGAATAATTATGTTGCTCAGAAACGAGGAATATCGAAAAATTACATGGCTTGTTATCACAAAGATGATCATAAAGAAATAATCAAGTATACATTTTAACAATATCACGAAATTTCAATAAACCATAGTTAACATAAAGTGGAGTAATATGATCTTCTAGAGGAACACATTAATAATGCTAATTGTTTTATTTTGGAGCCTTATAAGCTGCAAGAATGAGTTTTCGAAATTACTACCCCACGGTATGCAACCACAGATAAGATAAAGGTAAATAAGAGAATAAGAAATACCAGTTAAACATTGATTACCTAGATAACGCTTTACCTTAATCATAATGTTAATACACTTGGTAATTTTATCACAAATATATGTATGATCATGCCAGGGTAAGTGATCATCGATATAGATACCTAAATATTTCATACTTCTGACTTGTTCAAGGCATTGACCAGCAAATGTTAATGGGGGATATAAGTTGAAATTTATTTTTTGACGTGCTTGAAAGACAAGATATTTTATCTCCTTTAAATTTAACGTTAACTTATTAGCACATAACCAGTCAAAGATGTTTATAAGTTCTGAATTGATTTGCAGCAAGAGTTTGTCTATATTTTTATCAGACGCTGTTAGTGAGGTGTCATCAGCAAAGAGTCTCATAAAGAAAAAATTGGAAGCTTGGATAAAGTCAATGATATATATTAAAAATAGCAATGGTCCACGATTTAAGTCCTGAGGTACACCAGTTGAGATAGAAACGGTATGAGACATAACACCATTCACAAATACTCTTTGTTTTTTTTTTGTTCAAATAAGATTTAAACCAAATGATATCAGAATTTGAAATACCATAAAAAAGTAATTGAGACAATAGTATTGAATGGTTAACAGTATCAAATACTTTGATTAAGTCCAAGAAAATTGGTACGGCATAATCACTTTGATCAAGAGTTGTAGAAATTTCCTCTACAGGATCTACAAGACAGTCCACGGTAGTGCAACCTGGCTTAAATCCATATTGATTAGAAATAAAGATGTCTTCGATGAAAAAATGACTTAATTGAGTAAATATACATTTTTCAACAATTTTGACTTATGCAGGAAGAACAGATATTAATTGGTCTATAATTATCGCACTCTAAACGAGAACCCTGTTTAAAGACAGGAATCACTGTTGCGATTTTTAATTTATCTGGGAAAATACCTTGTTTAATAGACAGGTTAATTATATGGGTAACGGGGCGAAAAATTTGAAATGCCGCTACAGAAAGTAAAACAGGATGGACTTTGTCCACATCGAAAGATTTTCTACCATCAAGATTCCCGAGAAGTAGAAAATCTATCTCATTAGCAAGTCTGAAACAAAATTTAAATTATTTTATCTAAGATAAGAAGTAAATGATGATTAGACTTAGGCAACTTAGAACCAAGTTTAGTAGGTATGTCACCAAAAAACGTGTTAAAGGCATTGGAAATAGAGTAGAATGATGGTATTGTTTGTGACTGACTTGAAGTTTGTTAATATTTGAAGATGGATGCTTTTTCTTAATGATAGAATTTATATTATCCCACATCTTCTTTGCATTATTAGAGTCCACAAGGGCTTGAGTATAATATGAGGTGTGATATAATTTATTTATAAAGGTTATTTTTATTACGATAAACAGTTTATATTTATTCAGAAATAATGGGTTCCGAGAAATTAGCCATTTTTTATAAAGTTGGTCCCGCACCTTTATTGATTTTGTAGAATTCAGACTACGATAACTTGAATGTGTTCTGTAAACTGTATCTTTTATTGAACTCGAAGCGAACGATTCGTGGTTATAACGCATTCCTCCAAAATCCACTTCATTCTCACTTACTTTCTTCATCACATGGCAAGAAAAATATGGCGTGAGAAAATGCGCCCACTTAACTGTCCAGCGGACTCACCACCTTATAACTGTAACGAACTGAACCTTACACGCTCCCCCCCCCCCCTGAAAGACGAGCAGGGAGTCTTTCTATTGAGATAAACTAGTACTCAGTCTAAACGTTCTTAAACCCGACAGAGTTTCTTAAAACAACAACGCTTTCGTGACTGAACGAAGGATGTCTCTGACAAACTTCGATGCTAACAACGATCTCGACGGGTACTGTCCTCTTGATTCGCAACTCGGGAGGATTCTTTCCTTTCCTCAAGGCAACTAAGCAGCTGCTCTTCCAGCATACACAACTTTCGTATGTCTCGGCGGTAGACTCCATCTGCGGTTGGAACGACAACTTGACGCACCATGCCTTCACTGTCTGGAAATACCTGTTCAACCAATGCTTTTGGCCACTGCCCACGAGGAATATTCTTATCTGCCATCACGACCAAGTCCCCTACTTGAAAGTTAGACCTAGGGCGCAGCCATTTTTGGCGTTCCTGTAGTGTAGGCAAGTATTCCTTCATCCATCTCTGCCAGAACCTATTCGACAGTACCTGAACGTGTTTTCATCTGGCCCTGAAGCGATCAGATTCTTCAAATTCGTCCGGAGGTATGGATGAATTGTGACGGAGAATAAGAATATGGCTCGGAGTCAGTGCATCTAAATCTTGCGGGTCGCTCCAGACGGGTGTAATGGGTCTGTCGTTGAAACTCTTCTCTACTTCGACTAAAAATGGTCTCAGTTGTTCATCATTGACCAGACGCTCTCCCACAAGCGAGTATAAGATTCTTCTAATAGAACGTATGAGGCGTTCCCAAACGCAACCTTGATGGCTTGCAGCCGGCGGGTTGAATTTCCAGTCAATACCTCTTTGAGAAACTGAAGCCTGGATTTTCTCTTGATCCCACACGTCTAACTCAGCTCCTCTAAAATTAGTGCCGTTATCACTGTAGATAACAGTAAGGGGGCCTCCTCTCGCAGCAAACCGCAAAACTGCATTGATAAAACTGTTCGTAGAGAGGTCTTCCGCTACTTCTATGTGTACCGCCCGATATCTCAAGCAAGTAAAAATGCATCCGTATCTCTTGTTCAGGACTGGATTTTTCTTGGACCTTGTGTTAGGTCCCGTCTTCACATAGAGCGGTCCGAAATAATACAATCCTACTGTTGCAAAGGGGTAGATAACTCTGTGACTGTCTGAAGACACAAGAACTACTGGCAACGGTGCAGTTATCTGCTCTCCTAATTTGGCATTCTGTCGTCTGCACACATGCTACTTGCGGAGGATGCGCTTGACTGTGCAAACTCCTTTAATAACCCAAAACCGCTGTCGCATTTCAGTCAGTACTTGGTAACTTCCTACATGTCCTTCCAAATGATGATAATGCCAAATTATTAACTCTGACACTGGATGTTTCCCTGGCAGGATCATTGGGTGTTTGGCATCATACTGCAAATCTGAATGCTGCAGTCTTCCTCCTCCATGCAAAATTCCATCGTCGTCGAACGGTTTAAGTTCAGTGAGTATGCTTTTCAACAACGATTGGGCACTGGAGAATGACTGCCTCTGTACAACCCTTACAATCATCTTATCTGCCTTGTCTAAATCTGGGACTGACAGGGACACAGGACCACACTTCAATCTCTTCTCTGGGGTATCACTTGATTCATTAGTTGACTGAGAGCAAGTCCGTGCCTAGAAGGCCAAGCAACCACTCTTCTTAGTCGATTCTAAGTTGAATACCTCAGAAACAGAGTGTTCCAGAAATCCATCTGCACTGTGGCCACTCCAGCCGTCGCTTTCTCCTTATTTACTCCTTCGTCACTCACTAGGGGATCCATACTTCTGCTGGCTGTGTAGGCCACTCTTCAACACTCTGCCACAAGAATTCAGGTCCACGTTGCCATCTCTCGAGCTTCCTAGTCTCCGAAGGCATGATTCCTCGAGAGGCATAATCTGCTGGATTAATCTCCGACTGAACATAGCGCTACTGTTTCGGTTCAGATTCTTGTCGTATTGCGGTAACTCGATTTGCACAAAGGTTACAAATCACCGCACCTCATTAGCGATGTATCTTAAAACTATCATGGAATCGGTCCAGTACGTGATAGCGTCAATCTTCAATCTTCCCTTCAACTCTTTCATGACTACTTTGTTGATCTTGGTTACGAAGGAAGCTGCAACCAATTCTAGCTTTGGCACAGTCTCTGCACTCCTCAGGGTCTCACACGCGATTTTACTATGACAAAACTACAATGTATCTGTCCCTTGTCATTCATAAGGCGCAAGTAGGAGGCTGTCCCGTAACCATGCTCTTGGGACGCATCAGCGAAATGATGCAATTCTATTCGTTGAACTCTGCCGAAATCTCTTGGCTTATAACAGCGTGGAATGCCAAAACCTTTTAAACTAGCCAGGCCATTCTTCCACTTTCTTCAACGATTATGCAACTCATTTGGGAGTTTCTCGCTCCAGTCAAGCTTGAGGCTACGCAATTCTTGGTTAATTTCTCTACCAGGTAGGAGTAGTGGGCTAGCGAATCCAAGTGGGTCATACACGAATGCGATGGATGACAAAACACCTTTCCGATCATCAGGCTGCTCTTTGTCACTGACAACAAAGTCAATCGCATCGCGTTCGACATTCCAATGGATTCCCAGCGCTCTATCCATGGGCAAACTTTCTGACGTCCAATCTAAATTCTTAATGTGGGGTGCTCTCTCCTCAACAGGAAATGCTGACAATACACTCCGGGGGTTCGAGATCCATTTGTTAAGCTTGAAACCTCCGGCGAAAAATTCTTGAAGCTGCACTCCTGGTTGGAATCGGCTGACGGAAACGGGGCTACTACGAGAGCCAAGTGGTGGAACAGAGAATTAACTCTGGAGTGTAAATTAAAGTGCTAATAGAGACCTATGAAAAACCCACTGGGTGTTAGCCCTGGTAAAGGGTATCAGGGAACCATACGAGGCAAAAAAAAAAATTCTTATGACCTTGGTGGGGATCGAACCCACGACCTCCGGATTAGATCTACCGTTACTCTGCCGACTAAGCTACGAGGTCGGACAGAGAAACCTGGGGACGATTAAGATAGTGAATCGCGGCGAAGAGAAAGTAAGCGTACATATATATGTTGTGCCGCGTAGCACTATAAACATATACAAGTGGTGGAACAGAGAATTAACTCTGGAGTGTAAATTAAAGTGCTAATAGAAACCCATCTTAATCATCCCCGACTTTCTCTGTCCGACCTCGTAGCTTAGTCGGCAGAGCAACGGTAGATCTAATCCGGAGGTCGTGGGTTCGATTCCCACCGAGGTCATAAGAATTTTTTCTATGCCTCGTGTGGTTCCCTGATACCATCGCCCAGTGGGTTTTTCATGGGTTTCTATTAGCACTTTAATTTACACTCCAGAGTTAATTCTCTGTTCCACCACTTGTATGTGTTTATAGTGCTACGCGGCACAACATATATATGTACCACGAGAGTCATGCTGTTTGACTTTCGCAAAGCCTTTGACTTAATTGATCACAATGTCCCAGCCCAAAAGCTCTCCTCGTATGACTTTCCGGAATCGATCATGTGCTGGATCTTTCTAATTGTAATTGTAATTACGTTTTACATTTGTAAAAATGATCTTACTTCAGCCCTCGGGCTGTAAGGGTAATTTTAATAAACTATCTATCTATATATCTATCTATGGCTCGTTCCGCTTCAGGAAACTACTTCAGCGGATCATCTACGTAGAAATCTCGGAATACAGCATCAATGACGTCTTGTGAGAAATCTTGTGTGTTGTCTTGAGCTGTTCTTCTAAGAGGATAACCTGCTACGCTTGGAGAAGACTTGTATCCAAAGATATGTACTAGCATCTGGTGAGTTTTGGGATCCTTTGAAATGTCACCATTCGTCCACCACAAATAACACAGGGCTCCGCGATCTTCTGGTGCCACATAAACCTGGTGGAACATTCTCTTTATATCAGCTGTGACTGCTACACCTTCTACTTTAAATCTACTCTAACTCCTGGACTAGACCTTTCAGACAGAAAGTGGCATCGGAACCACCATCCAAGAACGCGCAGGTGGTAATCTCTTTGGCACCTCCTTCACAGCTGATCTTAACCGGAACAACTTTGAAGCACACTCTTGGTCGACTAGCTCTAACAGAAAAAACTGCTACAGGACTGTTGGAAGTTGTCTTTGTGGACGCTCTGACTGACCGTGTCCACCATTGTCGGTCCTCGATTACTGTTAAGCTCAGTGACAGGCTGTCGCGCATTACTGGTGCTTGCACCACTCGCTAGTTTAGTATGATTTGTAACTTCTGGACTAGTTTTGTCGACATTCTCACTGGATGGATGCATCAGATAATGGTGATCCTTCCCACATCCTGATATTCTGCAGGTGAAACCTCTATTACACTGCTTCCCGCTGTGGCCTTCTCCAAGACACACTCTACAAAGCTTGTGCTGTCTTACAGTCTTAAGGCGGTCACTCAGTGGGACACCTCTGAAGACTCGGCACCTCCAAATGCCATGAAGACCTGAGCATTGAGCGCACTTTGGAATAGTCCTGGGTTGCGCATCTAAGCTACGTTGATTCCGATCGTTTCCAGTGGCCAGTGTCGTCCCCCTGGGCCGACAGTCCGACCTTCCTTTGCTAGGCTCCCGTGTGTCTCTTCCATTAAAGGAAAACATCTTCAGCTCATGCCCATATCTGTTGTTGATACGTTCGGCTATTCTGCGAACAAATTTGACAAAATCTGCATACTCAGCTGGGCCTTTGCGCACGATAAGATCTCCTGCTTTGTCAACCTACTTCTTCTTCAAGCTTTCCTTGGGCAGCTTCTTCTTCAGCATCACAAACACGTCCTCATTGTCTAGGCGGTTCGTGTAGTTACAGCCCATACTTGCCAGGCCTCTTCTCACGAACTCCATAAGGAAAGACGCGTCAGCCCTTCGCACCTGAATTTCTCTTAATCTCTTCATGTGTGCTTCTATTATCATATGGGGCTGACCAAAGTTCTCTTGGAGGGATGTGCATGCCCCGGTATACCTTTGACCAACTGGCAAGTTTTCGCAACTTCTGATTGCTTCTTTAGCTTTTGCAGTACATGGTGCAAGCAGGCGTGAGACCTGACGTTCGACGTTGTCTTTAAAGTTTGTCTTAAACTCAATATACTCCTTAGGTTTTCCACAGAATTTCATCAACTCAACTTTTGCGAAAGACGGACCTTGTTTAATTGCTCTTGCTATGGTTGTCCAAGCATCAAACTGTTGTGACTGTAAACTGCTCTGTGCTTCTAGTGATTGGGATAGGTAGTTCATCATCACAGGCGTAGCCTGTTGTGACGCCATCACTGGATAAAACTCTGCCGCAGCAGCGTTCAAGTATTCATTTCGTGAGCTCTGAAGCTGCTCCCAAGCTCTGGGCAGCGACCGACTTCTTACTGGCGACAAACCGGCAAGGGTATACAAAGGATTCGAGGCAGTGGTGTAAAAGCGAGTTGTTGATGGAAGGGAAAGGTCAACTGTAGAACTAAGGATTGCTGTATGCTCTGTGATACGAGACATTGTCCCTGAAGCAAATTCCTCCGAACTTACTTTAATACCAGCTTTTACATGAGATGTCGAGGTTGACGTGTGGCTGCATAAATTTTAGCTCTTGAAATCTTTGCAAATTATTTCTAGATTTAGCGTTTTCACCTTGATATTCCTCTTCACAGTTTAAAACTTAAACTTAAAATTTCATTGGTTTCGAGCAACATCCTTGTTTACTCGCGAAACACATTATTTTCGCTGAGAAATTGTTGGAAAGCTTCAAGTTCGGCAAGAGGTCATGGGTCAGTGAATCGTCCAATTACAGAGAAAACCTTGCAAACGCTCTCATTTTATAACCTTCTGACGCCCAGAAGAGGATAGCGAGGCAGGAATCATTTGAGAGGTGGAAGATCTATAACAAGAATATGTGATACAGCTGCCAGGGAGTTTAGACGACCAAAGATAACCTCAAGCGGGGCAAACTACTCCAACTTTTTAAATATTCAGATTGCCACCTCGAAAGAAAATACCATAGCGTCAAAAATAAAAGCAACAAAACAACCCAGTACATCGAAATTCTTGAAGTCCAAACTCCAAATTGTGCATCTAAACGTAAGATCAGTAAAGGAGAGGAATCATTTAATTCAGCTCAGAGAACATATGCGCGAGAAGAATTACGATGTCCTCGCTATTTCTGAGTGATGGCTTAATTCAACAACTACAAATACGGAGGTCCAGCAGGTAGCAGGATATAAAATCACTAGATTGGATAGAATAAAGAAAGTTGGGGGTGGTGTGTGCGTCTACACCAGATTGTAACTTAAAGTTAAACGTCTTAAGGAAATGAGTGTCACTTCTGGAACAGGTTTCCAGCAGTTGTGGGTACAAACTCAGTTAAAGAAGCTAAGATCCATCGTGCTCTGTGTAGCGCATCGACCCGAATATTGTCCGGTGACCTATTTTGTAGATGACTTTATGGACAAGTATTCTCAGGCACTTACATTCGGGAAAAACATCACCGTCGCTGCTGACCTGAACTGTGATATGTTGAAACCGTGTTCCCTGGAAGCTGTAGCTTTATAAGATCTGTGCGACAGCGTGAATCTGACGCAGTTGATCAGGAGCCGACTCGCGTGACTGAAACTTCGTCTACCCTTATCGACGTCATTATGACCTCCAGTCATGTCCAGTACCGACCTTGTGGAGAGGAGTGGTGTACTGGAATCTGACATCAGTGTCTGGTGTATGCCTTTTTAAAGCTGAAAATTGCAAAACCCCCTCCTAGCTACGTGAAAGTTAGATTTTACAAGAACTATGATAGCCAGTGTTTTGTCTCTGATCTCGAGTGTGTGCCATGGAATGAGGTTGCCCTTGTCGACGACGCGGGTGATATGGTTGATCGATTTAATAAGCGATTTCTTGAGGTCCTAGATGGCCATGCGCCTGTTAAGTCCGTGAAAGTCAAGCACCGCCACTGTCCATTTGTCAATGAGGAAATCAAAGAGTTGATGCGAGATAGAGATAGATTATTGAAGGGCGCTCGTTGCATCGGGCTTTCTGTGGACTGGGAACTGTACCGTGACTCCAGGCAAGTGGTTAATATCAGGTTACAAAAGGCGGAACAAGAATACATAAATAGAGAGATGGAAGGATGTCAGAATATTAGTTCTCAGTGGAATTTGATAAGGAATTGTTTGCCGAGAAAGGAAACTACGAAGCAAGTGTATACGAGGGAAGTTAAGGAGGTCGCAGAGGAGTTTAAAGAGGTTTTTGTATCTGTTGGCGCCAAGCCTTGATTGCTACTCATGAATTGTCCCGACCAAACGATTTCAATAGTGGGCAATATGTTCCGGATGAGGAGAAGTTTAATTTCCGCTCTGTTTGAAGTTACGAGATTCGTAGAGCCGTAATGTCATTTTCGTCTAACAAAGCCCGGGGGTTTGATAAAGTCACCATGTCCGTAATTAAAGATGCGCTCCCTTGCATTCTGCATGTGCTGACGGACATTGTGAATCGATCCTTATTGTCGTCAGTTTTTCCTGCAGCGTGGAAAACATCTGAAGTCATTCCACTTCCAAAAGACAGAGATCATGAGATACCAAATAATAATCGATCAGTCTCGTTTCTTCCTGCTGCGTCAAAGATTTGTGAGCGTGTTGCCCTGAATCAATTAATGACATATATGACCACCAAAAAACGCCTCAGCGAACACCAAAGTGATAACAAGAAGCTTCATTCGTGTGAAACCCTTAACGTCATGATCACGGACAAAGCACTGGAGGCTATGGATGCAAAGAAAGTCACACTTGTCGTTCTTTTGGACTTGTCGAAAGCATTCGACAGTATAGATCATGCAACCCTCCTTGCAAACTTTCAGGCGTTAGGTGCTTCCCGTGCATCTCTGGATTGGTTCCAGAGCTATCTTTCTGAACGGCTGCAATGTGTCAGGATCGGAGGTGAGACCTCAAGCTTGAAGGGTATCACACATGGAGTCCCACACAGGGTTCAATCTCGGGACCCGCCTTGTTTACTATCTACCTCAACAACATTCCTTCTATACCGGACGTGCATTCTCTAGCATGATATGTTGATGATTCGAAGCTATACCTTTCGCTCCCAGTTGCTGAGGCTAGTAATATGATTCAACAGATTAACAAGGACCTAGAAAAAATCGCAGGCTGGTGCTGCTTCAACAGCCTTCTCATAATCCCAGAGAAAACCAAGCTGCTGGTGTTGGGAACACGTCAGATGCTTCAGAGGCTGCCCGCTGATTTTCATATCACCCTCCTTGGAATGA
>OX419341.1:13226775-13231775 GCA_948470475.1 Galaxea fascicularis
TGGCTTCATAGCTCAGTTCTCGGTTAGAGAGTCAAACCGGTATCGCGAGGTCACGGGTTCAAGCCCAGTTGAACTCCTAAATCTTTTTTCAGGCTTCTTTACGCATTTGGATATAATTGCGTTAACAACTGCGAGTATCAGTTTCCATTTGGTCTTTCGTGATTATTCCAATTTGTTTAACGTGAAAAATGCAGGCGAGCTGTCCAGGGCCTAAATTACTGTGGACGGTGTTAAAGCAAAGAAAACGAAAGAAAAACTTGCCGTCATGCGCTCACGTACGCGTTCTCGAGAAAACCTAAAATTTGGTCATTTCACGTTGTTGTTTTGCAGAAGACAGTAAAGAAATGTAAAACGAACGACAGTATTGTTTTGGCTCATTAATCCCATTGTTTTGTGGGGTTCTCGTTGCAGTCGCCTTCGTCGTTGCTTAAGCTGTCTAGTTTGCGAAGTAATTTCGTTTCGGGCAACGTGAACACACGGACTCGGAGGATAGGAAGACCGTTTGGAAGCGTACCATGTAAGCCACCGTGAAGAAATCATCATCAAGGAGACAGTATTGGTCTCGATTATTCCGGTTGACTTGAACAGAGTTAAACATCCTGCTTATAAAAAAGATCTACCATAGTGCACCGCGGGCTATGAAACAGACGTCCACAGGAGCAACCTTAATTCAAATAGGCGTATACGTGTCCTAGATCTTGCCACTCGATAAAGTCCAACACTTCACTGTCCAAAATATTTTGTGGGACTTTGTGAACGAGTCTTCCTACTTTTTTTTTTCATGTGTTCGAATAGGGATACCTTATGGGGACGTTTGGAAGGAGGAAGAGTTGTTTGGGAGAATGTAGAAAACTAGGGAAAATTGGAAAATATTAGATTTTAAGTCAATAATTAGTAGATGAGGGCCATTTATGTGTATATTGTTGTAAACACAAAGAGAATACTACTGGACTATACAAGAAACTAGAAAACAAAAACTCAACATGGCCGCTCCTCAAAGTTAGGGGTGTCCCCCTTAAGGTGGCTCAAAACAGTTTCCAGCACTTTCCAAGACGTAGATTTTGATGGGTCATTATTACCACTCTTTATCAGTTGATGCTATAATCATGGTATCAAAAAAACTTCCCAATCATTGGTGAATACGTTGGTATTACTTTTGTGACACTATAGGTTACCATAGCAACACTATGGCCTGCTAAAAACACCCTTAATTTCAGCTTTAAGCGCTTATATTTCAAAAACGGCACGGTAAAATTTTTTCTTATTATAGAATTTTGATAAGCAGGATGAGATGCAACTTTTAGCAAAGTTTAAATAAATTCCGTACGTGGGGTTCAGGGCCACCTTAAATTTTCGAAAATACGTATTCACCAATGATTGGGCAGTTTTTTGATACCATGATTGTAACATCAACTGATAAAGAGTGGCATTAATGACCCATCAAAATCTACGTCTTGGAAAGTGCTGGAAACTGTTTTGAGCCACCTTAAACAGTCAGGGGCCCATGAACCCGTGATCTGGTCTGTGATATTACAACATATATCATTTACTACCTTTCTTTCCTTCAATCTCAATTCACCTATTTCCCCAAAATTTCACCTATAAAACCCCTAAAAAAAACGCGACCTAAGGAAAATGACGCACACTTTTCTCAATTTTTTCGCGTATTCTTTCCTCAATTTTTTCACAAAGCACCATTTCGCAATTTACGAGTCGAATCGGAATAGAGAAGCATTAATGCTCCCAACCCATGAGATCAAAGAAGACACAACAATTTTAAATGGGAGAAAAGGGGTAGGGGACGAAGTGCTCGAGTTGCCAATAGGGATCTTACAGGATGACACAGGTCAGGTGGTTGGCAACGAGAGAGATCAATGAGAACATTATGAAGCAACAACAACCAGGCTGCAGAGAGGTCCTAATCCTCTCTCTCTGGGGTCCTAATCCCCAGGCCCTGAGAGGTCATAATCCTCTCCCTCCTTTCCAGGAGTCCCTGTAGCCCCCAGGCTACCAAGAGGTCCTAATCCTCTCTCTGGGGTGCTAATTCCCAGGCCTCCCTGGAAAATCTCAGAACAACAAACAACAGAGGTTTGGTTCCTTGGTAGCAAGGCTATCTGGGGGGCCCTTTCTGCCAAAATAGCTGGCCATGTGAGTCTATGGGGCAAAGGGGCGACCTATATGGAGCACTTTACCCCCTCCCATAGTTTATTTATTCTAAGAAATCAAACAGTCAGAAAGGTCTAAGCCTGGTAAGCTAACAAATCAGTGGTCATAATCTGTTGTGACCAGAAGGCAAGATACAATACTTGAGGTAGCGGATATCAGCTACAAGTTAATGTTATAAAATTTGTAAAAAGATCAATGAGAAAGCATGGTCCATGTGTCCCAGACAGCACTTGGCGTGACACCAACAGTAACAATTATAACAATGTCTCAATGAGCAAATATGCTGCTCAAGTCCAACATCACTAAGCTGGATAACTAGAACTACTGCATAGCAGTATGATTATGTGTGGCAAAACAGTTGATAAAACTACACATAAATGTTAACACTATGCTCAGAGAGCCAAATAGGGTTGGGTGGGCGGGAATTTTTCACAACACTCCGAGAGGTCAGAGAACTTGAAGTGAACTACAGATGTGAAGATAACACCGCATGGTCTTTTTGATTGACATAATGGAAAAGCGTAAATATGAGTGACCCGGGAATAACAAGCCATTGACGCGAAAAGGAATTTGACCTTTCGCACACGCAAAAGTGTTTGTCTTACCGAGATATTGCGTGACAGAAATGTATATTAAGAATATGCGGGTCATATAGCTTCTGTGACCTCCCTTTCATGGTTGTTCACATAACTTAAATTTATATTACTTATAAACTGGCTTTTTTTCAGATTTTGTATCGACCAATTTCCCCATTCAGTTTTAAAGGCTTGTCGTTCCTATTGCCTTACAACAAAGAATGTGTATTTACCATAGGGCATTCAAGGGATCGAAATGAAATGCATACCGGTCTACTGGACTGGACAGCTTTTAAAATGGCAGATCTGGCGTTGGTGAAGGTGTCACGAACTGGGTGGAGGATTCAGAACTAGTAAAGGCTGTAAAGTAAACTTGACCGTTAAATGGGTCTTAAAATATCGTACTTTTAGGATCCAGAAAATGTTTGGTTCACTTCTCCAGATGCCTCGAGTTCGGCCTTTAAGAGTGAGACATTGGTGTGGCAAATTTAATTTTTCTGACCTTCGGTTTTATGACGGCTTGCTGACACGTGCGTCAAAATGTTGTCTTCGGTGAGTGTTTGTCAGACAGTTCTGAATAGGCCATTTCAGAGTTCATGTCTGCTTCCTCTTCAAAGCGAGTCTAAGTGCGAAGTTTTTGTGATGGTAATTAGTTCTACTTTACATATGAATGAAAACGAATTTTCATAACAAAAACTTCGCACTTAGACTCGCTTTGAAGAGGAGGCAGACATGAACTCAGAAATGGCCTATTCTGTTTTTGAGGTCTTAAGGGGGTCCAGCCCACACACAACCCATAATTCGATTCCCTCTGACGAAGGGCTAGACACTCGAAACATCATCTTTTAGAATCCCTGTTCGGTGGCCAATTTACATTATCAACTTTAATTTCAATTTATTTCATATACATCATTTACATTCATCTCTTTCACGGGAACATATGAACCCATAACTGACCTACTCCCAACGTCAGTGGCTTCATAGCTCAGTTAGAGTATCGCACCGGTATCGTGAGATCACGGGTTCAAACCCCGTTGAAATCCTAATTTTTTTTTCAGGCTTCTTCACGCAATTGCATAAATTGCGATCACAACTGCGAGGATCATCCTTCAGTTGATTTCATTTCCGCAGTTCACATATGATTTATTTCATATACATCATTTACATTATCAACATTGACAAAACCAACTTCTTGTTGCGTACGACACCCCACAGGAGCAGCACCACAGTTTCTTTAGAAATTGCCCCCTTTATTAATTTATGGTCGATTTTACGCAAGGGAACTTTAAATGCAACTTAAATGCCTAAAACTCAAGAAAGCAACAGGTCTAGACGATCTACCAGCTCGACTTTTAAAGGACAGTGCATTTGTGATAGCTGACTGTGTAACACATTTGATAAATCTCTCCATTAAATCTGGTGTGGTCCCGTCTGAATGGAAGCAAGCAAAGGTTGTACCCTTGTTCAAATCTGGAAACAAAGATGATCTGGACAATTACCGACCTATATCAATTTTACCGATCCTGTCGAAAATTCTGGAGAAAGCTGTTTTCCATCAGCTACATAGCTACTTATCAGAAAACTCTCTCCTTTCGCCATATCAATCGGGTTTTCGCGCAAATCATCAGTTCAAATCAGTTGGCCGTTACCTTCCTTACAGATAAAATTCGTGGGCATATGGACAAAGGGCTATTGACGGGAGCAGTGTTTATTGACCTGAAAAAGGCATTCGATACTGTTCCTCATGATGGTCTTTTAAACAAGTTGTTCAGATATGGCATTCAAGACCAGTCTCTCTCGTGGTTTGAGAGCTATCTCACTAACAGGACTCAGTGCGTGTCTATTGAAAATCACCTTTCATCTGCCGCTAACATTAGTAGCGGAGTACCTCAAGGTTCCGTGTTAGGGCCTCTCCTGTTTATTCTTTACATTAACGATCTCCCTTTAGCCGTAGGTCTGTCTAGCGTTATGTTATATGCTGACGACACCGTTATTTTTACTACTGCTTCTAGCATTGATCAATTACAGCTGAACTTAAGCCTCGATCTTAATAATGTCTCTAACTGGCTAACAGCGAATGGTCTTTTCCTTAACCTAAAGAAAACTGAGTACGTTGTATTTGGAACTCGGCAGAGGCTAATTAGATCTGAATCCAATGGTCCGCTTTGCATGGAAGGGAAGGAAGTTAACCAAGTAAAGTCGTTCAAGTATCTAGGAGTCTTACTAGATGAGTGTTTATCTTTCAACGATCACATAAAC
>OX419341.1:13241775-13264275 GCA_948470475.1 Galaxea fascicularis
CCAGGTGATTCCACTTAATAAGATCTTAAGATCTCCACCAATGGCAAGAGGATCTCTGTGTATTGAAATTAATAATGTAATAAGTCCAAGCGTCAAACAAAGACTCGAAGGAGAAGTGCCATTTTTCGATGACTTATGTATATTTTTTCTCATCAAGAAAAGCTGCTTGAATCTGTCAGCAAAACTGGCAAAGCGGTCATTTGATAAAACCATGAGTAGAGGAAACAGCTTTAAACTCTTGAATTGCGCCAGTCAATGTGGTGTTCGTCATACCGTATGATTGCATATTGTATTTAACTACGAAATGAACAAATGCTGCTTCAATATTTTAATTCAAACTGTGCTAATGCTATGTTACTTTTTAAATTAATAGTGAAGATGAAACGTGTCGGGTAAGAAAAGAACCATTTAGTTAATTTAGTTCAAGACTAAAATTTAATCTTGAGATAAAATTTTCAGTTACTTTGAATAGAACTATCAATTATGTAGCTTTTCGCCTTCCACATAAAGAGTTAAAGATCATATTTTATTTTTCGTTCTTCCTGCATTTTTGAAAGTGTGTTTTACACTGCAAATTTCCTTAAGACTCCGATATGTCAAATGAATGTTACTTTTTTAACCGAGAATTGCCTTGAATTTAAATGTACAAACAAGTTTTAAGGAAAACAAAAGTAATTGTTTTGATCCTTTCGCTTATACAACCACTTCTTATATTTTGTAGCATTCGGAGCACTCGTTACTTGCTATTTTCCTCTACTATAGCTGTGGGTTGGTAACTTTAACGATATGATTAAAGCGTTCTATTCAACAAAAGCAATTGCAAAATAAGAAATTTATTTAGATATGTCTAGAGACGAAAAGTTCTGAGGAAAAGCTTCAAGCTGGCTGACACCTACCTTGTTTATGTTTTTCCTGGTGAGAACGCAGAAATTTCAGGTCCTTCGCCTCCTGAAAAAGAATTGCAGGTTCAGCTTGTTTTTGAGCTCGTAGTCAAGGGAAAGATTATAACGAGGTTAAATTGAGTCGGCTTCAACTTTCTATAGCACGACGTCGAGTTTTAGTCTTGGGTATAAATGACACATATCATATTAAGACAAAAAATTCGAACATTGTCATGGCTGTGAAAATGCAACGTACTGAACGAGAAGAAAGCGCTTGTGCTGTCCTTGAGGATTTTACTGAATATAAAAGAACAGATGCGAGATCGACTTTTTATAAGCATCAGTGACAGCACCCACTATCGCTCATTTGCATGCATTGTTCCATTATAAATGTGTTTCGCCAATTTGGCTTTCTTTCTCAGTAGCTGGGAGATTTGGAACTGATAAATGAAAGCAAAACCACATATGACTGTTAATGATTTTCCACGGCGTAGGAGGTTTTCATTATCTGATGATAGTCAGCTCATCAATGCGTGTGTTTTCAATTACTGCGTTCGCTGTATATTTTCTATTTTGACTTCGGAAACAATTGCACCAGATAAATTGCCACTAATGTTTGCAAGTTTTTTGTTCCATTAAACTTGATTTTCGACGTAATAGCTAAGAGTAAAACATCTAGAAAGGAAAGCGACATAAGTTCATGTTGCGAATGAAGAGAGTTCATAAATTTTGTTAAAACAGATCATAGTTTACAAATGTAAAAGTGACACGAAAAGTATCGTGCCATACCTTGCATGCGTGCTTAAAAAATCAATGGAACAATTTTAAGACACCTTGCGATTTAAGTATCTTATAAAGCTTAAATATAGACTAAATCGTAACACATAAATACGCAATTTTGAATCGGAAAATAATAATAAAAAAAAAGACATAAAGAACGTGACCTTGTTTCAGCCTTCACAATATATGAAATAAAACCGCAAATTAAAGGGGTATCTTGTCTATCGGTTTCAAAAACATTTCGTGACATGCATTTGCCTAACGACAAAATTGAAGAAGACGCACCTTTTTTTTCTAAAATAGTGCAAAGTTCTGTGATGCAATGGAAGGGGTAAGGTACAGAAAAATCTTAAAAACAATTTGTTGTTTACGGTACTTTGTAATTTGCGCGCATTTCAGGATAAATACACGGAATCATGGAAACAAACTGTTTAGGAAATTGCTGGAGGGAATTGTTGGGCATATTTGCCGTGACTTTGATTCCATTCAGTTCTATTCTGCAATTGCGAAAGATTCATGGACCAATCCTCATTTGCCTGCTGCGTTCACGAAACGTCCCGGCTGGAGTGAAAGTGCTATATGTGCAACTGCTTGGCTTAATAATCACTTAAATATAAATATTAAATGCAGTGTGTACATATGGCTACATCACAAGATTAATTTCACATAATATGAAATGAAAACACATGCAGAAGATAAGAGAGAAAAAGAGGAGGATGAGGACGAGGAGGAGTAAGAACAACAACAAGAAGAAGATGATGACGATGATTGGACAATGAAAGTAAACTCGGCTGTATCAAAAGGAAGCTGGATGTAAGCGTGACTATTGGTGCTGCTTTGGGCAGCCACATTCAACCCAACAGAAGTCTATTGAAAGCCGAATTAATTGCTACAATGGTTTATTATCTTATCGAATATCGCTAACAAAGTCCTTTAAGCATATAGCCGTTATAGTATGTAGAAAAAAAATTGCTTGATACAAATGGATTATTTTAAACCGCTTGATCACAATGGGAACTACTCAGGCTGAGCGCGAACACAAAAACAAGACCAAAGCAGTTACCAGAAAGTAAAAGTTAAAAAATGTTTTTCTGGTACTAAATTAGTACAAGTAAAGCAAGCAGAAATCAGTCCAAATATTTATTTTAACCAGCTTGATTACAGTGCGAAAAGTGGCCTTAAAAAGCGGTTGACAGATTTTTGCATTCTGTTGCGATGGTATCTGCTGCTGCGGAGGCGCACTCAGCTGGTAGACCAAAGTATCGAGATTAATTTAGGTGCGAGGCATCGCCAGCGACCGACTCATCGCAGTCATAGTTGACTTATGCAGCTTTTGAAGATAAAAGAAAACTGTTCGGTAAACACAACAATGTGAAGCTGTTGAACAGTACGATGGAGTCGAGACTCAGTTCTTCCTTTAAAAGAGAAATGTGGCGTTTGAGATCATTGATAACTTACAGTGTTTGACAATCAAGAAGCCAGGAAAACGACGAAATTCCTTCTGAAAACGTTATACAGGAGCCATAAAAATGGGCTTAGGAACTGGTCAAAACTAATATACTCGAACAGGACCCACTTTGTTTGGGGTAGGGGGGTAATCGAAGACACCACCTATCTCCTGAACATTATTACTGATAAAATTTTATTGGCTTTTAAATTTGAGTTGACACAGGAATATTCAGCTAGCAAGAGTCAGCATTACTAGACAAACAAGAAAAGTGAGGTTTGAATCTCACTAATTTTTTAGTGATGGATAGAGGGATGGGTGTGTAATAAAGACACCATCTTTTGACGTTAAACAAGTGGGGTGCAAGCAGACACCACCATCGATTTTGCGGTTTGATGGCGCCTGTTCGAGTATGGTAGTTTTGACCACTTCCCTGTGAGTATGATATCAAATTAAAACTTTAGTTTGATTGCCTGTGTGACTCTCCTAAAGTATTTACGTTTGTCTTGTTGTAAGCATTTCAGGGATAGGAGATGATTCTATTTTACATATCAAAGCTACTGAACACTACTATCATTAATATTTAGCCTCGCGTTCAAAATAAACTTTTCCATCCTTACTCCTTGCCTCTCCCAACGAAAACTTTAAGTACTTCAGTTCTTTCTTTTCTGAGTATCATGCGAAAAGCAATTGTGTTTTCCTTCTTAACTATTTTAAATGGTAGTGTGGACTACCCGTACTTTTAGCAAATTTTCTGAGTCAGAGAGGCTAATGGCAAGGTTAATTGTGTCATAACTACTTTACAAAAAGAAAACTGTTTTAAGAAATTAAATAAGGTTAAAAAGCAAATAATGTAATTGAAAAAATATTAAAAAAATAAAATTAGAAAAAGGATGTAATGGATAAAAATAACAATGATAAATGATAAATTTTATCCTCCAGTCGAACTGCTAAACTGCACGGCGGAAAGTTGACTAGTTTTGACATTGAAATATTTGAAATGAACCAGTTTAGATTTGATTTTATAATTTCTTTTGGTGATAACCCCCCTCCGCTGAAAAAAAATAAAAACTATCTTGAGAAGCCACCTTGAAATCACCTTATCACGGTAAAAAAATTGCTTAAGGCAAAAATCGAAACAAGCCATATGATGACATATGGCACGGATGACTGTGAAGTGATCGGAAAATCAAGAAAAAGAAACTAGTAATTTCGTGAACACTTATTTCGCAGCTGATTTAAACACGCCTGTGATCATTACATAAGAAAGTGATGGATGTGTTCTTAAATTTTCTTGACTAGCATTTTTTATATGATTCTTTATGGTTAGCCACAACCGGATTTGATGCACGCAATCACCTTGACAGCAGTTTTTATACAATACTAAAAAAACCGTATTATCACGACTTGCTCTGAATTAGACCGTCACTTAAATAGAAATAGTCGCTTATCCCTTAGAATAAATGACCAAAAGAAGCCACATCTTTGTGAGTATTTCGAAACTGTTTTAACACGCTTGTTACTCTCTCATATAAAACTGAAATTATCGATATTCCTTGCCAAATTGCATTATATTTTGTGGACCATTCTTGGCTAACCACACCGTGTTTATGCAATTATTTAAACTAGCAAAAATCCGTCTTAGTACAATTATACTGGTGTCATACGTTATGCTCTTAAACACGCCTACGATTGACAGAAGTCAAATGTTTTAGTTTTTTTCGATAGAACTCTCTTGGTCTTCTGCACTGTGTTTAATGCATTTGCCCTAGCCCATTTCTTAATGTAAGACGGAAATTGCTGTCTTGGGTAAAAATTTATCGAAAAAGAATAGAAAAACAGTCTAATAAGAGTAGCGAATCATATGTCCATTACCTCTGTTATGAACATTTAGAAAGAGGTAATTATTAATGAGTGAGATGCAAAAATTTCCCAGTAGTGAAGGAAAGAATAATGGGATTTCTTCATCAGTGACATACGCATAGATTATTTGGGTGATTTTCCATCAATACCAAAGGTTACCTTTAAGTTGAGATACCGTAGTTTGGTATTAAGTGCCACAACAACTTGAATTTCAATCTGAATACTGATAGTTGTTGAATACTGATAGTTGTTTAGTCTGGGAAGGAAAAAATGAAAGGGAAGCTGCGAACATTAAGAATCAACGCATTATGAGTTTGAATTTGTTTTGAATAAAATAAAAACTGCTAGATGGTTAAGTAAGCGTTATCAGCCTATAACTACAGCATTTTTTGCCCCCAAAAGTCAACATTTATTTGGTGTTTGGAAGTTTTTAAGATTTAAAAATGAAGAAGTTCTAATAGCAACGTGTTTAATTCGATAGTCTGAATGAGAACGAGATTCAGAAAAATCACTTATGGTAAAACGTTCCTAGAATCGTTATTTAATTCAGGACTCCGAGGTTATTGCTTAACTCTTAAATCTTTTTATCAGCTTTTCTTTAATATATGGTGGTGTTAAAAATTTGGTAAAAAAGGAACAATACAATATAAAAGCTTAACAGAAGGTTTGTTCTTATCAAGAAATCTTCAACAGAATTTATCAAGAGCTTCCAACAGAATTTAAAAAATAAGCGTTTCTTTGCTGTTTAAACGACTGATCCGATTGGCATTTTTGCTATATCGCAATATATATAGAGTTCTGATAAAACGCAAAATGTAACACAGACTGTTTGGGGTAAACCTTTAGGATACTAAATCGACAGGAAATGTTTGTTCGATCTCCCCTAAAATGTTTAGCTTTTTTAAAGCTAGTTTAGGAGCAAGTGAAATGCTGATTGGGGAAGATGTTGGATCATTTTACAGTAGCTCCAGTTATTTGATTTTGCAGCGCTATCTGCGCTTATTTCATATATTGGCATGAAGCAACACGGTGCGAATAAACCCATATCACACGTTTACGATAACACCGATAGCACCTGGCTCCCCAAAATACAATGTAACCAACTGAAAAATCCCTTTTGGAACATTTTTTCTCCTCACACTACATGTACGTGTCACAATTATGTAAAACCGTTTCCTTGTAACCAGAAATAATCTGCCCGTTTAAGGTAAAACGGTATGGTTTTGTTTCAACGTAAATAAAACATTAACAATTTTTATGAATTACTTTCCAGAAATGATCTTTTTGCAAAGTGTAAAACATTTGCCATAAATCGGAGGTTTCCATACGTTTTAGAGAACTAACATTCGTATAAAAAAAGGTCATTGGATCCTAAGCTAAGAGTTACGCCGATAAACATTCAACATCAAGTACAACAAAAGACTAAAAACTAAATTGCTGTTTTCTTTCTTTTGGAAATGAAAAAAAGCCATAGTTTATACGACTCACCGGAGAGTAGGAGATAACACAAGCCCAGCCCTCGAGTATGTTTAGACAAACGCGATCACGAAGCCTTTTTGTAGTGAATATATACTGTTTATTCCTAATTTGCATTGAATACCTCATGGGCGTCTGAAAGCAGGTGAAAATCGTGAATACTGATAATTACGGAGGCAATCCGGATGACATCGGCCCATTTCATCGTTTTCCTTTTCCACATTTAACATTCTATTTACCCCATGCGTGGAAACTTAAGAGCGGCGTATTTACACGAAGTTAAATTAATTAAATGACTGAAAATCAACTGACAGGGTGTTCCGAACACGCTTCAATGTTCGGAAGTCAAACCAACACAAGGCTTGCTCCTCTTGAAACAACAGTCAATATTAGAAGGAATAATGTCAAATAAGCTTCATTTCTTAATGGCGGAAGATAAGCCCAATTTGTAAGTTTTCCCCGAGGGCGAAATACCTCGCGAGGGGATTGATCTTGGACTTCGCGCTCGCTCCCGTCTGCCTCATATGTATTTATATTGTTTAAACGTATTTATTTTAGCGCATACCGCTCGGTAAACCATAGAAAATTCCATAATCTAGGCACGACATGGTTGAGTAAATGTTGTCATCATATTTACCGCAGAAACTTCAGCTGCCAAGGCAAAGTCACCTTAACTCGTTTGTCATTGAACCAGAAGTATTGCGAAAGACACACCGCGTGCTACATACTCCTGGTGTTTAATTTCTCTTTTTTCGCAGTCGTGAACTTAAGGATGCTCGTTAGGAAGGTTTTAGCCCTTTTGACAACAGTTTTATGGCTTAGCTGTCTGCGGTAGCTTACAATTAGTACGTGCGACGAAACACTATTCCAAATGGGATAAAGTTACATTAAGCAATGCTCCGCTCTGTGTAAATCCCATCAGTTGTAATTCCAACTGTCTTCATTTTGTGGGCATATATTGTCATAGGTGGCTTTTGATTTGCTGGTATTCTGTCTGATGATAGACTTTAGTTAGCATTCAAGACGCCTGTTCTAATTGAAACGCTTTCACGTAAAAAATATTAGGATGCACTAAATTATGCTGTAAATGATGTTGCCCAAAGACGAGTGTTTTTTTCCTCTGTGCAAACGATGGCGTATCAAATTCTGCAAAAGAAAATGAAATGACCTTGGGCTTACTTATTGCAGCTTCTTATTGGCTTTTAAAAGCCCAAGGGGGAGGAAAATGTTAGGTAATCTACAATTTGCTAAAGAAATAAATTTAAACGAGAGAAGAAGCCAAAAGTGAATCAACTCGTCTGAATTGGCTTGTCAAATTCTTGTACACGTCTGTTTTTCGTTGATAAGGAATTGAATGAATCCCGCCCTAGCGAGTTACTTTGAACTTTACAAAGAAGATTTTTTTATATCTTTTTTGCAATTCTCCACTGAGTGGAAATTCTCTCAACGGATCCGTTATTTGCCTTCGTAAGCGAATATAGTTTCCTACAACAACGCAGACAGTTTTCTCTATCACATTACCGCGTTTTCAAACTCATAGAATGCAGAATGATAGTTCCGTTTTGATAATCTCCTGGATAATGTAGTCATATTAAGTACTGAGAAGAAAAAGGCTTGCTCCTTTTACGAAAATTTAACTTTTGCTTTTCTATTTTACTCTCAGAGTATGGAAAATACAGATTGTTTACCAACGCTCAGCGCAAATGGTATTCAAAACATGTCGCCACGGATGTGCAACCAAATTACTTCTCACAGCTTAATCGTTTTTGTTTGTGGTTGAAACCAATAAACTTAAATGTTTGGCACTATTCTTGCCGACTCTACCTAAAAATGTATCCCATTTGTATCGAAACAAAGCCAAGAGTTCTTTGCCTGTGTAATTTCCTGAAAGAAAATGATTGCTACTCAGTGGTTTTCATTGTTCATTACACTACACTTTTTCACTGGGCAATATCATCAATTTGAATATTGGGATTAATACTAAGTGTTATCTGTCAGATACTACACATTTACGATTTTTGTCAATTCACTCAATTTATGAAGTAAATGCGTTTTTTGCTCCATTTGTTGATCTGTCAAAGTTAAAAGTTTTCTTAACGAAGAATATTGTCAAGCAACAAAAGGGAATAATAAGTCTTTATAAAACATGCGACTTCGTAAAATCTTATACACAAGGTGTATTTGTCAAATACAAAGAATCGTCTTAATTAAGTTTGACGTGAATCAATTTCACTTTCGCTAAACTCACCGGCTTAGCTAAGAGTTCCGCTTCACCATAACGCTGCGGTATATTGGATTTCAGCTATTCCCAAATCCTAATCTTGCACGCATCAGTAATGCTAATTGCTTTTGATCCTTTTAGCATTTTTTTGCTATCCTTTAATTTTTTGCATTCAACAGTCAGATAGGCTTAATTTACCTTATCGTGTATTAAGAAAAGGATTCCATAAAGTAGTATTTGCGTAGAATACTTTTTACTATCACTATTTAATTCTCAACTAATTCGTAGGTGTTTAGACGTCAAATATTTAACGCGATCAAATTTTATTTTTTGTTCGTGATTGCAGAAAATGTTGGCGATAACACTATGCAAAGTTGCGATATGAGACCTGGACGGAGTCCAATATATTGCCCCCACAGTACCAACATCTTGAACATCAGTATCATTTTCAACCAACGCCTGCTCGTTCTTGACGTATTTGACTTTGATTCTGAACAAATTTGTTGTCTAACTCGGCAATATAATATACCGATGAGTTACATTTCAAGAACTACTTATTTTTTAATTGCAAATTGATTTTAACGTGTCAAACCTTGGAGACTGGTCAATGTGTTGTTATTAGGGCGGTTTCTCCACCGTTTGCTTTTCTTCGTCGTCGGTTAGTGGTTTTCCTTTTAGTTAATACTAAAATAACAAGCTGCGAGCTAAGAAAATACATGATTCATTACATTTCTGAATTATGTTTGCTCGCCATGTTGGAGAGAACGCGCATGCGTTCTCCCTAAAAGGATATGTCAATAACCATTTCGAATTCGAAACATATTGTAGGAAAAAATGGCATTTTTTTTTCATTTTTAAATATAATTTGGGGTACTTTTTTAGTCGACACCTTCCCTATTTGAAAGCACTTCTGTTTATAAACGCCGAAGCGGTGTTGTACGTTTAACCAAATATCCCGAAGATTAAAGTCCACCGAAACCAAGAATAACCGCGGAGCGCAGCTGTTGGTTTTGCAAAGTCATCTTGACACAGAAAGCTGCCTTTGCTTTCGAATGGGCAGACAAATAAAAATCTTAAGTGCACCAGAGAATGAAATGTATTTGTCACTCGCGTCGCCTGATGGAATTAAAGAAGGAAGAAACAGAAGAAATTTTCATGCTTAAAAAATGGACAAATCATGGCATGCAAAGCGTGGGTAGCTAGATGCTTAATATTAACTTAAAGTAAATAAGTTCAAAATCGTCTAAAATCGAATTAAACCTGCATGACCGGTCGGTTTATGAGAAATTCGTTATTGATAGCTTGGTACCATACAGAACGCCTTATAAAGCTGTGTACCGCACAAAACAGCTCATTGGGTTTTGTGCCGTACAGAACGCTATTATATATGGCATTCGCACGAATAACAACACCTGTTTAAATTCCTGATTGTGTTTTTCGAGTTGGAGAAAATGCCATGTATCGGGAACTTTTTTCTTTTTACTCCCTATGTATCTGAAATCACGCCAGACGTAAAAGGACTTGTTTAGTTGTGAAGTTTTTGGAATATCAAGACATGCATGCAAATCACGGACAAGATCATGTGCATGGGCAGTTCAAAGCAAGTTACTGTTATGCCAAAGGTTAATGTTTTGCAACTACCTATTCCAAACAATAAATAAACCATTCAGAGTTTAACACATAAGCAATCATTTATTTATTTTTATTTATTTATTTACTCCACATTATCACAATGAATTAGATATGTTACAATAAGGGAAGATGTGGAGAAGGGCATGATATAGTAAATTAATTATATGCCCGTTTTAATACCTATACATAATTTGTTTGGATAAAAAAGGAAAACTTACTATCAGAAGAGGGGATGAGAAACAGAGGAGATGAGAAACAGTTTTACTGAACAAAATAATACTTGAAGAGAGCTCTTTTAAATAGTTGTTTAGTAGGTTTTTGGCGGGTAGAAATATGAATATCATCCCAGTAATATCATCTCGTAATTGTTGGGCAAACTTTCCTAATATTTATTCTGAAAGGTCTAGGACTCAGATACAAGTACTGAAGGGACGCAATTCGAGTGGTGTGATTATGTTGCTCAGATACATGGGTCAGGGTAAAATTGGACAGCTTTCTATCTACAATATGATCATAAAAAAGTTGGCAGGTATAAAGTTTAGCTATGTCAGGAAGCTTAATGAGACCAAGGTTTACGTAATGAGGAGTAATATGATCACAAAGTGGGACATTGTTAATAATTCTAACTACTTTGTTTTGTAACTTTACCAGTTGCTCTAACGGTGTTTCATAATTATTTCCCCAAAATACGCAACCATAGGTTAAATATGGATGCACAAATGCATAATAGACACTTTAGCTTTGTGATAATATTTACACTGTTGCTAGTTTTACTACTTATATAACCAATAGGTGTAGTCACTCCTGCAATTCTCTCAATCCCGGCTCCGTGTATATCGAGATTCGACAACAGTTTCACGTACACAGGTTCTACTGGTTTCTCTGCTTTTTATTTCGATCTCAGAAGTTGTTGTTGTAGTAGTAGATTCGCTGTAACAGATACAAGTGTATCTCATGAAAGCTGTCAAAAATAGGTTTAAAAAAACGAGTGCGAAAATTCTACAAAACTTACAGATGTTGACGAGTCTGGGTAGAAGTCAATCAAAGGCGACATAGTCCATAATTTTCGTTCGATAGAAAGAATATTCAAACAACTTCAAACTAAACATGTCCGACCCAGAGGTATCATGGGAGCTGACGTATACTCGAGTTCCGGTTCAGAAAGCATTTCCGGTGACAACATCAGGGTCTTGCCAAGACAGAAATTAGTTCATAACTAGCCTTAAATATTTTATACTGAAAGAATGCTCCAGAAATTTCCTGGTTTGAGCAGTTCCTGGTTTGTTTTGATGCACGTTTGTTTCCGAGTTTCAGCGACTCAAACGATACTTTGTTTCAACGCTGGTTTGTTTACACGTGTAAAAGCTTTTATATCTCGAGTATTTGCTCGTACTGATCAACAATTAATAGCGGTAGATTTTAACAAGTTAGAAAAAATGCCATATAAAGTAAAAGATACATAGTAAGCAAAGAACCCTTAACACACTTGGGCCAGATTCTAGAATACCGCCCCCGAGCAAAAAGAAATGGACCCAAGATCGACCCTTGTGATACGCCTGAATTTATCGCAAGAGAATCTGAGAACACGCCATTAACACAATCCTTTTGCCTCCTCTTGCCTAGGTAAGACCTAAACCACAGAATTTCAATATTTCCTCTTCCGTATAGGTCAAGTTTGGATAATAGAATAGAATGATCATGATTGACAGTGTCGAAGGCTTTACTTAGGTCCAGAAATACAGATACAGCATAACTTTCTTCATCCAGGGCTATCGTTGTCTCATCTATTAAGTCTACCAGGCAGTCAGTAGTAGAGTTCCCAGGTCTAAATCCATATTGATTAGGTACTAAAATACGTTCAGTCGTTGAATAAAATAATAGTTGGTTGAGATACACCTCTCAAAAACTTTATTCATCCTTCTAGCAGGCAGACATCTTGCCTGCTTTAGTTTGCTTTCTGGTACAGTTATTTTCCCACCCTCCTCACCCCTGTGTCACAAGCATGTAGTGCATGATAGTACATGCGATATACTTTGCTTCCTATCCAGACTTATGGTATATGATGTTATACATAGGATGTTTTTGCATACAAAATGCTATACTCAAGATATTTTGCCATAAGTTTAATTGAGATGGATATCTATATATTTAAGACATTACAGTCAGCAGGCAACGCTTCTTAGACTTGCTGCATATTTGCATTATAACTTAATGATTTGAGTAGCCCGGCCTACTTTCATAGACTAGGTACGTACCTGTATTATGAGGTTAACACTCGGTTCCACTCACGTTTTGTTGAATATTTTCTTGAAATGATTTGTTAACAAATCCTCGGTTCGGCCTTCGGAACAACAGATTGTTACTCTCTATTCTCTGATAATATCATTGCAACCCTATATCAGTTAATACAGTCTGCAGCCATGTTACGTCCCAGTTTGACCTCAGCAACCGATTAGCTATGCTTACTACAGTCGAACCTGTATTAAGCGGCACCGTATTAAGCGGTCACCCTCCATTAAGCGGTCGGTTGTTGAAGTCCCGAAAATGTCTTCCCTTAATTTCTGTAGTTTTTACCTCTATTAAGCGGTCACCTCTATAAGGCGGTCGCGGCCACCTTATACTAGGTCCCAACGGGCTGTTTCTATTGTCTTGACCTGAATTAAACGGTCACTTTGTAAACAAACATCACTCATGTGATACCAAAATAGACTGCCAGGTAAGAGAATCCCGTGATTATTTTCACAAATCTTTTAAATTGGTGGAAATTGACGTTTATATTTTGCCTGGTCTCAATTAGTGATGAATGAATATGTAAAATGGCGTCCTCCTCGCTTTCCTGTTTTCTGATCAACCTGTATTAAGCACCCACCCTGTATTTAGCGGTCATTTCGCCAACCCCCAAGGGTGACCACTAAATACAGGTTCGACTGTACTGAGATCTACACAGCTAGACCCTAGAGTAAACCTTAGGCGTGGGTTTTTCCTCTGTTTTGTGATGTTGAATTGATTATAGACAAATAAACTTCGGGTTGGGATGAAGTGCTCCCATACAGGTCGCACTCACAGAATGGATTGGTTGCCATGGTAACCATGAGTCTTAACTACCTTACTTGACTAAGGACCTCTCTCAGGGTATTGTGACCTGCAGCCTTGAAGAGGAGTAAGGACCTTTCGCAGGGTATTGTGGCCTGGGCAGGAGTAAGGACCTCATTTAGGGTATTGTGGCAGTAAGAGGAGTAAGGACTCTTGCAGGGTATTGTGATGTGCAGCCCTCAAGAGTTGTAGCATCTCTCTTAGGGGATCATGACCTGGAGTACTTCATTCCCAACCCCTTTTCCCCACATTTGTTGTTGTTGTTTGTGTTTCTGTTTCTCATGGGCTGGGGGCATTAATCTTGATTGTCTTAAGCCCGCCGCACACGTGAAGAAAGAGCTGAGCAAAATTCCTCACGAGGCAGTTAGCTCAGCCGTTTCCTCACGTGTGCGGCAAACTTTCGAAAAGAAATTCGTCTCGCGAGGCGATGAGGAAAAGATCAAACATGTTTGATACTTTTTTATCGCCTCGCGAGGCGAATTTCTCACCGAAAATTTGCCGCACACGTGAGGAAACGGCTGAGCTAACTGCCTCGTGAGGAATTTTGCTCAGCTCTTTCCTCACGTGTGCGGCGGGCTTTAAGTGACGCATAATGTCGCACAATTTTATACAGTCAGCGGCTCAATGTGAGGGCCCGCATAGTTTTTCTTTTCCCTCACTAAAATTAGTGAAAAACAGGAGAATTCATTTTTAAGCGGTGAAATTATAATGTCTAACATATATTTGAAGAAAGGGAAAGCTTAAAACAAGGATGACCCACGTTGTCTTGTTATTTTCTGATTGCGCAATGAATAGTCTTACTGTCACGTCACTTCATCACTCGAAGTCACAGTATTAACAAAAAACTAACCCGAAACCTCTCTTACAACAGAACAGCAGACCTCCAAGGAAAAGAGAATCCTGTTATGTAAGCTAAACACAAAACCGAAGGCTTTCAAAATGGCAACCGATGTTTACAGACGCTTACAACCGTGGAAAGCAATACAAACCCTTCAGTTTAAGATGTCACAGGTTCTGGAAAAAAGGCACATTTTTACCTATATTTAACCGTGTTGGGAAGTACGAAAAGAACGTGCAAGGCAACATATTTTATTCAAAATTGCGCTTTAAAGTGTAAACTTTAGAAAGCGAGTTTTGGACGCTGACCAGCCCGTCTGAGAGGAAGGCAATTTCAGAATGTTTTACTCACCCTGCAGCCCTGACCATCTCAGACACAAAGCGAAGTATGGCGAATTTGGCGGAATTTGCCGTAAATGATAAAGTTGTTTGGGAAGAGCGAGAAAACATCGGAAGGATTAACAATACGGTTGAACTGTTACTGTACGTAATAGTCTTTCTGTTAAGAGTTTTGGACCCTGGAAATCTTTCATTGTTGTGACTTGAGAAGGACAAATAAATCATGGTAGGGCAAAATTCCACTTATTTCTTTGTTGAGAATTTGATCACCGTTTGAATTTCAAGACCGAATATGGCACATGTGCGCCTGCGCGGGGGCCATGATGTATGAAATTGTACGCCATTACTAATCCGGTTAAAGATATATAAAGTAACCCTGCCACCGGTTGAAAACGTACGATTGTCTAATAGCATGTTGCACCCTGGAATTTACATACGTTCTACATCACCTTAAAGCGTAAACTATTCCATATTTCTGAACAAGCAATCAAGTCAAATTCTATGGAAATAGAATCCAAAAGATTACATAACTCGTCGAAATGCTTGCTTAAGCTTCTAGCGTTTAGATGGAGAGCCGAGAGATGCGGTTTAATTAGAGAGGAAGTTCATTAAGCTCTTCCAAAGTAAATATGCCGTCATTAAAATCTGGATCATTAGTGTCGTTCAACATATGTTACTTCCAAGTTGAAAATAGGAAAACATAATAATTAATAACAAATTCGAACTAACCTGACCATAACATTTTAATTATCCGTCGATATAAAGTTTTCCGCGAAGACATCTTGGCTTTTTACCGCTCTCATAAGCCTCCTTCATTACATCTTTCAGCTTCTTCTCTTTCTGAATAGCATACATGTGTTTGGTACAATAACTGAATCCAACGCTTCAACAAAATGCTTTTATAAAGATACAAGGTTCTTTCAAAAATGCATTGTAGAATATTTCACTCAGAATTGATGGAAATTTAGCTGAAAACATCGAAGTTTTCTCGTGACATGCTTTTGTCGTTCGTTTCTGAAATTTACTGAATGGTACTCACACGTTCTGCAGTTGAAAATCCTTTAATCAGTTCCTAATATCGATAAATTAGTTCTCTCTTCAGAGGTCTATATATCGCTATAAGAGTCGCGTCAGCAGCCGATCAGTCAGTTAGACGGGGTCGATCGAACTCACGGCGCAGTTTTTTAAAGGTTCACTGACTCCATCAGTATCAAAACCACAACAAAGAGAGAAAAGAAGAAAGTCACCCTTTTGTAATTTAGACTTCTTTCATCGGAACTTTGGTACGCTATATATGGCCGACGAGGCCTATTTGCAAACATCCATGTGCTATAAATCATGAAGGAAAGAAGGAAGGAAGGAAGGAAGAAAGGAAGAAAGGAATTTTTGTAAGCTTTGGTTGATACTTGTAGATGAATAAGTAAAAAAACCAAAACGTTATAAAACAGCAGCCTTTAACCACTTAACTTAACAGTTCATGGGATTTAATACAGACTTGTTTATAATAATAATAATAATTATTATTTGGAACGATCGACCCTAGCTGCAAAGATGTGAGGAACCTTATATACCAGGGAGAGGCGGGGATACAACTATAATTTCTGGTATATTATACATAGGTGTTAGCTGTTTCCACGCCAACCCCTAAGGTTTAGGAAATTAATAGCGTATTCGTTAAGGCAACGGACTGAAACTCAGTTCGGTCGGTGATTTAGGCCAAACTGTTCTAAACTGTTCGCAAAGATCCCCTTGGAACGCCTTTTTCATTGGATAGAATAGTTCGGCGACATTTTGGTCTGGATGAAAAAGGCCGGAAAACTCCTTAATTAAATCAGCTACAGGGAGGAGTCAAGCCAACTTACAGTACCGGTAGAAGAAACCTTTAAATGGGTGATGGTAGGGTTAATGCCAATTTTGTATCTATCATGGAGAAAGTTTAGAATAGATTTCAAAGAGATTTGGAAAGTAAAAGATACACAAACTAAAGGTATAAGATAACTACCTCGAAAAGAAATTTTGTAAGTCAAACGTAAGGTAAAATCAAACTAACAGTTAATAAGTGCAGATCTTAACTTGTCAAGAGAATTTGTTATGAGTTTTTGGAGGTACATTCGTGAGACATAATGTAATATTAGCAATATAGGAGGGCGGAGAGGGATTTAGGGGGTTCAGTGGGCAGCAAAATACATTATCCCTACCAATTTTAAGCCCAAACAGAAATGCCTCCTTAGTTGCCATTAACTTAACCTGTTAGGAAGACAAGAGCGGATAACTCGCGGTCCGAAAAAAATGTAATGCAGCTCATGCACTATTACTCAATGGATCTAGAAATGTCCAGTAGTTAAAATTATCTACGTTTATGTATGTCTGTTTAATGTTGAAAAAAGGATTACCAGACGTATGTTATCCTAGGTTGGAATCTTATATGAACGTGCTCCCTTTTTGATAAGACCAAATTCACAAATCCAAATCGGACGAGTTGCCGGAGAGAAGAAAGAGTTTTGTCTTGCTGCAAAGTTTGAGTTTGCTACGATAAAACCCTGAAGAGAAGAAACGTTTTGGCCGCATATGACCAAAAAAATCTCCAGCTTGATAAAAAATATATTTCTTTCTTGTTGGTATTGCATTTTGTGCTGATAATAAAAGGAAAAAAAAAGGAACAACAACTTTAAGTTGAGGCATCTTTAAGTTTTGGAATGGAAAGGCCAGCCTCAATTGTCTGGGTGACCCAAAAATGATTCGTCGAAGAGTGCTGGAAAATACTCAGCTTATTGCAACTCCTTGACTTCTGCAAAAGAGATAATGATTAATCGAACAGATGAGGAGGCTCGTCTGTTGGAGAAGAGACAGATTAAACACTTAATTCCAATGAACCCCACACACCTTCTCTTCCGTACTTTATTTTCACGCAACTTCTATAAAAAAGTCATTAATATAAAAGTAAACGTTTTATCCTTAAAAGAAATTCAATAAGTGATAATCACTAATTATAAAATAAAAACAAATAGAAATGCGGTTTTTTGGACAAGAAAGGCTACCCATCATTGTTTTAAATACGGAATTACACAGAGGAAGAGTCCAATAATCCTTAAAAATCGGGCGGTACAACACACGAAATATCCATGACTGAGGTATTAAGAGATTACTTCTTTGGGCATACTAGTCCATTGCCTTCTTTTTAAATGGCCTATTGTTATTGACCAATTTAAGATCAGAGAATCCGCCCTACATTTTTTTTAAAAATGACAGGCATTCTTTCACTTCGAAAAAAAACATTTGGAGTAACTTGTGGCAGATGTACATGTTGACACACTTTCACTTTCATTCCCAAACCGATATGCTAGCGGAAACGTATTAAAGTATTAGACATTACAATTGATAATTAACAATGCATAAATGATTTATGTTAGTGTGTTTTCCCTTGAGGGTCGGCGAAAAATATTCGAGTTGCCTTAGTTTTGCATTACTGTGCTCTTAAAATTGGTTGACAAAAGCTCCAAAATTTTTATGGATCGACTAGAGAAGCGATTAATTAGGGATGTGGAGGTTAAACCACAAGTGTGGTGGCGGCATATAGATGACATATTTATCATATGGACGGAAGAGGAAGAGACGCTAAAGCAGTTTTTGGCCTATTTGAATTCTGCGCATAGAACTATCAAATTTACATTGAAGTGATCCAGAGAGGAGATGCAGTTATTGGATGTTAGGGTAGTGAACAAGTCGGGTAAATTAGAGACGGACGCGTTTGTGAAACCATCAGATAGCCACCAATACCTCTAGCTACATCACAAATCTTGTCATCCTAGAGGTTGTAAGATAAGCATACCATATGCGTTGACGTTAAGAAGAATCTGCTCGAAGTCGGAAAAGAGGGTGAGAGACTTGAGTGATTCTTTGTCTGCTAGAGGTTATAATAGACGCTTTGTGGAAAATCAAATTGGGAGGGTGCGTCACTTGACGAGGGTTAAGGCCTTTAGGAGTAAAGGACGCTTAAGAAATGGAAGAACCTCCTTTGTAGTAACCTATCATCCTGGGTTGCCTTCATCCAGTTTTAGAGTCTTCGAAAGGTGTAAGAAAGCGATGGGGCAGGTGCCAGTGGTGGCATTCAAGAAACTAAAGAGTTTGGCGGTCTACTTGGTTCGAGCAAAAAGAAGCCGAGGGCGTAAAGAAGATACAGAGCTGGGTAATTGTCGGTGTGGGTCAAGAAGATGTGAGGTTTTTCTTTATCTCGATGAAAGAGACCACTTTGTGAGTTACTTCTCAGACAGGAAGAAAATATTCCATTAATTATAGCCTCAGTTGTAACTCGAGCAACGTGGTCTACTTGCTAACTTGCAGTAAATGTGCGCTACAGTATGTTGGATCTACTGTAACGAAATTACGGTTAAGGTTCAATAACCATAAGGCCAGAATGAGGGGACATGAAAGACTGAATGGAACAGAGCAAGAGAATTAATGACAATGATTTTTTCTTTGTTCAAGGCGTTCAAGACGCGCGTAACTTATCGTGTAATTGTGTTGGCGAGCGCGGTAGTTATGTCGCGCGTGCGCGGTTGTCAAGGTTGTTACTTTTAAAAGGAGAGTGACGCGTGCGGTTGAAACAGATCATTTGCCCTGATGAAAGCGATCGAAAAATAGGTGTGCTGCGAACTTATGTAGTTTGTCTTCATTTGTGATAGTATATATTAGTTCGTGGAAATCGTTTATGTGTGGCTGGTGTGGCTAAGCTCGTCGTTGGCAAAGAATATAGATTACGCTCAGTCTTCACTAATCATATAGGAAAATTTGTATAAAGAAAAGATACATACAGAAGTGGTACCCATTTTTAAATTTTATGGTTCATCCATTGCGCGTCACTGGCATCATATATTTAGTATATGTGCATGGGTCTATTAGCATGTCTCGTACAATAGTGGATTTACAACTTACTTTTGTTCAAATCTGCTTCCCTGCAAAACGTGAACGCACGATGAAGACTTGATCTTAGTCAAATGCCTGAATTTAAATTTGTTTTAATATTTGACGAAAAGGCGTTGGCAGTGTGAGTGAACAGGTATTTACGCAATAAGAATGCGTCGTCTTGAAGTCACCGAAACCGCTTCAAAAGCTGAAACAGCCAATGAAGATTTTGTTTTCGTAATGTTTCATTGCAAACATTTTGATAAGCTTTAATTAAAATGAAAACTCGATTTTCGATTTCCTTTTTAAGTGGTTGAGGACGGGTTGCCTCTTTCCAAAATAATAACTATAATAACAATAAGGAATTTTTAGGAAAGTTAAGCCACAAAAGGGAAAATGAAGGTTGGAAATACCACGCAAAATGGAAGCAGCCTACCAGATTATTTTTGCAGCATGTGGTTGTGAGAAAAAGGTTTAGTAAGCTATGCTTGACAGATATTTTTCGCTATTTTTCCAGTGCAGAAATTGTTATTGCCCGAAGCAAATTTCAAAAAATGTTTTTCATTTGCTTCCAGTAAAGGAAACTAGATACCATTAAATTGGAGCAATTAGCTTTCCTCCATCCAAGTTACCTGATTGGTTGAGTAATTGACTACCTTAAGGTTTGCGGTGGGTTTCAATATTTTGCCAATATCGATTACTTTTAAACTTTTAGTGGATAAGGGCATGTTTTAGTCCATCGGTGCAAGTTAAACTCGCATTTAAGAAGTCAGCGAAATTTCGAAATTTCGAAGTTTTTTCTAATTTTATGATGACAAAATGTTAGCACTTTGGATGTCATTAGCATTGGTATTCCTACAGATCATTCATATTCATAGACAGGGTATATTTGTAAACCAAAATATAGAGCCGTTAGCTAACCTGTGGAGAAAGAGAACATTAAAGCTCATGGCCTTCTTTAAAAAAATATTTATGGTGAATTCAAGGTCTCAGGGAAAAAACGTATTTTGCATTAAGCGATGAACTCTACTTTCTCAGATATGGCATCCAAATTGCTGACTTTTGCAGCTGCCAGAGATAACACGTACTCTGATTGGTCCCTTTCAACTTTGACTATCGTGTTCTACTTTGAAAATAGTTCAGAACGAACAAAAACTGATAAACGTTGTTTTTGTGTGAAAAGAAGCATATTTATTCCAGCAATTTGTTTAGGAGCAATACCTTCGAAGTTTGTGTAGGAGTAGCTGGGACGCAATTAGCTATTGCGTTAGCTTATAGTATCGATCTGAGTTCTGACTAAAATTAGGTCGCAATCTTATGATTTTACCGCTGATTTTTGCCGCCGGATTTTATCTAAAAATTGGGGCTTACTGGAGGATGATTCGGTTTCTTTAATGCGGTCTTTGATAGATACATTTTTCATTTTCTTATAAAAGTGCTACCGGAACAGAAAAAATACGATCATTGTATGTGGTAAAAATGAGCTTGAATTAGACAATACCATTTCCTTCATCAATCGATGTTGGCCGTAGAACTGTGAACTGTAAGACACATAAAGTTGGTGTTGCTAGCGGGTGTCGGTAAAACGCCGACTCGGGGCCGGAGTCGGGGCCGGGGTGTTAGCTTAAAAAAGACAAAGTAAAAATAAAATAAAAATAAAAAAAAGGAAAACAAATTACAATAAATGAATAAATAAACAAACAAATTAATAAATAAATTGATAAATAAATATCAACCCATCAGTTTAATTTGTTAAACGACTGCTCTACCAGAAGCCGCAGAAACCCATGTGAGTTTTTTCCCGCCAAAATAGTCACGTGGTCAAGCTTCACCTGATTGAAAATGGAGGAGGAAGAAGGGCAGTTCGGTGAGTTGAAGACATTTGGATTCAATTTTGTGCCTTACAACTTGAAGACCTCTAGAAACTATGACTGGGTGTTTTATCTTTAAGTCTTCGGAATTTATTTCGCTACGTTTAGGAATCGTGCTGCATCGTGTGTTTGCCAACTTCATTTGCGCAGTTATGTACACGACAGCTGACACGATCTTCCAAATCTTTCCTTGTATGCATAAGTGCTTTGCGTGTTTGTATATTCAGTTGACTGTCAGATAACTTTGGGATGTTTTATTTGCAGACTTTGTAGTAATATCAGATTCCGAAGGTAAGGCAAATGACTGCAAGAAATGTAAGCATAATGATATGAGCTACATGTAAATGATTGCTGACGAAATTGAAATTGTTTGGGGGGTAACACCAAAAGTGCCCGTTTGACAATTTTTTGTCTGTTCTACATGACTTCGTTTTTTGTTAAAGGGTGTTCTTTGCATGACATGCTGTTGTGATAGTTGTTAAAATTCCTGGGACATGACACTGATAGGGGTTTGGTAGTCGGATGTTCAGTTCACCAGGGCCGGGTGGGTGGGGGAGGGGTACAATAACTGCTATTATCAGGTCAACAATTCATGGATCAGTGTAAGTATCTGGGCAACTGCGCACCTACCCCTCCCCTAGCGCAACATTAACACTAGCTTATTAACTTATTACAACATGTTGGGTTAGGGGAGGGGTAGGTGCGCAGTTGCCCAGATACTTACATTGATCCCAATTCATTAGCTAGTTTGTTTGAGGAATCAGAAAACTACTCTTCGTTGTGTAAATATGCCCACAACTAACACATAGAAAACTATTTTAATTGACACCATTATTTTCTTTTCTGGTACCTTAGTTTTGGAATAACCACAAAACATCCTAATTTTGCAGGATAATTTAACATTGAATTATTATAGGACTTGAAATGGTCATGCAACTGTCAAAATTGTAACCAAATTCTTTCACTAACAACACTCAACGGAAAAATTAGGTGTTATCTCTATTTACAGATGGCTTGAGTGGAAGTGAATATTCAGTAAGTTATTTGTTGTCCTTTTGTAACTTGCTTATTACCAGTACCACATAATATAAATTTTGTTGACCATGCATAATTCAAAAGAACAGTCAAAATATGTTCTTTACTTTCATTTCACCACAG
>OX419341.1:13269275-13276775 GCA_948470475.1 Galaxea fascicularis
GTGACACCTATGTGATGCAAAACAAGTCCTACTAACAAATATGCTTATTAATATTTGTTTCTCTTAAACATAGCCTTTATTTGTGGGGTTGCAGGAGGAATGAAGTACTTCCAAATATGCATACCCTTAAGGTCAAAGTTGACATTATGTACGAAACAGAATTATAATATATATGTACGAGAAATAAAAAAGGTAAAAAAGTTGATGGAAAAGTGGAAGTTCTACAATACGTATTGTAAGTAATCAGCGGTCTCAAGTAATATTATAGGTCTTAATTTGTCACACTTGTTAAGCATGTTTAAGTGGTGGATAAAATATGAGCGGGAGATCTGTATGGGCGTTTACAATGGCGAGCCGATAGGCGAGCCATTGTAAACGACCATACAGATCGGACGCGAATATTTTATCCTGCTTGTAAAATGAATACATTAAATTGAATGCAATATTTTGTATGTTCTGTTTTAATCTGTAAAATTAAATTCTATGATGAAAATATGTCCATTTTATTATTCATTTTAATCAGTAGAGATCTGTATCAGAAGTTAATTCTACTGTTGATTTGTATTGGGGTTTACAGTTGTGTACATGTGATCTGAATACAGTGTGCTGGGATTGGTTTGCACCCTCATGAATAATTAATGAATTTTACAACTTTTGTGACATGATAACGTCTGTTTCTACATTTGTACTATTTGTTACTTAACGTATAATCACTGTAACGTATAATTATCTATTAAAGAAATTTGAAAAAGCTTGCCTTTCTTGGCGTCATGAACTTTCCATCTGGTTCAGAAGTTATTATTCCAGACATGATGTCTGTCGTTGAACAACATGGACTAAGGTAGTGCCAGTTGCTATTTTAGAGGCAAATCTTAATGGCAAATGGATTAACTCAGACAACGTTTTCCACTTAGCTCTTGGTCATGGTTTAAATGTTAACATTCTGGGAAGGTTTGAAAAGAAAATCGTGGGCTTTCTCAATGAAAAAACACCACAATTCTGTGGGTAGAGCAGTTGCAGGGGTTAAAAACCCCTAAAAGTCTCAAGAACATACAAGCCAAGGTTGAAGAGTACCCTATTCGAAGTAATTAGGACCTATTTCAGACAAACTTACAGCCTGTTCCTTACTGATGGTGGCAGGATTCTATAATTCTCTATTCAACCAATCGTTTGTAAATTCCTCTCATCTTTTTAGGTTCAATTACAAAGTATTTTATATCTCTTCTGCGTGCTTTTCCCAATGGAGTAACCTTAAATAAGCTCCACCACCAACCATCTGCCATGCATTTGAAGTTCATTTTGTTGAGTGAGGCAAGTAAGAGACAGATTTTTGCAACATCAAGTTGAAGGGAGAATTTGTCAGAAAGAATCTTTCAAGCAAAGTGTTTGTTCCTGGAATGAAAGCGGAGGCAGACAAACTACGCGTTTTGCCACTTGTGATATCAAGTGTTGTCAAATAACAAAACCTTCAGTTGGATGCTGAATAGGAATTCATAGTATTTACACCTAACTAACCTTTTCGGCTTTTAATGTTTTCTCTCCGAAAGAAGTTGAGAACCTTCTGGCAAAGACGCATAAGCATATGGATTTTACACCATATTTGTTTATATGACGTTTCCGCGTAACAGCAAGGCTAACATCTCAAGCTGAAGTATCTTTCGTTTATAGTTGGTTGTCGCAAACTAGCCAAGCTCTGAAGTTTCATTAACGTTAACGTCTTTCAGCTGCAATTTTTGTCAACTTTTCAATTACAAGCTTCTTCAAGTTCAGCTAAAACTTTCTTCCATAAGGTAGCACTAACGTACTGTTATTTTGTTGTGTTTCCCATGTCGCTTTTTATTATTAATTTTAATTAGCTGATACTTAAGCTCGAATTAACAGTTTCTTTAGTTCTAATTTTTAGTTGAAAATCATGGTTTGCAAGAACTTTGTTTTTTTACCTTTCTTTGCGACTTGGCTTTGACCAAATCATTCAATTGAGCTCTTTTAGATACAATGCATTACAGTTTATTAGTTGCTCCGGAAAGGGTTTTTCAGAATTAAAATTCAGAAAGTAATACTAGAAATAAGCTAGGTCTTTGATACAGCTACAGGCGCTTGCCCATATACTTGTTTAAAATTAAAAATGAGCTAAACAGCTATTACTAAGAGAAAGAGTTGAAAAATTCCTCATGTTAAACCTTGAACCCTAGGAATGCATTTATGTATAAGGCTAAAGATCCTCTAGACTTCAAAGGGAATTTACTACGTACGACGAAGTTACAAACTCAGGGATGGCAGAGTGACCTAACTGATCATTACTTTAAAACTACGAAATAAGCTCAAGTCTACTTCTGTGGTCTACTTCTACTTGTGGTGGTAGGGGTGATGACGGTGGTGGAACGCGGAAATATTGTGGTGCTGGTGGACTAAAACTTGGAAATGAGAGGAAGGATGAGGAGGAAGGAGAAATAAGATCTCTTTGAAAATGCAAAAAAATACATTGTTCGATGTCGCAATTGTGGTCGCGTGTTTAAATTGATCGTTCCAAACAACTTAAGCTGTCTATTGCCCATGGGCTTTTGCTGTAGAGTTTTATGCAAATATGTGGTTTGTATCAGTTTCAAATAATGAGCGACTAACGGAACGGAAAACGAGAAAAGGCAATAGTACGAGCATTTGATTCCCAACGGAAACATAATAGAATTTCAATAAACCAATCTGTGTTAAGGTATCAGCCAATCCAAAATTGATCGTTTTTCATAATTTTGGATTTCTATATGTTTCGATAGATCTTGGGAGTAGCTTTCATTTAAAAAAAATTCCACAAAAAAATGTTTTTCGTACGGGAAGTTATTGAGCGAAAACAATTTTGCTTGACGCTAATCTCATTTTGGTCGAAATTCTATTTTCCTTGTTTCTCGAAATCAAAATTTAGGCGAGATGTGCATGCATTTTGAACTCCAAGTCGGCAGCCCCTGGATCAATTTGGCTGAAATTTGGTCAAATTGTTGTCAGATAGCTCACCTACAAAACTGTGTCTGCGAATTTTAATTTGTCTTTTCATTTTAAAGTTATAGCCTATTTTCCACTAATGGTGGCAATAATTTCTCATCCCCGAACATATTTGCTTGTAAAAATAAAACGAGCGCGCTTTCGAGAAATCTGAGACACGGTTTTTTAGGCAAACATGTGAAGAAATGAAAGCCGTGTTAATCGTTTTCTTCCGTTTGTTTTTGGTGAGCGTGGAACTTAATGAATGAAAACACTCATTTTTACAAAAATCTCCTCCTTTTTTAAATGCATTAAAGTTTTTTACCTTTTAAAGGGAATTAGCTGTAGGTATGACTACTCAGCTTTCAGAAAATATACGGTTTATGGGGGTTTGTCTTCAATCAAAGAGCGCTAGAACGATCCGCGCGCAGACGACCCCGTTGGGTTGGCTGATACCTTAAGTAACAGCGGGCAAGTATAGGTTTAAGTAAAATTGTTCCTATTCAAGGCAACTCTCACTAGTTTATATAGGGGGAGTCAATGACTTAATTGTTAGTATATATGGCCCGGATCGGAGGAAGGTATTTTACCTTCCATCTAGGAAATCCAAACTAATATGTAGCAATGTAATATGTAACTAATATGTAGCCCATCTTGATTATATGGAGGAGGAAATCCAGGGAAATCCAAGGCCACGTGGTCAATTCTAAAGACCTATTATTATTTACACGGTACTGTTATACCAAATGGCAGGCGAAACACTGATAGTTTAGCTTTTATAATTTATTACAGCTAGGTACGATTTACATGTATTAACATAGCATTATTTCAGTATTATCTAAAAAAGCGTGACGTAAAAACCGAGGTGTACTCGGTTGTAAATGACAAAAATTTAACCCCAGGGCTAACTCAACACTGCATTCCAAGAAGTCCTTCTTGAAAGCTCTTGAATTACACTGTGGAACTGATCATTCAATCCATTATCAGCATCCCTGTGTGACTTCTTTAAATCATTTCAGTTCCACAATAAATTACAAAAAAAATAAAAAAGGAACGAATCTGAAAAGCAAATTACAATGATCAGCTTATCTATATGATTTTGAGCCCTACAGGGCTTCAAAATATTTGCAAAAACATAAGGCTTCAGGGACGCGTTGATAAAATCAATCCTGTGCGTGGTTTGTCCCATTGTTTTCTGGATAATATGAGTTATATCGTGCACGAAGTTGGACATCCTGCTTTACACGTATCATATTCATCGCTGCATAGCAAACAGAAGCTGATTTCGTCTCCACACATGGACATACAGGCTGTGTGCTCGGAAAGACAGCAGCTAAGACACTCGTTGAACAATTTCAGCTGAGGCTGCCCTTGGACAGGTAACATGCAGACTGTACACACCAAACAGACAACTAGTACAACCGTGTGACCGTGCTTTGTATTCTGAAAATAAACAACACATGTCTAATTGATGATGACAGGCCTCGGGAAAGTGATCAGGATTTCTCTAGATCTGAAAAAATTAAATTGGGTAGGATAAACCAAAGAAAGAAGTAAAACGAAAAAAGTCGCCAGGAAGAACATTCTCCCTCAAACTGGAACCACAAGTCACCAAAGAAGTGACCTGTCCATACGTTTAGCACACTTTTTGTATCACACCAAAGTGAACCTCACCTTTTATTATCTATTCTTAATTTTCTTTATAGTGGCGACAACAGCCTTTTAAGGAATACTAGCAATATTACCTAATATTTGATGGCTTCTGAGTTTTTCTCCGAATTACATAACTTCTTATATCATCAGTTGCAGAGAATTGTCGCGTGTCGCGGGTCCAGAAAATTGTCGCGGGTAAACTGTCCCAGATTCAGGAAAATGTATTCTTCTTCACAGCCAAACAACATCCCTTTTTCAAATACATTCATTCACTAGTACTCTGAAAGTTACGTCAGACAGCAGCAAATCTTCCGCTCTTGGGAGTGGACTTGGAAGTTCCCTGGCTCTGAAATCCTGGTCGATTTCTCAAAATCGTTTGTTTAACATTTTTAAATCTTACCCGCCGTCAGCGGGCTTCTGAAAATAAACAGATCGCTCTTCCTTAAATGCTCTTGCTTTATTTGTTTAGTTCAGTGGTATAACCGGTTTAAGTTCATTTGTATTACTCCGATTTAACTTCTAACCGTTATTTTTTCTTTTTTTTTTTCTGGCACTTTTCAATTTGAAATTTGTTATCAGCTAATTATTTGCTACCTGGTTAAAATAACTGAAGTTCAGTTTTTACAATAAAAGTTCGAAATTTGTCATCAGCTATTTGTTAATATACTTGGTTATCACCTAATTATTTCTTATTTGGTTGGAATAATAAAAGTTCGAGTTTATGATAAAAGTTCTATCATTGGACCCGCGACAATTTTCTGGACCCGCGACAATTTACCCGCGACCCGCTCCGTTTAGATTCTCGACAGAACATAAAATCGTTATTCAGAAAAGAACGATGAATGAAGCCGTATCGATCTGAAGAACTCAATATCACTAACTTTTTAGGTCTTGAAATGTTTCAATAAGCGAATCTTTACACAGAATAAACCCATCAGTACCAATAGTACTGTTATCAAATGTGCCCTGTAAAATTTAAAAAGTAAATGTAAAAAATGTTCAGCGATAATCGTGTCCTCAACAGATAGGCCTATACATGTAGCAATACATTTTTTCGATGTTTACTTTCCGGTAGAAAGCTATCCTTATACGCTTGAATCTTGACGACGGCAGAAAAGGAAAAACAAATGGAATGAACAAGAATTGTCCCTGCATCATTTGCAACACCATGCCTCAAAAACGGATAATTGTTGTCGTTACCAAACATTTTTAGCATAACTTGTATGAAAAAATGAACTCACCATCTTTTCCCTCGTCCTAAGGCTGAACGAAGCACAACGTGGTCTTCTTAAAGGAGCTCGATCAATTTGTCTGATCAAGCTTGTTGTTCCAAATGCGTTTTTATATCCTACAGGGCGGTTTTGAATTTTCCACAATTAAATACGGCAGCTGATTGCATTGTTTGTAAACGGAAGACCATAATTGGGACGAAAATTGTGCACGTTTTTGCGTTTTGAGTTTCTATGGTTTCGCGACATATTACTGTTTGTTTTCATGACGTGTAACTATGCGAATCACTTAAAATTCATACTGTCTCTTAGACAAAAAGAAACCGTAAAAAAGACAAGGGAACAATGGTCAGCAGGGATATCTTTATTTTTGATATCATGATTATTAAATCGTGTCAAGCAATATGACTTATTTTCTCTTGTGTGACGTTGTTAAAGAAGAAATCAGTGACCTACATTATCAGCGAAAATATGCTGCAGTTTTTATTTGTTTATTTTTGACGACCACATGGCTATTTGTTTTAACAGGAGACTATAAACGTGGTTCGCAGTAAATTTAATTCTGTATTTGTAAACAGTGTTAAGCCTGTCTTAAGCGTAGCGACAATCTTTCTAAAATTAGTAAGAAATATATAGTGAGCCAAGGTGAGACGCTCTCTGAATAAATTTAAGTTATGTATGGAGAGAACTAAAGGGACGACACACTTTACCTCGTTTTAGATTCACTGGACCTGCGTTATTTTAAGGAGGTAGCTTAAAGTAGTTACTCTTTTGCCAATGGGATAATTATCGTGTAAATTACTATTCTGCTCTAGCACGCGTGCAGAAAACGATTTAGTTGCACATACCGGAATCACCCATAACTATCTTGGTTAAGGATAGGCAAACAACAATGTTTGACGTACGTGTCTCTGGAGCTTTCTGCAATCCATGCAGTATGTGTGTTTACTATTGCTGACATCTCCGGATGGATGAAACAATCTGAGGATATATACTTCTTATTTTTGGGATTTTCTAGGGGTGCGTTTATGTTGAATATTAAATGCTTTCTTTTCAAAATCATTCACTCTTTTTAACCATTGAACAAAGAAAGTTAAAACAAACGAAGAAAGTGAAAGATTTCGTCAAGTGAAAATCAGTGAATTAAAGTTGACTGATTACGGTGACCAAATACAAAGTTCGAGCTCTTTGCAACGTAGGTCACCGTACTCAGTGAAAACGCAAAGCTTGTGGGATGAGGCCACATTAATTTGTGAGGTATTCTCGTGACTCCAAGTCACATCTTGTTTTATTCATGTGGGTACTTGAGCCTGGGTATTAGCTTTGCCATGCTGATGAGTGCCCACTGAGTGGCTTCCAGCTTACCTAGCCATACTAATTTGCGAGGTATTCTTGTCACTCGAAGCCACGTCCCACAAGCTTTGCGTTTTCACTGATTACATCGGACATAAGTCGCAAAGGACGGTCAAAATAAAGATCTTGATAAAGGTGTCAAGGTAATTGTCAATTGTCAAGAAAAACCTGGATTTCGCTAAATACTAACGTGTCACGAAACCTTTGCGATGTAAAGAAATTTCAACTCAGGAATTTGGCGACGGTGACTGATCGTGCGTGCCCTTAGCCTTGGGCTGTCATCAAGATATTT
>OX419341.1:13281775-13286775 GCA_948470475.1 Galaxea fascicularis
GTTTTGACAGCTTGACAAGAGACGCTCTCTTTCTCACAGTTCCTCACTATAATTTCGTCTCTTTTCTCGAGTTCTTTGTTGTTCTTTCTCCCGTTGCTCGCGCGTCAGTAAGATTCAGTCTGTTTACTAGTACTCTTTCTCTTTCTCCCACTGTTTGTCACTGATACTCTGCCTGTTTACTCGTGCCCTTTCTTGTTCTTTCTCCCGCTGTTTGTCTCTGATTTTCCGCCAACGAATAGACAAAACTGACTTTGTTCTAAAACTGTCCTCAAAATTTGGCCATGCAATTAATCTTCGGTAAATAAGATTTAATTTAACGCTTGACTTTTGGTTGTATGTTCTCTCTGTTTCGGTCTTCGCTTTCTCCATTTTAGATTTCTATGCGGGTTACCGCTATACACTCCTTCCCATACCTTAGTTCCGGCCCTTCCCCGTTCTCTATGCTACTTTTATTAGTAACATTCCAGTAGGAGTGTACAGTACTTAAAACCAAAATAATAAATGTTTAAAAGACATCAACAGCTGGGGAAAACTCGGGAACAAATTTGAGATATTGTAACGAACGAAAATGCTGTAATCACGATCTCGATAAACTTTAACCGTATTTCTGATCATTTTCTCTGACCGAATGTGTGCGCTATTTGCAAAGGTTTGCGATCTGTAATCATATAGAAACAAGACAAGTGCAATGTCATAAGATTTGTAACATTAGGAGTATGCCGAGCGGTTTTTACTAAAACCGATAAAACGTAGCATTTAATAAGCGCAAAATAATCGCTCTGGTGAATTTTCCACTTGAGAAGTAAAAGGAAAGCCACTTGAGAATCTGAACAAAATACGAATAATAAGTGCCAAAATTTGCCTTGTTTGCTTGCTTTGGGAGAATCATGGTTGTTTGTTCTCTCCGATAAAAGCGTCATTTCATTTTTTTTAAGGAGTCCACCACAAGACTAAGTTTGAAGATAAAGTAAATAAGTATTAACTCGGGTTTGTATTTAGAGTCTATTCTTTTGTGGAACGCAGTTTTCACGATTTTCGCGGTTACAAAAAAATAAATAAATAAATAAAAATTCGCGAAATTTAATACCCGTAGAAATAAGTTGTCGTGAAATCAGCGAAATTCATTCCCTTTTACCACGATTTTTCTGGCAGTTTACAAAATTTTACTCCAAGGAAATCTGTCTGTTTTAAGTTTTCGTGCCGACAGCGCTCCCGCGAGAATATTGCCGCTGTTGTAATGCAAGCAAAATTATTCTAAAAAAGAAAATCAAAACAATTGAAAAAACAACAACACAAAATATTAGTATCGCCTTCGCGTTTGGCAGTGTTACGATCGCCGTCCTATTTTCACGTAACTGTGAAAACCCAGGTGACAGACTTTATAATACATGTAGCTGTTGGTAACTGAAGATGAGAATGAGGAAGTTAAAGTTTCACGTTTTGAAACCGTCAGTGGTTTTTTAAATTCAGCTTCACGATCTTGTTACATGACAAACAACATGACTCTTTCACGGCAGTCTTAGTGACCTAGTTCCGTGGCCGGAATAAATCACAGTGCCGTAGACAGAAAGATAGCAATAATATTCAGTTTTAACCGAAGTATGACGAAAATGGTTAATGTACAAACCCCTTAAAACTTTCAGTCTCAAATTTTAAACAGAGAAGTATTTTTTCTTAATTTTTAAGAAACAAATAGAATAGTAATAATGATACAGCCTTCTTGATAAAACATGTTGGAATAGTTGCAAGGCGTACAGGAGAAGAAAAATAACGATTTCGTGCCAAAACAAATAGTACTAGTGCCTCTTGCATTCTATAATCTTAGTAAGAAGTGAAGACCAAAGAACCAAATTCAACACTTCTTCTGGTTTGTTTTTGGGGGAGAGGGGTGGGTTTAGGTGCTTCAAATTGTCTTAAAGCCGTATACTCCAGTGCTTGCCAGTATTGAGGATAGTAAAACTAGTTAGACCACCGGTAAATATTTTAATTCGGATTTGCTTGGTCATGCTTTCACATGCTGTGTTTGCTTTTGCTAATGAAAATCCTTGGAATCAATGACAGTTTTAATATTGTGCTTGTGTAGGCAACAAAGGACAGACAAAAGGGACTTAATTATAGACACACAAAACTGGCAAATCTTTTGTTCCCCTGAGTCTTTTATTACGCTTACTGGAGCATGATCATCGTATTAAATGTCAGTTATTCAATATTTAGGTCAGGATCAGCGATATCTCTGTCAATTAAAGTTGACACTTTGTTTGTAAATCAGCGACAAAGTCGATCTTCTTTAAAGATTTCGGATGGCGTCAGTTAGGGGCATTCACAAAAAAAAAGTATTGAAAATCAACTTTAGTGACTAAACTTCCAAAATATTGAATTTGCATAATGTTTCTTATTATAAAGGTTCCTCCGCTGTGATGATATCCAATAGATTGTTGTAGTGTTTCTGTACTCATTTCTTAAGCCGTTTAACAAACATTCTGCTGCTAGACAGTGAAAAATGTGGACGTGTTTAGATTTGATGTCCTAATTCTTGGTAAGTCATGTGATTTTTTTTCTCAGTGCAATCACATGTATTATACTGATACGTTCATTACAGTGAAAATTAACCAAGAATCGCAAAGCGACCGTCACGTAAATTGGCTGGTCATTGCTACAGTCCCCTACAGTGCACTTTGTAGATACGGTTTCTTTTTTGCATGTTCGATTTATGTTTGGCAAAGTCATCGGCACTTGCTGATAAAAAGCATTTGCTTGGAAATTCTAATTTCAGTATTACCCTTGTATACTGCAAAGGAACAGTAGTGGCGTCCTATGGCTGAATCTAAACTGATTAGTTTTTGTGCTGAGATTTACAGCATCAAGATGACTGCTTCTTGCTAAAATTATATTTTACATATAGTTTAAGTGTAAAGTTCTCAGAATAAAAGCAATGTAATTCAGTTTCAAATACACCTATACGGGAGGGTAGCTGAAGAGAATGGTAATCAGTCAGCAATGCTGTATTTTATATCATGCTTTTTTCATATTGAATTTCTACACGTTTGTACAGGGAGTGTTTAATAGCGAAATGACGCTGTGCCGTTTGATAGAAAAAAATTTATTATCACGGCCTTTTTCTTTACAATTTTTTATGAACTCTAGCGCTTTTGGCGATGCTTATTTGTTTTACTTCAGTTTGAATATTGCTTATGTTTAATAAAGAGAAAAATGATTCGTGGACGAAGCATTTCCGGATCAGGAAAGCTCTGTCATTTTACAGCTTCCCATCTGCAGATAAAAAGAAAATGCAAATTTCAGCCCCAAATGTAATTGTTTTTGAAAACCTTTGCTTCGCAGTTTGACTAAATCTACATAGATATCGGAGATGGTCTAAAAGGGGGTCAAGGCATTCCCCATGTTTTTCCACTCAATCTTCGAATAACAGAGATTCTCCTCTAGACTGTAAAACGATCTTCCAAAGTCGTCCGCGACTCCGTTACCTGTTGTTTTAATCTCACGATTTTGTTTCATTTCCTACCCCGACTCCTTAAAACATGCATGCACACTCTTTGACTTGCTTCTAAATCTATATCAATCACTGTAGATTTTAAATAATGCAATGAAGTGGATGTTTTTTGTTTCTCTTTGTGTTGCGGAAATTTTGTTCTTGAGGAAAAGGAAACCCTTTGATTCTTGTGATTATAATTCTGTTTAAATACTTGAAATTAAAGCAGTCAGGCTCTTTTGTCGTTTTGAGAGCGAAAAGTCCTCGTAATAGGTCAAATTATTGGTCGCAAAAATGTCAAATGCGTTCGCTAACATTCAACTCAGATCTCAGGACTCATGTCTTAGATATTTCAGATGCTGTGTACGGGAGTCCTTTGTGCCTCTCTTACTTTATTTCATTGTTTAGTTTTACCCTTCTTCTTTTACGAGGATTTTATGATTTTCTTTTACGAAGATGAAAATAAAATCGAAAATGAATTATATAAAAAACGAACCAGGTGATGTTAGCGTTTTTCATTCTGTCCTCGGGTTATTGAATGACGGCAACATCTCAAGACCGAATATCAGCAGTGACTAGGCTCGGACGGAACTGAAGAGAAAAGTTTAGTTGAGAATGCAAACAGAAAAGGAAGATGGGCAAGCCAATAGCGTTTGTATACCCTAGATGGGAAGCCGGATTACTGGTAAAACATCTCCCGATAGTGTACAACTAGATTCTATTGTGAATAGCAGTTCAACAGGCTTTTTCTGTGAAACTGAAACTGTGATTCCATTAATGATTAGTTTGGCCTGAAAAGCAAACTTCCCCAAAGCAGGCAGAAGGTTCCTTTGTTCTATATTGACTGTGCTTTTTAACCGTTAAGCGAATGATATACGGTTCAACATTTGTTGAGCAACAAATTCTGCGGCAACTTGCTCAACGGAATAGAGCCAAGCTCTATTTTCGTTCAACAACGTTCAACTCATATAAAGGTGTTATCTCTGAACATGTCAACCGTTACATTTTATTCCTGTAAGATTACAAGAATTCAATGAATTTTAACGGATCCTTTCACCGACAATCGATCCAATTCGAGAAACTCCCCAAATCTGAAATTTGAATGTATAGGAGTCTCGATGATTTACGTGTATTTATGAGTCAGTTCAAAGATATTGATATTTTAGCTATAAATGAGACAAACTTGATGCGACCATCAAAGACGGCGAGGTACATCTACCAGGTTATGATGTTGTTCGCAGAGATCGTGAGAGCAATAGCAGGAATGGTGGTGGTGTTTGTATTTATATTCGTAGTAATATCAATTTTCAGTTTCGTGCTGATCTTAGTCTGAATAATCTTGAATGTCTCAATGTCGAAATCTCTAAACTCCGTTCAAAGCCTTTATTCGTGTCTACCTGGTACAGACCACCACAATCATCTCCTGACCTCTTTTCAACCTTTGAGAGAATTATTGATAAAATTGATGCTGGACACTTGGAGCGATTTATTATCGGAGGTTGTCAGTAACAAC
>OX419341.1:13294275-13299275 GCA_948470475.1 Galaxea fascicularis
AGTCAACTCCTTTCAGTAAATTTAAAACAAAATTAAAAAATGAATTGCTGTGCCAATATTAATGTCACCTTGGTTTTTTTTTTTGCCTGAGTAACGAGTTTCTTCCCAGTTATTTCTGATTTATCTGTTGCTCTACAGGTTTAATTCTGTAGGTTTAATTCTTCACTTATCATATTCAGGATTTCAATTCTAATATATTTGTCTTTTTCCCCATGACTTGTAAATTTCGTCTATTTATAGTTATCTATAGTTTAATTTTGCGTGCAGCAGCAACAGTTGTTGTTGTTGTCCCAGCTTGTCTGTAACTTCTTTGTCCCAAGAACACCGAATTACTTTTTTCGCAACGCGAAGGAAAAATTAATGCTCCCAAAACCAAGACCTGATTACCTAAAGCGCAGCTTTAGTTACAGTGGTGGTTTTCTATGGAACAATCCTCCTGAGGAAATACGTACATAAAATTCCTTAAGCTTCTTTGAGAAAAGTTCCCATAGATGGTTTTCTAATCAGTACTCCCACACGCAAATATGTAAAACAGTTTTGAGAATTTTTCATTAATTTTCTCTGTTAGACTGATATTTGTAACCGTGTTTAAATAAAGTTATCATTCATTCATTCTAAACTTAAAAATCTTTTTATCCCGCTTTGTGCTACCTAAAAGTTCTGAAAATTCAAGCTGGTCGCCATCTTTGTCTCAACGTATTTGTTTCATGCCTCTGCAGTCTTTTTTTTTTTCGTGCTTACTTCTTCTTTGTATATGCATTTGCAATTGTCTGTGTGTACTGATTCTCGATTTGTTTTTTTTATTGGAAAAATGTAAGACATCTTTACAGAAGAATAGTTGTAACTCCGCCAGGATGATAACTTATATACCCGTATACCGAATTCCAATGAGTTCTTTATTTTTGCTTGTCAAAAAAAGCTGTCGATGACATCAAATGCTTTCTTCCGAAAAAAAAATGCTTTTGTCTTGCCCCGATCTTGATCCATAAAAAAATTAGAAGTTGGTAAATTTTAACAATTAGTGGATGTAAATGTATAGTATATACCATCAGATTTCATCTCAGTGCAACGCAACATTCCGTTTTATCACAAAGTAAAGTCCACGGGAGCATCCAAGGGAGGTCAAATCTTGAACCAAAATTAGTGGGTCAAATCTTCAGGGTATGTTTTCACCCTATCCATCAATGTAAGCATTGAGTATTAGCAGTGTTGCGGTTGGCTTCCCGCGTATCCAGTTTTCTTTATCTATACCATTTCCAAGTTGTTGATGTGAAGCTGATTTCATTCCTACCTTTGAAGGGAATTTTGTGAATCTGCTGACTACCGCAGTGTATAACGCTTGACGAATATTCCAAGTATCAAAAGAAAATATTCCAACTGTACAACCAAAACTACGATAACAGAAACGGCCAAATGAATCGAACAGGAAGAAAATAGAAATACTACAAACGTCTAACTAAAAATTTACTAAAGAGGAGAAACTTGCCTTTTATAATTTTGCCTAAAATAAAGGGAAAAAGGTATTTATTTTGAATTGACCCTAAAAGACTTAATCATGAGCAAGAGAGGATTCATGCGTAAAATATAACGCAAGTACATATCACGGTTCTCTTTTGGAGCTTTCAGTAAGGTAGGAATCAAAGGCACCCGCGAATGGTTTATAACTCTTTTTCCGAGTTCAGTCGCTCATAGCCAATTTGATTTTAGTCCACGTAACTTTGAGCTAACTTCAGTGAATTGCGTGAAGTTGGACTGCACAAGTAGCATGTTACAATAACCGTTCGTTTCGCAGTCAACGAGAACTTGCCCCACGGACAATGTCCCAAATTTAATTTATTTTGTAGATACTAAAAATAAAACAAGTAGACATGTTGACTTTGATATAGAAGTAAAACTTCTTATCAGACTTTATTTTATAGCTTTATTGACTTTGTCGGTTATGTCTGCAGGTTTTTAGGTAACTTTGTTGTAAAGCGCGAATAGCTACAAGAATAATGATTTATAACAATTAATAATAATAATAATAATAATAATAATAATAATAATAATAACATGAAGCCTATGATGATTTTATGTGTTTTAAAATTTATTTGCCACGTAAAATATTTTATTTAGCAGGCCTTCTCAAAGGAATTTACAATTTTAAACTTTGGATGACCTTCATAGCAGAAAATAAACAGCCGGCGATGTTTTAAATACAAGAGCCATTATTTTCTATGGGTGTGTCGTGAAGATAAATATTGACAGTATATTTATCACCCCTTAGTTCCTAATCAATAGGCGAACCTTGTCGCAATGCAATGTGCATTTATGAAATGAGTTGTTCCAAACGAGAGAATAAAACGAACCATTGCCGGGTTTTTCGATATTCAAAATAAATGGCAAAAATTCATAATTATTATCCATAAATGCTACATATTTGACTGGAAATGTCAGAAACATTTTACGACAGCTTTTATGATTGTAAATCGCTCTGTCGAGAACTGCAGTAAGCCTGTATCACCAGAGAGGCATGTCCTTTCCTATTTTCCCTCTTATACGAGGAGCTGCAATGAGCGTTAATACGTAACAAAATATTTTTATAAAAATCAAATATATATTAATCAACAAAATTAACATTCCTTGCTTCCGATACTTTGTGTGATGACAAGGAACAAGAAGCTGAAATACTGAGAATTATTATATGGCAAGCTCCTCGAGTGGGCAAGATGAGGCGAATTCTGTGTTATGATTGGTTACTCGAGTGGGCAAGATGGGCCAAGATTGCCCGCTCGGGATTGCCCGTTTTGTTTTCGCAAAAAAAAATTCACCGAAGTCCAAGCGGGTGCACGAAAGTATTCTTTTGCAAACTATTCTCCGTGGCAGTAAAAAGATTTCCTATGATTTCTCAATTTTCTGTCGAGATGGAACTAGAAAACAAGAATACCGGAAGCGTCAACGAGAATGAAAACAAAGAAAACAAAACATAATTTTTTGCATATAACTGGCCTCCTGTCAAGATGGCTGGATATTTATATTGGTCTTGTTCTCTTTTTGCGTTTTTATAGACTTTAAATGTATGGACCTCGAGGACTTGACCAATATCCAGCCATCTTGACCTCGCGTTTTGTCGATAATGCATATTTATAGCATTACAATAATGACATATATGGAGCCGCAGTTGGAGTGAAGTGTTTGGTGTTAACGCCGTGGCAAGTACACTGAGTTTAACTTTTACTGTTCAAGAAATGTCTAGTAACAGGAAAAGCAATAAAACTGCCGTTTTAACTTAACAAGTAGTTACATTAAATAACCAAGGTCTGTTTTAACGAATGTGAAGTGCTTATAGAAAACTGAACATATTTGTGGTGATCATGGTCATGAGTTTCTGAATTCAGTTGCTGATCAGCCTGTCTTTGGAAAGATGTTTAGATGCATATGACCGAAGAAAAACATTACGACAATATTATGAAAGTGTGAAACACCACTTACTAGGAACATTGAACAAGCTATTTTTCAGTGTAGAAGAGTGTAGAGGACGGTCAGCGTTTCCTATTTTATTTGGGATTTTCAGTGGTGGGCAGAACATTTGTAATCCGCCAGCGATTTTCGGTCGTGCATTTATTATTAATAGGCCTAAACACGAGAAAAGGAAACTTAAGGTGGCTTTTTGTTGAAACATACATTGGAAACGCATTATTTTTGGATAAATGCTTCTTAAAGTGTTGAAAACCCATTTGAGACTGCGCTTGCAAGGTTGTCTCACTCACAGTGATGCATGAGGCCATGAAATATCAACTTCAGGAATAATTAAGGGGTCAAATCTCGTAAATTAATTAAAAGAGCTCAGGTATACACGAGAAATTAGTTTATGAGATTCAATCAACAAAGGCCTTAATCCACTAGCAAAACACTGATTAATCTTGATGATCTTTTTAACTTTAAGTAAGGCGTCATAAACTGTCATTAGCCAACGCCGAAAGCTTTCAACTGCGATTTACTTGCTATTAAAGAGGCACATCGTGACAGGACGTAAGGCCATTTCTTTAAATCTCGTCGGTTTGTTTTTCTATGGGAAATGAAAACCCGCCAAGCTGACGCGCTAAGCCATCGCATGACCGTCGTATGACGTTCTTTCCAGCAGCAGGGAAGATCTCGGCGGATCGCCGTAACAGAAATCAATGGTAACCCGATTGGTGTATTCCTTGGTAAATAAAGTGGTATGTATTGCTGAAGTTCAATGCAGTTAGCCGATTTTACTTTAACAGCTGCGGCAAGTGCTCTGAGTTTCTCGAATAATCAACAAGATTCACCGGAAAAATATGTAAGCTTAATTTCTTACATTCGCTTGATGAAATCTGATGTAGTTGGTTTCCGCCAGTTTAATTTTGGGAAATCTTATTATTTCTGAAACTCTTATCTCTCAAACAGAGTAAACTCTACGAAAAAGAAAAATTTTATAAGACTATCTCTTACACCAGAAGAGGTATTTTTGGTAGTCGCCTAGTGAAATCTGCGAAGCAGGAGCAATTCGAAAATGAGTAAGGCCATGATTTGAAAATATAAGGCTTTTTTTCATACGAGCGAATGCGCTTTCGCAATGAACCAAGCTTTTCACATTGGGGCTTACGTTCACTTCGTCACTCCAGTATCACTGAACGTTTTTATGATATTAATTGGGCCTTCCATGCAATTTAATCAAAAGCATGTTTATTTACATGCACACATCCTTTGTTACTAGACATCTACAAAGAAATTTTCTTTAGCCTTAAACTCTCATCGTTTATTCGGAATCTGCAGCTATACCACGGAACCACCTGTACAATGACGTTTGCTTGGGTGTGCGTGTGACTTCCCCGACCGCTGTAGCGACTCTTACCATTTGCCGAATCCGAGGAAAATGGTTCGGTTATTTAGCTGGAGCAACAATAGAGGGTCTCAATAGCGTTAACCGTTAGCCGCGAAACGTCGGAAAAAGTTTACCATTAGGCGTGAAAATGGCCAAAAAAATTACCGTTAGC
>OX419341.1:13304275-13311775 GCA_948470475.1 Galaxea fascicularis
AGCAAGAGGCTCTAAGTTGGGAACCACTGAATTTCTTCACGAAGCACCAGGGAGGGTCAATGGAGACGACGATGTAGCGGTCACGAGCTCGTGACTTGTTCTTCTCTGAGACGAGGTAGACAAGATCTCCAACTTGGAGTGGGGGTGGATTTGGGACAAGTCCACGGGGGTTCTTGGACTTCTCGCTGAAGGCATGGTTGGAGGAACGCAGTTCATGTTTGGCGAGGATAAATTGAGAATTGGAGAATGGCAACTGTTCGTGGGTGAGCTGGTTCCACTGGGTCTTCAATTCGCGAGACGATAACCCTGAGGCGGGAGTTAAAACGTGCAGGGCGATAGCGAGGCCGACGTCACTGACTGGACTTCCTCCAGGTTCTTGACGAATGAGCTCTTTTTCAAGTTGACTTACAGCCTTCTCGGCGACCGGATTCTTGCAACGTTTCCAGCACGTTTTGGTCACTTTTGAATTTTGCCCCTATGGCCTTGTAAAAATTTCCATTTTTGAAATTTTGCCGGAGAAAGTTAAAAATCGGCGATCGTACCTACATTTGGTTAGTACATCACGATTGCAACGTTTCCAGCACGTTTTGGTCACTTTTGAATTTTGCCCCTACGGCCTTGTAAAAATTTCGATTTTTCAAATTTTGCCGGAGAAAGTTTAAAATCGGCGATCGTACCTACATTTGGTTAGTAGATCACCATTGCAACGTTTCCAGCACGATTTGGTCACTTTTGAATTTTGCCCCTATGGCCTTGTAAAAATTTCCATTTTTCAAATTTTGCCGGAGAAAGTTTAAAATCGGCGATCGTACCTACATTTGTTTAGTAGATCACGATTGCAACGTTTCCAGCACGTTTTGGTGACTTATGAATTTTGCCCCTATGGCCTTCTAGAGCGGTTTCAGAGCCAGACATACCCATTGCTGATCTAGTGTACACACGGATTCCTCGAAAGGGTGTAACTACGCCACAGCACTTCAGAGAAGACTGGCAGAGCGGGATCTGATAGAATGCCTGCGTGAGATCGGTTTTGATCAGATAGCGCCAGGGTGTGATGGTACACGGGGTTGTGTTGACGTCTGGCATAAGGGACGGCTGCGGTTTACTGTACCGTGCGACATCAGCAAAGGCATTTACGAGACGGTGTCCACGTGAAGGCTTTTTAACTAGGAAGGACGGGTCAAGGTATTCGACGGTTATGCCAAGATCCTCGGGGCGACGGAAGACCTTGGCCTGTTCAAGTTCATCGAACATTGCTTGCAGCTCTACAAGTTGGTTGCGCGAGTGTTGTGGGATGCGCCCTTTGCACTGAGGGGGCTGTACTGGGCCAATGTTCACAGTCGCTTGAATGAGACCAGCCGCACCGTTGTAACCGGTTATCTTGGGATCAAAGACGCGGTCGTACTCTTGCAGCAGCTGCTGAAATTTGAGGCGAGACTGATCTGGTGGTAAGTTGCCAGGATCCACGGGCACGGCAGACGAAAAGGGTGGTGAACACGTGGGCCGCACGGGAGATGGTTCATCGGTGGGTGTCGGGCTGGGGGTCGGTGACGGTACGCCTTTGGTGGGTAGGATCTGGCTGAGGTGCTCATGGCAACCGATGGCTTTTGACTCGGTGGAAGCGATAACTAAACGGATCTTGGATCCGACAGCTTCCAAGATTTGAGGCTCAGGCCAGATGGAGGCAGCTTTCGTATGCTTTAAGATAGGGGTGTCTGTCCGTGGTTGAATTGCCAGTATGCGATTATCTCCCAGGTCAGGGGGGATGTCCAGCATCACCCTCCAGGCCATACAACAGTCGCGGAAGGAGGAGCGCATAGGGTGAAAATTTGTGCGCGCCGCACAGCATGGGAACCAGTGGTTGTAACAGCTATAGAATCGTATTTCAGAGTCTTGGATACGTACTTGGCACTTTGCGGGACGGGCGGTAATGTCATTGGCAACCAGGGAGGGTGTGCCCGCTAGAATGCCTACGTCTAGGTCGTCAAGAACGAGGGCGTCAAGAACGAGTTTTGTTTGTCTGCACGGGATTATATGAGGTAAGTTTCGCCGGCTACGGCTAAGGGGGTCACACCGTCGGCCTGCAATGCCTGCTGGAAAGACTGTTTAATGGGAGCACCGATGGAACGGGCAACGGATGATTTAATCATACTGGTCTCTGCCCCAGTGTCAAGGGTGAGTCGTAGTGGATGATGCTTATAAAAAGCCTTGAAGTGGGGCGACTGTTTAGTATTGACGCGACGTGAAACGATACGTGCAGAAGCGCATGGAGTGTGGTCGTCTTCTTCGAAGAAAGGTGAGGGTGTATACTCGGTGAAGTCAGCCTCCTCATCGTCAAGGGCAGAAGTTAGGCGAGAACGAGAAAGATAAGTAGGGTCCTCCGGAGGTAAATACGAGGAAGCACTTAGAAAGTGCTGGTCATTGCGCCCTGCCTGTTTACATAATGGACAAGACTTTGGTCGCTTGTTGGACGTCCATGGCTGTGGAGACCATTTGTAAGAAGGGCGAGGAGGTAACTGTCTGAATCTTGCGGCGGTGGTGCATAGGACTTTGGAGTCAGCGGTAGAGCGAATCTCTTCGAGGAGGAAGTCCAAAGCCTGTGAAATTTCCAGTTTCAATGAAGCCAGTGTCCTTGACCTTACCTCTGTGCCGTAACGCGGCTTTACAAGGCAAGGCAGATCGGAGTGTATGAGCCTTAACCATGTTAAAACCACTAAATTTTCGAGTGTGGGGCTCAGCTCTTCAACAGCTGTAATCGCGTCACCGTGATGGGTAATGCTGCTATTGGCAACAAGGAGATTATCTTCGATGAAGGACATCAACCGCTGGAATAAATCTTCTGGGATTTCATCGACATCGAGCTTAATGTTAGCAAAATCGAGAAAATGGGCACCAGTAGACTGGAAGCCGTAGTGAGCCCTTCTCGCTTGCCAAATGGATTTGACGGATGTGGAATTTTTCACGATGGTATTACGTGAAATGACAGGGCAAAAATTTGCTATTTGACCCAACATAAGTTCCAGGTGCACGTTCTTCTGAGTAGCGGTACGTCGACGAGAGATTGAGACGTCTTCTCTATCAGACGTAAGACTTCTTTGGGGGGGAAGTGGATGACTTTTTCAGCCACGAAAAATTGTCGGCTAAAAATGGGGCGAAATTGGCGTCCAGGGAAAGGGAATACTGGAGATTCTGCCTCCAGGCTTCGAAAGTGGTAACGGTTTCGTTCTTCGTGAGGGACCATTGTTTTGGAGCTCTGTTGGAATTCATACTTTAACAATAAAGAACAGTGAAGTGATACTTTCCTTTTGATGAGATGGTGTGCCACTACGAGTTCGCTCAACTACAGGATAGATTGGCTCGTTGATGCTTGGATTAGCGAGACAACTCTCGGACTCTCGCGCTATCTGACTCTCGGAGGCGTAGATTAGTCGCCGCTGCCACCACGCCAATGTTAAGGAGACGAGAATGTCACAACAACGTAAACTGTGCAGCTTTAATACGGCCCTGATTAAAGATGGCCGACCACTGACACAACACGAGGCACGATCATGGGTGCGCATATACAAAACACATTGCCGCAGGCAGTGCCTGCTGGCGTTGAGCGAAATCGACTTTACCCTTCGTTTAGATTATTATTGCATTCTATCACTGATTACAAAAGTTGCAAACTACAAACCTTGACTACAAGTCTTGGGTAGTATTACTTTTGACAACACTGTTAATGACAACATTTGATTGGCAATAACAACAGACAAAGTAATAGATTTCTGAAAACATTTATCAGCTGTAAACATTGAACAGTTAGCCTTGAAAGTCTGCGATTTTTAGCTAATGACGAGAATTGCTGTTGAGGGACAACGTATTGCTGGCATTTCCAATGCTGCAGCTGGTAAAAATCGTGTTTGCTTTTGGCAAGGAGTTGTTTTGCTATTTGGAAGAGTTTCCAAATCTCAATCCGGTTCTTGTAAACTTACCAAACGGAGCCGAGGATATAAACCGTCCGGACTGAGATGAGCGACAGCATGGTAAACGAAGAGTTTTAGAATCCAAAATGAAGTATTGGAAGAAAACACTTTGAAAAAACAAAAGCATTTTTGAGTCAGTCCAAACCAATTTCGGATTAAGTTCCAAAACAAAACGTAAGAAAACAAAGAAGGATGTCAATGTGTCTTCGACGTTTCTCCCAGAAACTGTAAAAAATAAGACAAGTAACAAACATAACTCGGTAATAACCTAGACAAATCGCTGATCAATTTTCTTGACGTAAATGTCCGTATGAAAGACAAAACAGAAGTTCTAACCTGCGGACAGTTAAGGCTAGTCAACAACCACTCCGAAGGCCGCAGATCTAGAGCTTACATGGTAGCCGTCATTTCCACTGTTACTCTTTGTTACTTCCCAGTTCTACCAAGGAAGCTTCTTCAATAAAGGATTTTTAGCGGCAAAATGTGTTCCAGTTACACAGCAATGTCCGAAGACAGCACCTGATTAAAACCTTACCAAACCACACGAGTTTTTCTCTCGCAGACACGTAAACTATGAAATAGTAAAGCCAGTCAATCTACTTTGCTGCTCTTAACATCCAAACGCTGATTCTCACAAGTTCAAAGAAAACAACACTGAGAAGTAGTCAAGGTAGGCGCGAATGTTGTTTACAGTCTTTGGACGAAGATCTGAATCTTATTGAATGAAACGTGACGTTTTCCTGGCAGCTTTGTGACAGTTTTCTGTCATATTTTGAGACATGCACATGCACTTGATGGACTTTTTCCTCGTATGGGTTTCTGCCCCGAACAAAAATATTGCCGCAAATCTTTGCATATTCCAACAACTCAAGCTTGCACGATGCCCTTATCTTACGTCACGCTCCATATATGGACACATTTGGCCGAGTGGGGGACTAATGCGAACGATAGGTGAAAATATCGTCAAGACTATCTTTACTTTTAGCGCCCACAAAAAAAAAACAGGATTCAATATTTTTGAAACTTTTTTTTCGAAAATGAGTTATTGAAAGATATGGATATCTACCAAAATAACACAAATTCAAGGGTTAGGGGAATTTTAACGTACATAACTGCAATGATAATGACGAAATGGTATGAATTTGCGTGCTTATGACGTCGTGAATCTCACAGTAAGACGAATTTTTAAAAAATCGATACGTAGAGTTTTGCACCTTGGCGATCGTTAACTATTGGCACCATTTTTGGCGCCGTCCTTAAATCACCAGGATAAGTCAGTTTGGGACTCGACTCCACCCAGGACTCCAGGGTCACCAACTCTGTCAACTGTCAAAAGTGAAACTTATAATTTTCAGCGGAGCTCCGCGCGCGCCGAAGACGAACGCGCGGGGAGCACAATTGGTAAAAAATAATGCCTTATTGTTCATGATGTAGAGGTGGATACTGGTAAGCTGTAAAGCTATAAAGCGTGATTAATTTAATACGCATGGTGTTAATTTTTGTCCTATTATGATCTTGGCCTTCCAAAATACTATATACACTTAAGTGTTTTGAGGTAACTTTCCTTCTAAAGCAGAAGGTTAAAAGACATTGTACAGGAATAACTGTGGATTCAGAGGCAGCATAGACCGATAAAGCATAAGTTATGTTTGGAAAGAAAAAGGAAAGAAACTGAGCTAAGGCTGGAAAGACCGTGACAGCATTCACACTCTTATTGCCTTTTAACAACAATTCAAGTTTGTAATGGTGATTTCCGAAGCCATTGACCTATTTTTCAACCAATTCATGAAAAGCCAAAGCTTCTTGTAGTCAGTTACATGAAATGTTTGTTTTTTGTCTATCGGTTGATACTGAAATTTCCTGGAAATATTTTTGCACAGGTACCGAGCCGTTGTTCATCCCTGGAAGCCTCGATTCACCTTATTTCAAACAGGCGTCATTGTTGCGATAACATGGTCTGTATCCTTTGTTCTTGTTATACCATATCTCCTGGTATTGGCGATCAAAGGTGGCTATTGCCAAGAGGTGTGGCCGAGTGACTTAGCAAGACGAGCATACACTCTTGGTCTCTTTATACTCCAGTTTATGATTCCTCTGTCCATGATTGCTTTCGCCTACATCAAAGTTGTCCTAAAGCTGCATCATCAAGCCTTGCGCTTTGCCAAGAGAAAAGAGGTTTCCGAAGCTATTGCAACTCTCACAGTTCCATCCAGCAGTTTTCTTACACCAGAACCTAGCGACCTGCCTTCGGGATCAGGATCACCCCTTCCCGAAAAGAAAACAATCACAGAGCCAAATCAGATTCGCCTGGCCTTGTCTCCCCCTATTCCTGCTACTGGAACTCGGAAGGTAATCCGGCGGTTGGAACGCAATACTAAGATTGTCAAGATGTTAGTAACAGTGGTACTCCTGTACGCCATCTGCATGTTACCCAATCAAGTGGTATGGCTGTGGTACGAGTTTGGCTCAGGACATGAATCCCCTCACATTAAAGCTTTTCTTACTTTGGGCAGTTCCATGGTTTATCTCAACAGTTCTGTTAACCCCATTCTGTATGCGGGCATGAATGATGAGTTTCGAATTGGATTCCTTGGTATTCTACGGTGTCAGTGCAAGCGCCCCACCAACAATTGCAAGTACTGAGTAGCTGGCAATTTTAACTCAGCTATTGAGTTTCAGTAGTCAGCAGTTCCCTGACAATTTTTCAGACCAAACCACGCGAGAAAGTTTCAGCTGAAGAGTTTTACCAATAGAAAAAGTGATATATAATTCTATAAGAATGATTCGGTTGACCGAGCTCCCTCTGCCCTCTGTGAGTGGGGGGACGCATTCCACCCCACTTCCCTCCAAACCTACAAAGGAGATTACGCACTTTAACATTTAAACGCTGAGGGTAAATAGCGCGTCCAAAGTTTCTTGTTTTTAGTTGTACAACTGTAAGTGAGAGAAATACACGTCACGATTTCTAGTTGGCTCTTGGATCCGCCAACTTGGATTTCAATTTAATTAATTTAATCAAGTTTCAGATTTACCATAACAGACAATCTGAGGTAGGCTTAAAACCAAATACAAGTCTCCTTAAAGTAAGCCACCGATTACTACATCATAAATAGAGCAATAATTAAGTAATAAATATATGGAAAAAAGGTAATCTAAAAAAGTTCACCGAAGACATGTGACATTAACAGATGTAAAAAAATTATCGTAAATTGACTAATCATTGAATAAAGTACAGTGTAAAATTTACGTTCGTTGTTGTTAGAGGAATATAGTTTGTAGTCTCCGCAGAACGCAGGGTTGTCGGAAGGGCAAAAAAGAAAATATTTCATTAGAACGTAATGTATACGCTCAAACACGGTCTTCGCCAATACTTTAGAACTTGTAAACACCACTCATTCACTACACTTCAAGCTAAGTGGCTAATATATCTTTTACATAAGATTCTAGAACCATCTAAAGAAAGGCTAACATTACTGGCATTACGACATTTTACAATTTAAGCTTGAATCAGCCATTTTCGCCAGTTTCTTAAAAT
>OX419341.1:13316775-13319275 GCA_948470475.1 Galaxea fascicularis
TTTACTACCCCCAACTTTTAAGATATAATTCTGCTTACAATGACTTTTTACCTGGATCATTGATTGATAAAATAATCTCGAAAATTTGTTTATCAGCTGCGGGATCTTATGCTGCTAAAAACGTTTTTGGTAAAGGAGTACAATCAGGAAGGGCTATCACAATACCATTGGAAAAAATTCCTTTAATGTCTCAAATTGAAAATGGGTTAACTACGAAACAAAAACAGGATATTATGAATGCTATTACTTCACGATTACCTTTAATATTCAAACCAACAAAAAAACAAGTAGGACAAGGTGTTTTTACAACTCTAGCAGCAATACTGTAGGTATTCCGCTTTTAGCAGAGGCTGGTTATTCTTACTTAAAAAGTAAAATTAAAGGTAAAAAAAAAGGTAAAGGTCTGACTATGTTACCATATAGGGGTGAAGGTTTAATGGTTTCTCCAAGACCTAGAATGATGATGCCTTATAATCCTCCTCCTTTTGTTGGAAGGGGTTTCCTAACTGGAATATTAAAAAAAGCCGGAGTTTCTCAAAAAAAATTAAACAAATTAAAAAATGATCCCGTACTGAACCGAAGCCCAATCCCTCTAATGAAGCTATGAATAAAATAAAATTTAAAAATAAACCATTATCAAACATTGATCTCCAAAATTGGTGTAATTATTTACATATTCCAATTAAAGGTATTTTTAGCAGAAATGAATATATGCCTAAACATCATTCACCCTGTATTATTAATCCTGATGAATTTGAAAATCAAGGAACTCATTGGGTATGTTGTGCTCCAGCAATAAGTAATAAAAAAAACATTATGGTATTTTGATTCATTCGGTATGCATTTTCCTCGAGAATATGAAAATAGAGCTAAAAAAGATAAAATGAAAGTAATATATAATAACATATCTTATCAAAGTATTTACAGTGTTTTATGTGGATATTATTGCATATATTTTCTTCATCGATGGTCTTTAGGTGAAAATTATTATACTATTTTAAAAAGATTGAGTATTAATTATGTCAATTATAATGAAAGATTCATAAAAAAATTATTTTAAAAATATATAACTTATATATATAATGAAATCATATTGTGTAAAAAAAACTGAATGTGTTCCAGGAAGTGAAACTTATATTAAAACAAAAAATGGACGTTTAATGATGGAATGTACATGCGCTGAATGTGGTATAACTAAAACTAAATTTGTAAAAAGTCAAGAAGGTGGTGCTCTAGCAAGAAAAAGAGGTCCTTCGTTGACAGATAAAATTGCTGATCTAATTTCGTAAAACCCGCTCCAAGTTTTGCAGCCTTGGGAAGAGCTTTAGCTGGCCAGGCATTTAAGGGAGTTAAGGATAATGTTGATTATTACAGAAAAGGTTGAATTATATGTAATTAATATATATAATGAAATCGTATTGTGTTAGACAGAAACAAACAGAATGAGTTCCAGGTAGTGAAAATTATATTAAAACAAAAAGTGGACGTTCAATGATGAAATACCAATGTGCAGAATGTGGTATAACGAAAACAAAGTTTGTTAGCCCTATCTATGGGCAGGGTGTGGGAGATGAATTGGCTGAAACAGCTTTAGATGCAGCTTTAAAACATGGAATTCCTTACTAAGCTAAAAAAAGGAACAGAAGCTGGAAGATATTATCTGTCACAAGCAATGAGAGATCTTAAATTACAGAAAAAAGCTATTAATTATGCATTAAAGAAGGTACTCCTTTGATTAAAAAAGTTGGGTCAGAAATGTTGGATCAATTGAGTACAAACGTTAGACCAAGTGAAAGATATAAAACAGATACATATGCTATGTACCATTGTGGAGCAAAATAAAAAATTCCAAAAGGAAAAACTAGAGGAAGTCCATATAAATGTTTACAAAAAAAGCAATTACGATATTATGGAATAGAGAAAATAGATCCAAAAATATTAGAATGAGATAAAGAAAACAAAAAATAACTAACAAAACTCAACGAGTTGTGAAGAAAACTCAGAAAATACTTGATACAATTGAAAAAAAACAAGGTAAAGGAGTAGACATTCATAAAGCAATTGGAAAATTAGCAAAACCAAGAAGAGGATTTACTCTTCCTGGTCATAATTATACAGGTCCATATAACCCATTAAAAAAACAATTGAAATTTGATCCAAATACTGGCGAAATCCTTGAAATCTATTAACAACCAACCGGTAAAACTGATACCATAGCCATGCAACATGATTTTGATTACACTGTTTGTGGAGATAATAAAAAAGGCAAACATGAAGCTGATAGAAAGATAGTAAAATCTCTTGATGCTATACCATAACGAACGTCAATGGGGGCATTGGTTAGCTAGAAATGCTATTAATACAAAACACAAAATAGGTCTTGGGGCTCCAAAAAACGGACAAAGCCGTCGAGTTGGCAAGAAAAATTAGCAGATGAACTGCATAAACCCATAAAAAGAAAATTTACTCGACGGCGTGTAATTGTAAATCATATTGATGA
>OX419341.1:13324275-13339275 GCA_948470475.1 Galaxea fascicularis
GAGGGGTGGCGGAGGCATGTGGACAATGTTCTGCTAAGAAATATTTTTGTCATCTTTGCTTTTAAAAGGAAGACTTTCCACTATATCTCCCTACGTGATTGCACTGCATTTTCTTGCAACCACGTTTCATTTACATCGAGTTACATCTTTCACTCCACCGCTACCCCCTGCCCCCACTGACTTCGCCAGTCTTCCACCCCCTTCCCCCCTCCCCTCCTACCAAACATTATACAAAGAAAAATGCGGGCAAACAGTCCTACACGCAACAGGTTAAATGGAAACTATCGTTTGGTTGGTTCATACGGAAAGATACGTACTCATAAAATGGGATCACTGGAGTCACATTAAATATGTTTCAAATCGCTGGAGTAACAAGTTTCATGGAATTCAGTGTCAAAACAGTAAGACCAATTAGCGATCCATGTAAAATGGTATGGCATTCACGACCTGATTATTACGGATCTCTTCCTAGCTTTAGTTTCCTTGACTGGGCATGTATACATGGAAATGTAGGTAAAATATCTGTTATAGTCTTTTCGATTTCAGCTGTTCAACTCGAACGCTGTTGCGCACATTTAAAAACAATGAATATAACAGCTTTGCTTTGGTCAACGTACGCGTCACGCAATTACATGCACCAATTTTGCCTTTACAGGCAACCTACAGCAACGTTTCTGACCGAACATAATAGCCAAGTAGGTGAAGTTGGAGGAAAGAATCAGTTTATAACGAGCGTAATTAAGGTCCCTTGGAAATCGCCGTGTCGAGAAGCATCGAGTTACATAATTTACCACCTACTCTGACCTTGTCAAAACTTCCATTGGCAGGCTTTTAGTTCTTGACTAAGCTCTGGTTTGCAGAAGACAAGATTCATGTTGATTCCAAGAATGGTGAAGATGCAAAAATTGACTTCACCTTTCCGTCTCTCGACGGGGCACTTTTTTCGGGCCGCGGAAGAAATTTTAACACAACCGAGCACAAAGAATGCACTTTAAGGAAATACTGGTTTCAATGTCTAATTATATGTACCAGTGGGATTTTTGTGGTGTGGAACTTAGCTAAAATTAGCTCATTTGCTGAAGCGTATGAAGTAGGGTATTTGTAACTGTGAAAAACGGATATATGCCAGCAGCTTTTCCAACATAATTTAGTGCTTTGGAAACACCAAGAGATGTCTTGTGACCTGCCCAAACTGTGTTGATAGAGGTCATCGCGTTGATCTACACGAGCGATAACAAAATGCACCATTTTACTGTAAAATCAAGCGCTTCAGGATCTTTGAATACTATTTTCGAAAATAACTTAGTATAGGTGTTATTTAGGCAAAATATGAAGAAATTCGAAATTTCACGAGTGGCGCTGGATTCTCGATTTTTACAGAAATTGGCTCTTAAGCACCTAAAACTCTATATTTTAAGACAATTCTTAATTTCCCTCCTACATTCGGTGACCTCCTAAGTTCTTAAGACGTCCTAAATTTAAAGTCAAATGAGGGCAGCCATTTTGAATGTTTTGTGTTGAGCGTAAGCTTTCTCTGCTTGTTATGACCTCTACAGGATCCATGTAGTTTCGCCTTGATGATATCATCAGATACAATAAAAAGTCCTTATATTTTAACTCGAAAAGTGGCTTTGTCATTTCCGGGTTGTTGATATGAGGCTTATTGCAATCCTACGCTTCTTAGTTTCTGTTAAACTTTTCGTAAACCCGCTTAAAACAGCGCGTAACGCATGGGCCTTTGTCGCGCAAAGTTAATATGCTAGCAATGTGAATCGTATCATATCTGTATTTTGGCTCGCCAAGTCCCACTGCTAGTTACTTGCGATGAAATGATCACTTTGAACAGAGGCAAAGCATGAACAAAAGCAAACTGTGTTCGCAAATGTATTGCTAAATCTAATAGAATTTTTCGTCAGAGGAACATTCTCCACTGTTGATTTTTTTTGTTATTCATAGTTATGCTGTGTAAGCGTAGTTATGTTAAGATTGACTAATTCTATATGTGGTTGTAAATGATAATGACACATTCGAATGGTTTATAATTCCTTTTTTCCGAGTTTAGTGGTTCATAGCTACCTCAAGTTTTGTTGCAGTATTCCCAGTACTCACCAAGATTACCTCTGAATGTCGCTGCACCTGTCCATCACTTTTATTTCCGTTATAAATTACGATCAAAAATATTCCGAAAATTGATTTCAAAGATTGAATCTCAATACACAGGAACAAATAAGTCAATATGGAATATTGACGAACAGGAAACAAGGAGACTGGGGTGAAAGCAAAACAATTTCTTTCAAGTGGATTTTCTCCACCTCTGATCACTTTTCCACGGCCCAACAGAGATAAATATCTGTCAAATGTCAATAGGATTCTGAATGGAAATTGCAAGCAGTGCTTATTAGATGGTAATTCATAAGCTTTGTTGACTTTTCGGTATCCACTCTAAAAAGCTGAACTAAACTGCAATCAAATTAAAAGTGATCAGATTTACGAAGTTTTATTCCATTGCGAAACTGAGAAGCGGGGCAAGTAGCTAAATAAGCAGACCAGTTACATTACAAGGTAAGGCTATAGAAATAAATATTTAGAGCGCTGAAGGAAACAATAGAAACGTCAAAATAGAGCAATACTGACAATTCTTCATATTAGCAAGGTTCCGTTTAGTTGAAGCAACGACTTTCCTTCCTCTAGCATCAGTGGAATATCGAATAACATTTTTGTGGACAGCATTTAAATAATGTCCCCTGCGTTTTCCTGTAGCACAAGTTGTCAGATATCGTGTCACTCTTTTTTCGAAATTCATTTCGGGCCTGCTTAAGTCCTCTAATTAGAAATTTGGAATTTCTTATTCATCTGAAGGTTTCAAAAATATGTCGAATGGAACAGTGTTTTTCGTTCAGCCAAAATTTATGGACGATGAATTTACAAAGATGGCCGTATGCAGTTACTGACAAAGACGATGTACACGAGGTGAACAGACACTATTTACAGGGGCAGTGTCGTGGATTGTAAGCAAAAATCTGGTAGTCAAAAGAGACCTGTTCATTGATAGCAAACGAAAATAATTGCCTCTTTTTTTTTCAAAACGGCTGTCACGGACCTATTGTCAACTGCTTTTGGTTACGCTTATTTAATGTAAAAACGATGCTCAACTTAAAATTAAAAGGACGGGCCGATGTTTTTCAAGTTCTTCCCTTTAGTCTCAGATGAGTTGGAAATTGAATTGAATCATCTCACTAGTAATCCAGTAGGCATTCTACGCGCGCTAAGATTGAACAGCCGCCTAACATTAAAAGAGAAATCAAAATATAAATCATCCTCGGAGACCTAGGTGAAGTTTGTAAGTTTGTCAGGCGGGCGGGTACATTTCTTTAACGGACTAGTTCTAGAACCCATTCAAATCCATTTTTCTGATTAGGGACAAATTTTATCGCATTGTATTTTTGTGCCTAGTCGGCGATCAGTATATATCGCGCTCTTTTCGTGACACCTTATACGGATAGGAAAATGTTAATTTTGCTGTCGGCCATATTTTCAATCCCTCCCGTTTCATTTTACACGATGTCCCACTACAAATTTAACCTGTACTCAACCAAAAAGTACTTTCAAGGAACTCGGAAAATGATCGCAGGTACGCGGGGACGTCTTCCATGTATAATTAAAGTCGGCCACATATCGTGGTTGTTTGGTATGAGCTCTTTTTCTGGAGTACTTATACGGGAAGTGGGCCACTCCTGCAACTTTTCGAGGCGGAAGAATTTCTGTTGCACGGGCTAGACTGGCTTGCCAATCGGGGGACTATTTCGCGAAATGGAGCCTTGCAATTGACCTTCGAGTTCAACTGAACCATCAGTTTGTCAGGTCAATTTCGAGCTAGACCTTGAGAAGATATTAAAGAACGTCTTCCTGTTCGTCCATACGTTGTACTGAAATACTTTTGAAATCTTTGCATACGGCTTGGGGCACAAATTCACAGAGAATCCTTTTGTGGTGGTGGTCTCTCCACATTGCAGTCATAGCCGGGAGACCAACAAATAAAAGATGGTCACTTCCATCTTCATCTTCATCTTATACTGCCTTTGAATGTGAGGGTGTAATTTCATCTCACTGGGTACATGCATTGGAAATTCATTTTAGCACGGAGCGTAGGTTTCTCCTGAAGTGCTGGCAGCTAGCAAAAGACTGGCTACAATCCCCGATTTCAGTGAAAATGCTTCCATGTTTCCAAATTCTCATAAAGTCACCAACCCTGGTGAGCAGGGTTGGCGCAATCTCTTCCACCAATATGTCTCGCATTCGATTCCCAGACTCGGCGTCATAAGAAGGTTGAGTTTGTTGGTTTTCCACTCTGCTCCGAGAGGTTTTTCCCCGGGTACTCCGGATTTCCCCTCTCCTCAAAAACCAACACCAGATTTGAGTAGAGCACCTGTGCTAGCCAGAAATATTTTTACTCTACATCCTAAGCGGCTACTCTAAAACTTAAAGGACCCTGAGGCTGCAAGACTTACGACAATCACACAATACCCAAAGATATTATGCCTCAGTAGTAGTAAGGGGGGCCACTTGGGTCAGACAAAAGAATAAATTAAAAGAACAATGGCAAAGAATTCCTTAAGGAATAGAAAACAATAGAGACATGCAAATTATCACGTGCACAGCACGAGGGCAGGAAGGAGGGTATGACGTCATCATTCTAGGGGTCAAAGTCCAGGATTTTGCAATAGGGTTGAGTAGGTATCAATGAATGACATCATTACATAGGTATGCGAAAGAGATGGCTCAACTCCATGGCTTGTCACGCATCGTCAGCTCTTTTTTCAAGAAACACTGGCGCGATGAGGTCTTGAAAAATAAAATTGATTCTAATCGAAAAAAACTAGCGGGAATGAATGTGTTTATTCAAAGAGATCAGATGAAAAATGTAAACAAGAATGTTTATCGCATGGCCAGAAATCTCGGACATCACATTTCGTGCGACTTACATTCACGCTGTCGCGTAATGGCCTTAACCGCTGATTTCAGCAGTGACCTCCGGGCTCGTATTTTTAGGACAGATCGAGGGGTGAAATACAAACATGTTTATGGTGAAATGAACGCCGCTGGCAGAAGGTATTGCCAAAACGAGCAATGGCCGACAAAATCCACGAAAAAAGCTATCGAACGATGCTTTTTGAGGGACATTTGAGGCACATTTAGCCGAGATATCGCTTGTTGAACTCCGAGCACGAACTTCCGGTTTACATGTATTGTACATTACAGCTTTACTTCTTTTTTAGTAAGGAAATGGAACGGATTAGTTTTCTTGAATCTCCTCGAGGGTGACTTTTCTCGACCATGATAAAACATCAGGGCGACTTTTTTTCGACCTTGTTAAAACGCGAGGGCGACTTTTCTCGGCTTTGCGTGGGTACATAGCTGGCAAAGGTTTGCTTCTCACTATTAAAGTGCGCCCTGGCTTTAGTTGTTTCCAAATTCGTCTATTAAAGTAACGGGCTTTACGAAGCACAAGCACTTTTTGTTATAGCTCTGCTTAATGCAATAAAGTGTTTGAAATTGCTTGCAAGAATAGATGATAGAAACACCGCCAGACTCCGTTCGCAAAAGTGGTAAAAGGTCCTACAAGGCGAGAACTCCATTAGTGGCAAGATTGAGGAGCAATAGACAGTGGAAACCCTATTAAATCAAACAATGCGTCTATTAAAGTAACAGGCCTTACGAAGCACAAGCACTTATTGTTATAGCTCTTGTTTACTGTGTTAATGCAATAAAGTGTTTGAAATTGCTTGAAAGAAATGCGGTTGACTTTTATCCATTTGAAATTCACTGCAAATTAAGAGAGTGTCTCTGTAAGAGCGGTCCGACCGATTTTGCTTGAGACACAGATTTAGCTCATTTCTTGTGTGTTGTAAGACATTCATGTACTTATACTAAAACCACAATCCGTTTGATCGGATCTCTTTATTTTTCAGAGTTTTACGGAAATTAAATTTCACTCGAGCGAAGGCCTGTCGTGACACTTTTCAAGACTTTAATTTGAGACAACTTTGGAGGACAATTTACAAAAAACTATGGGACTCAGCCAAAAACAAATACGCCAGCCATGTATATTAACTCTATCTTATCCATCGAGGCGACTTTCGTGAACATTACGTTTCAATCAAGCAAACGGGAAGACTTGCGCGGCACCTTATCGGTTCGCTTAAGTCACGCACGCGAAAACCGATCAAATTCAAGGTAAATTTTTGAAAAAGTGAGGCATTCTTAACTGGTCCAACTAACATAGCTAGGACGTAGGTGCCATAGAAAAGGTAACTACAGAAAAAAACTTTGCGGCCCGACCTTTACTAAAACTTTATAACTCCGTGAACTTACCTAATTTTCGGCAATCTCCAAGTGTGGCCGCCATTTTGAGGGACTTGTCAACATGAAGCGTAGCAGATAGAAATCAAGCAGGTAGATCTAAAACCGTCAGAAATACATACAAAAGCATTCAAATGAACTTTACTTTCGATTCTAGCGGCAAAATATGAAACTGTTCGTTTAACTTACCATTCCTACATCCCCATGCGACCATTTCCTCCAACAATTCAAACACTAAAACTAGTGTTCGAATTCCCCTCGTCGATTTCCACCGGAAGAAATAACCTGTGCCACCTAAGCTTGGACTCGAATGTGAAGTACGAATCAAATAACATAACTGCTTCATCTTCGAGGTAACATCACGCTGGTATTTTGATTTTCTGATCGACAAGGACGGTAGTCAAGAAGTGATCGCCATGTTTACCTCATAAACGTGACCGCTGACCAGCCACTGAGTGAAAACAGTACGGCTCAGAGGCGAGGGGAGGAGGGGTGTGGGGTGGGTGTGGGCAGATTATGCATTTTATAAGTATCATAATAAGCATTAGGACTCTCGGTCTTAATGCGAAGGCATGATTCGTCTTGCAGACAACTTTTGTTATGCTTAGTATTCTTTTTTTCCTTCAAATACTTTTCGTTCCATAAAGGACTGGCATCAATTCATAGATTTATAAACAAATCTTTACTATGTAAACAAATGTGTTTAGATAATCGAGATAACCACTAAACATCTTGTTTTTGTTTCTTCTTGTTTTTGCCCAACCCCCGAGAGCGTGGAGCGGCAAAGGCGCGAGACTCGACTCTCGCGTCTCGCGGCTTCTCCATGCTCACAGGATACGCGTGAGCTCACTATCTTTAAACAAGGACCCTGACTATAAAAGGGATAGCTCCTCCCCCATCGTGTCACGTAATCGCTGCTTTCACAGCTCATCCAAGATGGCTGATTAACCGAAGGAGAAAGCGGGAAATCCGTTTTGTACAAGAAGACCGATATTCTTGTTGTCTTGTAATTTATTCACACTTTCAAATGTTTATATTGACGAAAAAAAGGCACAATTAAAGACATCCACATCCTTGTTTGTAAAACGGATGAAATCTAGTGTTTGTGATTTGAATTTCGCGCTCCTAACGGCCCCTCCAATCGTGAGGTGGTCGTGTGGGCCCACAAGCCTCCGCCCCGTTTGCTTCAACTTCTTGAGCCTTCAATATTACTGACTAGAGGCTCCCATTTTTGTGACATGCTCAAAAGAGTGAACAAATGCGTTTCATGATGAAAATAGAAGGTTACATTTGGTTCGAATCATGGCGGAAGACGAGCTACGTCAATGGGTGTATCTTTCGACATAACGTGTCTTCCACCTTGAATTGAGCTATTTTACGGTTTTTACAATCGCGCACTAACTGTTTTCCACCTTGACGATTTCATTTTATTTTGCCATGGCCGATTTCCCATCGAAAAAACCTAAGGTTACAACGCGAGCACCACGAGTCCGTTATACACTGGAGCTGGCGGTCGAACCGGGAATGGAGGAGCGATTGGAAAGCTTGAAGGCGAGAGTACAGCGGTTGAAGGAAGGCCTTCGGATAGCAAGTCGAACACCGATGGGAAATGTTATTTTAATGGAACGACTCTTGGACTCATTCGAACGGTCTGAACAAAGAGGAATGGTAAGTGAAAGTCATTCCTCTTTGTTTACATCTTTCTCGTTCCCTCAACCTTCTTACCTCGCTAGCGACGCTGCTACGCAAACTGACGTATTGGGATCGAGTGTTTTACCATACGTCTTGTGTCATGGGGATAACACGACAGGTTTTTTCGACGTACACACAAGAGGAAAGGATGACGAGGATTATTTTCTTGCATCGACTGATGCGATGCGAAACCTCTTGTGTACCATGGCCAGTTACAATGGGAAGTGTCCTCTCTGTGGTTTTCTCTTTGATATGGAGTCGTTCTCCTTCTTACGACACGGGCATGCAATTCGTATCAGCCTGAATTGTGCTGCTGGCCATTCGCTCAGATGGTATTCTAGCAGTATTGCCGCGGGAAAGTTCACTGTTAACTTGAGGTATGGTTATTTTTTTATCTGCTGTTTACCTTGTCACAGTTCAGAAATGTGCGGTCATAACACAGTCTAAAATCTTCCTTGTTTCTGGCTATAGGATGATACATGGTTTCACTAGCACTGGGCTAACCGAGACCCAATATGTCAATTTTTCTAAGGCATCCAATATTGGCCATGTCGAAGAGAAGTACATTTCAACTGGTAAGGAATATCATTCCATGATTCTATAATCACAAACCAGAAAAGTTTACTCAGGAACCACGGAAACAAGTGGTTCCTTCAACTTTTAATTTGTGGGAACATGTTAATTGATTTATGGAATGAAGGTCCACTTCTAAGAGTATTTGCTTGTTTCCTTGGTTTTTCCACTTCTGATGGATTACTTTAGGTCACTTTTTTTGACAGTTGCTTTTGTACATAATGATAACAAAAGGCAAGTACAGTATGGTAATTTTTGTTATTGCTTCCTTGCTAGTTTATTCCACTCTTGGATATAAAAATGCAGTTGATATCTTGTATGAGGAAAAGCTGGTGGAAGCCAGGAGGGAGGCACAGCAAGATGCTTATTATGCCGTTTTTGGAGATGTTAGTATCTTTCCTTTAGTTAGAACAGCATAGAGAGTGTCATGCATCGTGCAGTGTATTTTACCTGATGATAAGGCATGTATAATTATGCGAGTCGTTTCTCACAGTGACAAGTTTGTTATTTTGTATCTGACTTCTTTAGGTCATTATAACAGATGCTAGACATGACTCAAGTAGAGCTGCTCAGCATACTACTGTCTCAGCTATATCTTACAGGTACCAAAAAAAAGCTGTATAGATGTTAACTAAACTACATGTTTGGGTTGTGTGTAACTGTTACAAAGTGCTTTTTTGCTACTGCTAAGCCATTGCTGCTGAGCATATACTGACAGAAATTAGGTGCTGTAATGCTGAACCTTAGAACAGTTGACCCAAAATAATAAGGTTATTTCATTGTCCCTTTCAGGAACAAAAAAGTTATTTACAGCCTCCACTGGTCAAAGGAAGATATGCCTTCAGCAGCAACGCGCGAGGTCCCAATGACCAAAGAATTGGTTGAGGCTCTAACAGCTCTTGGTGGGATAAACATAATCATTGTTCTACTGCACATTCCTCATAACACAATACTATATACATGTGGGAAAAGCAAGTGATAGGGTGTCTCTGTTATTGTAGATATTAAGATTTTGTGTGAAATTTTGTTGTGTTTTGTTTTTACTTTCTTGCAGGTCACCGTGTGGGTGAGGTTGCCCATGATTATGTACCAGCTCTGAAGCAGTGGTTGACTGACAAGGGCATCAAGAACTCTTATGACAGCTGGCATGGTATGGAACAACAGTACCATAAATTTATTTTGTTCTTTAGTCATTCTAATGACATGCTATCTGTATTTTTTTTATCACATAATACAAACTAATTTTTTTGTAGAAGCCCATTGTTCTTTTTCATTCAAAGGTGGTAAAGGTGCAAAGAAGTCCATCAAAAAGGTGGCCAGTGGGCTACAAAGGGATGCAGAGAAATCCTGGTTCTCTGAACTATCTGACAAAGGTATAAATCTATGAAATAAACTGTCCCATATCTGCATTATCAGCATTGGATGTTTGATATGACATGTACAATGATTTCCTCTTTTCTCTCCAGTAAAATGCACCAAGACACATTTCTATTATGCAATGAAAAACTGCAATGGAGATGGAAATAAACTGAAAGCTTACATGATTAATATCATTGACCATTACAAGGTATACCAGTGACTTGTTTGACCAATATCTTATGATTCATTGTGAAGCAGTGAAAGTGACATCTCTTCCATCCCCTCCTCTTCCCTCCCCCCCCCCCCCCCTTAATGTCTCAATGTTTCTTGCATATTCAGTTTTTCTTTCGTGTAGGGTGATCATTCCAAATGCCACCTTGATTCAAGGTGTCAACAAGAGGGCTATGTATGCAGCAAGAAGCCTCTCGTAAATGACAAGGCTATTGCTGCCTACAGGAAAGCAATAGAAGGGACGACCATCTACAGAAATGCAGAGGATTATGCCATGGTATTATCTTTTAATAATTAATTGTCAATTAATGTAATGAGTTTTGCCTTTGGAATACATATCACAAACAAGGATGTTGTTTGATTCTTTTTAATATCAAACATGTTGCAACTGTCATCATGTCATATCGGTCTATTTGAGGACCCTGAAAACTTGGTTATTGTTATTGATGTTGTCATTATTTACATCTTTGTCTTGCAGTGTCGTGATACCTATTGGATTGAGTCTTTGCACTTTGTGATGCTGATTTATGCGCAGAAACGCATACATTTTGGTCGTGCAGACTCCTATAAGATGAGAATGCAACTAGCTATTCTTGATTGGGTACATATACGTTATGATGAATTTGCAGTTTGAATTAATTGTGCCATAGTATTATGAAAATGACCATAGGGGTAATGTCTATTATGTACTCTTATAGAACGAGAACGTACTAAGGGAAACAACATCTGAACAGTATTACCAGACAAGTCGCCAACCAGACAGAGTTGCACCACACAGGGTGCTAGTGGATAAAACATATAAGTTCAAAGATGAAATATGGCAAACTTTTTACAAATCTCTATGATATAATTCGTTCCATTGGCAATGTTATGCATGTAGTTTTTTCTATTTCTCTAAGAAACAATTGCTTGTATATTTTGCTTGGTTCTGTGCCTAGTGTGATATGATGAAAATAAACAATTGATTGCACTTATTATGTAAGTTAAACATATTGGTACAGTGCGTGTAAACACGCTGAATATTGTGACAGTATTAATTTGTCATTCTTTCTTAGTTTGGTTTTGTCTTTGTACTAAGGCAATAATTATTATTACTCTAGCCAAAAAAACCAAAATAATATATATATATATATATATTGCTCTAACCTGAAGAAGAAAACCTTCTATATTTTGCACAATATTGTGTTATGTTTACATCCCATAATTCTCAATTAGTCATACAGCAATGATTTGCAAAATAAATAAAAAGGAAATCAGGTATCGGTAAGGCAATCAAAAATCTTTTCTTTTTTTTTATTTTTATTTTTTATTTTCAATGTCAGACAGTTTTACGATCTTCGGTGCCCCTGGTATGGCACATGAGGAGGGTTTGGCCACCTTCCTCTAACATCTTTGATGACGCAATGAGGCATTACCTCTCTCACGTCATCAATGTGACAGCCCAACTCCTCCTTTCTTTGATGGTAGACTCGGTTTTCCCAAAGGCCACAGTCTTTTAGTGTGCGCCAGTACCACTTGTAGTCTTTGCGCCTCTTTGTATGGTTGGTGATTCTTGCATCACTTCTTCCCTGTGGCTTGAAAGGGGAAGAAGTGATGCAAGACGGTTGAAGACAGTAGTTACAGGCAGTAGTTACAGTTGGTTCTTCAACTGAGTTTGCCTGTGTTTCATCAGAAGTGGAATGGCGACGATGAAACACACTAACTGGCGCTGGTGGAATGGGCTCCTCTTCTGCGCTAGGCACTGTGAAACGTGCTCGTTTGGAAGCTGCAAATGGGAAAGAAATCAAGAACTCAGGGGCACCCAACGAGAATATAGTTCAAAACCACTTAAACATAGCATTGTTAAACTTATTTTAGTATTTAAACAGTAGATATAGGCATATTTTTATCCCCTAAAAATTTTTTATCTGTTCGGATTTCCTAGCTGAAAGTCTAGTGATCCGAAAATTATAGGGACTAAAACTCACCTTTTCGAAAATTTTAGCCAGAAAAAAGGCTCCCGAAAATTCTAGGGGACGTTTTAACGGTGAAAATCCGTTAAAAATGGGCAATTATAGTAGTTTTTAGATGTTCGAAAATCTTAGGAGAGGCAGGCAAGCAAGAAATTTTACAACAAATGTTCCGAAAATTCTAGATGTCAAATCGTCCTCCGAACAGATATTTTCCGAAAATTGTCGTTGGGTGCCCCTGAGAACTAAGGTAAGCTTACACTGAGAAAGAAAAGGCCTGAAAAACATCGCGTGGATTTTGGAGACAGTTCTCAGTGACAGGATCATAAATATTTCTAACAAATATTTGAAGCGACACGATAAAGGAATTTTTTTTCGGGAAAATTTTAGACGTGTTTTAGTGATGGCGTGTTGCAACGATATGAGGTTTACTTCAGGTGAAAAGTCCATATTTTCAATCGTTCTTGAGACCAGATTGAGCAATCTAGCTTACTATAATATTTATTTTCCATCGCATTTCACTCAGCGAGACTGTTTGCGTTTCGTGACCTGAACTATTTTATCGCAACTCAGACAGGAATTGTATCTCTTCACCACAGATTCCGTTGAAGAAAAGGCGCGCGATTCAAATAAGAAAAATTCAATGTGGTCTTTCCTTGAATTGCAACAGAGATCTTGTGGGAATATCACATAAATACCAGATCAAACGATGAAGTAACTAGCCACGCTTTTAGAACAATATAAAACCAGAATAAGAAAACGGTTTTTGTGAAGGTTGCGAAAGGTCGTACAAGCTAGTCCCTACCGCTTGCTCTCTCCCCCTTGGCCCGCCGCACACAAATGATATTGCAAGTGGGTGCAGCTTTCGCTATTGTCTCTATTATTCCTTCCTTTTCGTCCTCAAAAACTTCAATAGTGACCTAAGAAAAGGTATTGAATATTGAAAAGCGTTAAATATTTGGTGCGGAGGTCAAACATAGAATTGAACGTAAATAAAAGCAAGACGTCAATAAATATCTAACTATATTCTACTTACCCGTATACGTTTTCGTGGAGTCAACTGACTTGCGCCGATCATCTTCTTTTTTTTTTTTTTGGGATTGATATAATATCGTAGATATTGTTATTATGAAGTGCCTGCAAGTAGCCTTTCGCATTCAGTAGTTTTGCCAATATCATACAGTCACACACCGGTTGATGTTGACAGGTCGGTGCCCGGAGTGAAATGACTGACATCTTGCCCAGGGCAAAGGTCCTTTTATAGTCAGGGTCCTTGTTTAAGAAAAATAAGAGACTGCTCGCGGTCTGTATTCCGTTCAACCATTTCATAGGAGTAACGCGAGTCTTCTCAATTGAGTGAAAAAGCCACAAACCCATTCTTTACCTCACGAGCGTAACCACTGACCACTCACCAAGTACAGTAGGACAGTAGGCTTCTATGGGGCGCGGGCGCGAAAATTGAAATCGTATCGAGTTATAGTGCGTTCCTTTAGGTCTCCCGAACTTGTATCGCGTTGGAAACATTTACAAGTACAGGAAGAAGTCCTTCGTTACCGAGACGTTTATTATGTCCCAGGAATGCTTTTTGAATAGCAAAGATGGAAAAAACTGTGGTTCATCGCGTGGCTTAAGTGGTTTGGTACGGTTGTCTGAATGCAATGATGAAATAAAACATCATTTGATAAGCTGCCACCTGTCAAAAGAGGTCCTAAGTGAAAAGGAGCTAATCTTGGCAAGGACTGGCCTATTTCACCTCGCTCAGGAGGATAAACAAAAGATGTGGATTTGCTATAGGCATCGCCATACGTTGGGGAAGTTTTGGAGAAGTGCAAAGGTAACATGTCAGTATCCTGGTCATGCTGGTGTCAGGAAGCGTGTCCAAGGCAGAGATGTAATTACATTCAAAAGCTGTTTGGAGTTATTATTCCAGTTGGATCAGGTAATCTTCAGTAACATTTTCTGTTATCTATTTTTGTCTCGTGACATATCTGCTCGAAAAGAGAAGAAACTCTTTATTAGATTAAGAGTACTTAAGTACACATCACGTTGAAAAAATATAGATCTACGTGCAGATGGAAATATGTACAATGTTCTTTGCTTGATAATTAATAATGTTTTTGTAGAAGATCATACCACCTGACAACGCAATACACTTATTCATGCGTACGGTTCACAGTCAATTATTTGCGGTCAGTTTTACTGGTTTGTATGATTTCATTAACTAGTATAATTACATTTGCAGACTAAAACACCCCTTATTTGATTAAGAAGAACAAAAGTAAACGCTTTATGTCAGTTTTCAAATTCCTGATGGATGCTACTCAGGGCTTCACTTTAACTGAGAAATTTGTAATCGCTTACGTCAGCTCTCTGTGTCCCATGCCGTAAGAAGCACAAGAAGCAAATTGATGATAGCGAGTCTTGGCTGAGACAAGAAGAACCAGAGAAGAATCTACGGTCCCCAGAAACGCCACTTTTAGAAACGAGACAACTAAGGTAAATTGAATTAAGTGGTATTTGTTTTGTTGAAAACTATTGTTCAGATTATAAGATAGGCGAATTACGTTACTCTTCCCACCGATTTTTTATTTACATTCCGTAAATCAAAATTTTCAGTAATTATAAAGGCTTTCTTGTTGACCGTCTTAATAGTTACAGTTTCCAGGACCCAAGGGCAGCAAAGGAGAGAAAACTTTTCTATGTAGTTTGGTAAGGCAAAGTGCCGGCTTTATACTTCTTCCGGTGTGATAACGATGATGATGACAATTAGAATGGGTAAAAGGCACCGTCCGCTAATAATGACGACTACTACTTATAAACAAGTCTCAGTTATAGC
>OX419341.1:13344275-13346775 GCA_948470475.1 Galaxea fascicularis
TACTGTTTTCACTCAGTGGCTGGTCAGCGGTCACGTTTATGAGGTAAACATAGCGATCACTTCTTGACTACCGTCCTTGTCGATCAGAAAATCAAAATACCAGCGTGATGTTACCTCGAAGATGAAGCAGTTATGTTATTTGATTCGTACTTCACATTCGAGTCCAAGCTTAGGTGGCACAGGTTATTTCTTCCGGTGGAAATCGACGAGGGGAATTCGAACACTAGTTTTAGTGTTTGAATTGTTGGAGGAAATGGTCGCATGGGGATGTAGGAATGGTAAGTTAAACGAACAGTTTCATATTTTGCCGCTAGAATCGAAAGTAAAGTTCATTTGAATGCTTTTGTATGTATTTCTGACGGTTTTAGATCTACCTGCTTGATTTCTATCTGCTACGCTTCATGTTGACAAGTCCCTCAAAATGGCGGCCAAACTTGGAGATTGCCGAAAATTAGGTAAGTTCACGGAGTTATAAAGTTTTAGTAAAGGTCGGGCCGCAAAGTTTTTTTCTGTAGTTACCTTTTCTATGGCACCTACGTCCTAGCTATGTTAGTTGGACCAGTTAAGAATGCCTCACTTTTTCAAAAATTTACCTTGAATTTGATCGGTTTTCGCGTGCGTGACTTAAGCGAACCGATAAGGTGCCGCGCAAGTCTTCCCGTTTGCTTGATTGAAACGTAATGTTCACGAAAGTCGCCTCGATGGATAAGATAGAGTTAATATACATGGCTGGCGTATTTGTTTTTGGCTGAGTCCCATAGTTTTTTGTAAATTGTCCTCCAAAGTTGTCTCAAATTAAAGTCTTGAAAAGTGTCACGACAGGCCTTCGCTCGAGTGAAATTTAATTTCCGTAAAACTCTGAAAAATAAAGAGATCCGATCAAACGGATTGTGGTTTTAGTATAAGTACATGAATGTCTTACAACACACAAGAAATGAGCTAAATCTGTGTCTCAAGCAAAATCGGTCGGACCGCTCTTACGGAGACACTCTCTTAAGTCTCTGTATTGTGTGTTTAATTGACAAGTCTGTGTAATTCATCATCATTAGTCGTGCGCTTCAAATGATTGTTTCAAACAACTAAAACCGACTCTTGTTTTAATACCTATAACTGAGAGTTGAATCAAACTACCAAGGTCGGCCCAAAGGGTGCTTTTAAGACCTCGAAGAAGCGAGATGCCCCTAAGAACCGAATACAACTTCATAACAAACTGTTACGGTAAAAATGATTTCGGTCAACTTTGAGAAAAGATGTTTGTATTCTCGCCTCAGTGACCACAATAACATGTTTTGCAGGTGAATTGTTTGACTGAAATTTGCATGTAACAATAACATCTAATGAACTATTCTTGTAGTCGAGGTCCCTCTGCGCCGCTGTCTATTCATTTATATTCACATTTCGCTGTGCGTCTCTGTAATTTCTGTAATATTAAACATTTCATAAATAAACTGAACTAAACTGGAACTGTCATTAGCTTTAATTTCAATCTTTCCATCGTAATCGAAGATTGTTCTCCGTTGGCGCTTTGATTCAAGTTTTCGTTTTTTCTACAATAAGGCTGGGTAAAACTCGAATCAAAAACCGTGTTTACTTCCGATTTCACAATGAGAGCGGAGCGCGTGGTTCTGCCGACAAAACGCCGTGTGATAAGTTTGACAAATTCATCTTCCATGTGGACTTTATAAATTCATTTTGAACAGGCACGCAAAGCATTCGTTTGATTTCATTAGTCAGTTTTTTATGTGCTTCGATGTGGCTTTAAATACCGGTAACCTATATATTTTTACGAAAGTAATAGGGAGCAATGGTTGCAATATAATTATGGCCCAAAAAGGCATTTCAGCAATGTGAAAAGAAACCCAAACTTTCTAATTGTTGTGCTGTTGTTGGTACCGAAGAGATGCCTGTCAATTGCCAAGCCTATGAAGAGTTATTCACTCTCTTATGTCATAATTTATAAAACAAAGTGTACGACTTGCATTCTTTTATTGGAAACTTCACAAAGGGACACTCGAGCGGTTCTCCTTTCACACTCGGCACGGGTTTGGGAGCAAATGGGTTGTTTCTATTTTCCAGGGCTTGACGCACTTTTTCGAAAATCAATCTCTGTTCACATGGCACACTTGGAATCATGTCCTTGGAGGTTGCAAAATGATCCCACCAAGCCATTTTTCTTAACTCTTCAGTATAGTTCAACGAGGACGCATGGAGGGGGGTCCCCATAATCTCCGAGGTTATAGCAATGACCTCTAGAGGGTCTATGCATTGTTCTGCTTCATCGTGAAACTCATTCCAGGCCTCTTCCGCTGTATTCATCAGACATGAATGACGCCTTTGACTCGAGTTGTCGAATTTACACCCATCAGGCATTAATCATTTCGGCATAGACTTGATCTATGGTGACGGCCGCTCGCCATGACAACACTTTGTTCTTTTGAAAGGGTTGTTTCACTTCTGTTTGAGGACCTTAAGGGTATGGAAACGACTTGTGCGCCATCTT
>OX419341.1:13351775-13356775 GCA_948470475.1 Galaxea fascicularis
TTTTAATCTCCTGTCAGGTGCACAACTTATTTTATCTATGATGTACTACATGCCTCTGGTCTGTTGTTGACCAGTTCTATTGTAATTTATCCATTTGCCCCTTGTCGTCACTGTATTAGTTGTGTAGACTGTAAATTGTGTAGTAATTGTAATTTAAATAGCGTAAATAATTAGAGTAATATGTTGTTAATAGAGCTAGTGCTGTTAGTAGCCTAAATACCGTTCGTAGTTGTATTGTAAGCATTGTATTCCTTATTTGTTATTAAAAAAAAAAAAAAAAGCCTAAAAAAAAAATAAAAAAATAAAATAAAATGTGAATGAAAACAAATTAAAAAAATAATAACAGGCAATGAATCAATGAACCAATGACAAAAATAAAAACATCGAGCAAATAATAAGATAATAAAAAGTACGACATTCCATATTTATCACCATGCAATAAAAATTAGGATGCTCTGTATATTCCTCAGGCGTATATGTTGAAGCATCGCATCGGCTTTAATCAGAATAATGCTGGAAATATTTCAGAATTAAGCTGAAAAATGGAATGTTCGGCAACCGCATGAAAGAGACACGACTTTGCGTTCGGCTAAACTGAATGATCGCAGTCGAGATGACCCTCGTTTAAAATAGTGTAAGTCCTTTGCAGAATGCAAGTAAGTTGCAGAAAATAACCCACGTTTAGTGGCTCGCCGAAACTCAATACATTTGCTAACATGTGGCCTAACTGCAAAAGAAGAGAAGTAATGACAACTGGAAAATCTCCTCACTCGGCGGATCAGCGTACATAAACTTCTTATTCATGGCGATTGAGAAGCACTGTGCCTGACAAACGATATTGAAAATTAAACAATCCAAGTCGCAAAAGCGAAGTGGTGAGTGCAGTACATTAGCCAAATGACACCTGTGAAAGGACTTTGTAGGGAGAGATAGAGAAATATAATCGCAACAATTTACGTCATTCTACAGGGGTACAAAACGACCAATTTGTTGAAAAATGTATTATTATACCCCAGTTAATAGAACTAAATGTTATTCAGGAAAGAACTAAATGTTGTCTCCTCTGTATGGCCATCAGCAATATTTCTTTTTTTTTTCTTGTAGAGAAAAAAAAAGTGAGTGGTATCTATTGTACAGAAAATTGATCAAAATTGTCCCCTGCAGGTGTAAAGCAAACATAAACCACTTTAAGGCTATTTTCGGTTCTTTGATCTCTCGAGTAAATGCAACTGCAAGGCTATAAGAGCGTTTGCTTTTATGAAAAACGGTCAGTTTCTTATCAGCAATAAGCTAAAGGTTGTAACAAGGAAATGACTCGGTTGATGTGTACATAAAAAGGAAACTATAGGCCGAGATATTGTCAGTAGGCAACGTGAAGGTGATTCTTTTCATTGTCTTTATATGCAGTGTATAAAGTTTTTTTTCTATACTTATTTTATTGTAATCTTTATGATGCTGTTTATTATTTCTCAACAGGTCCTTAATTGAATGAATCTTGATCAGCACTGTGATAAAGACCTGGCAATGAGGTGTTAATCAGAAGTAGTATTGATCAGAATTTGGCGTAGCCACCACCGTCTCACGTAAAGAAACGTTTACGAACCTTTACTGGACCTTTCTAAACGATTTCACTCTCAGATGGGCAATAACTCTATCCTCAGCAGCACTGATCCTCGATTCAGCTGGCTACAGATAACAGAATACACAATTTTCGCTGTCGTTTTCCTCATCAGTGTGGTAGGCAACATTCTAGTCTGCCTAGTGATTTTTAACACACCGCGCATGCGAACTACTCGAAACTATCTTCTAGTGAACTTAGCTGTTTCGGACCTCACAGTAGCGTTGCTGTGCATACCATTTGATGTTGTTCTCAAGGTTACGGATCCTCACTGGCCGCTGGGAGCCGCTATGTGTAATATACTGTGGCCAGCCATGACTTTGGTGACCAACTGCTCATCATCAACACTTGCCGCAATAAGTTTGGACAGGTAAAAAAAATGTTTCCTTGTTTTTCAACTCTGTACCGTAACACTCACAAAAATCAAACATAACGTTTGCGTGCGTGCTATATTTTATCTGCTGGGTTCAATTGATTTGAGTGAAGAATTAAGTAGCCTTAAGGGTTAGTAACTTTGCCAAAGTAGGTTTGGCCAAATTCATTCGTACTGATTGCAGTCGACAAGATATGTTTATATTTTTTGTTTTGTTTTTAGCCACCATGAAATGATTGATCGACCAAAGTTTGAGGTCATTTGAATTTGGCAAAAACACTTAACACCATTTACTTCGGTTCATATCATCTAACGAAATATATTTTTCGTATTTCTCGAAAAAAATTGTTACCTCGTGCGTGTTTTCTTGAAGCCTTGTTGTTGTCAACCTCCGTTTGAAACGATTTCACGATTTTTCAAGACTTTTTTTTCCTTCGCTAGTTCCTCATAAAGTTTGATCTGTTTAAAGGCCTCAGTTAAACTTAATCCTTCTGGTAAATTAGGAAACTAAACATTGCTGCAGAAATTTTGTAAGCTATTACCAGCTCCTGAAACGTTTCCGTTATCAACCAAACCATGACCTTCTGATTAAATTCTATTTAATTTTCAAAAACCTAAAGGGATCTGTAACGATATAAAGGATGCAGCGGAAACGATGGCAGCATTTAGAAATTGTAACGAAAGTGGATCTGAATTTTCATTAATGTCGATAAATTAATTTCAATGCGTGTAATTATGAGAACTCGACAACATCGTCTGCATTACAAGTAGTCTCGAAAAGAATTTTCAAACTTTATTTTTGGAAGGTGGGAAAAGCTGGGGAGAGGAGGGGGTGCTAAAAAGGCAGTAAAAACATATAAAATCGCTTAACATGTAGAATCGAAAAACAACAAAGAATATCTTTTGACTTATCGAGTGTTCTGGAGACATTCTAGCACCAATTCGAGAATAAGAGCGACGTACAAATCCAATAGATTTCAGAGAGAGGACAACAGCAGCAGAGAAAATCAGTTTAAAGTTCAAAACATAACAATATCCAAACAGTGTTTATTTTATTTTCTTAATTTTGCTCCATATATATGATAAGATTTAGGGGATATAGCGCTCTATATGAAACACACAGCTGCCTTTATTCTCAATTTTACTCGTGCTCTTGAAAAGTTTAAACTAGTAGTATTAGCTTCTCTATTTAAAACGTAGATCATGCCTTTTGACGACTTTCCTATTGAACAGAGTTTTATAGGTTCCTTGTGATCGCAGACGACCGCAGATTATGGATCGCAGTCAGTTCTGCGATAATGTAGGAACACACCTTTATAATTTTGAAATCTTGGTTAACAAACTAACTAGCAAAACAAGCTACCAACTAACTAACTAAGCCAGAAATCATGCGCAGTAAGAATCGCAATTCCATTGCCATTCAATGAACTTCTACAACAGTTAGTCAGTCACGTAATAAACTGTTAATTAACACAATGCAAACGTGACTCATGAGATAATTTTACAAGGAATAGAAGACCACACAGAAATTAGTGAACAGGCTAGCTACAAGCTTTTGGGATAAATTGTGACGTAACAAATTGTTGCCTTTTAGTTATTTGGTCTTGTCATGCCTTCCTCACGGTGACGATAGCTTAGGACATCTTCAAATGAGGCTAAGTAGGACCAATTAGTAGTCTACATCACCCCTGTGTTGATTTGCTTGTTTTTACTTATTTCTTTGTCTGTGCTTTTAGCTCATACTTTAAAAATATGGATTAAATCATTATTTCCTTGTTGATAGGTACCGTGCTGTAGTTCATCCCTGGAAGCCCCGCTTCACTGCCTTCCAGACAGTTGCAATCATTGGGTCCACGTGGTTAATATCGTTCATCCTTGTGCTGCCATACGCACTGGCACTTAAAATCCAAGATGGCTACTGCAATGAAGTTTGGTCGCACCCTGTTGCTGTTAAGGCTTACACAATGGGATTGTTCACCTTCCAATATGCCCTGCCTCTTCTGGTCATCACTCTCGCTTACATTATGGTTGCCAAGAAGCTACGCGACCAAGCAGCCCGTATTGAGAGAAATCGTGCCGCTAATGGTATCTGCAGCACGCATGGCACCCCAGGCAAAGACGCCAATCTACCACAGCCGGCAACAGCTAGCGAAGTGCTCTCGATATCCTCCCCTCCTGCAAAGCGGTTCTCAGAAATATGCCAGACGTTTAGTGATCTTGCAAATCAGGAACTTGTTCCATCTGCCATTGATCCGCCTACAAACGATAGGAAAGAATTCAAAAGACTGCAAAGAACGACGAAGGTCACGAAGATGCTTGTAACTGTTGTTGTATTTTACGCTGTTTGCATGCTTCCCAATCAAGTTGTGTGGTTGTGGTACGAATTTGGCACCACACAGCACTGGCCACATTTTAACAAGCTTCTCACGTTTGGCAGCATAATGGTTTATATAAACAGCTGTGTGAATCCTCTTTTATATGCTGGCATGAACGAAGACTTTAGAAAAGGCTTTAGTAAGTTATTGGTTTGCAAATGAAAGAATCAGTCCAAGACAGTTGTCTAAAAAGTATTTATTTTGTCGTACAATTTTAGAGGTTAACATTTTTGAAGTTTTAAATTCCTCCAGGTTATCTTAATTAGCCGAGTAAATAGACTAAATAGTAACGTGACAGTTTTACTAAGTAAATCAGTCAATCGTCAGTACTGATTTCAGCTGCTCACGTCACTAAATACTCAGTTTGTTTTCGTTACAGTATTTGTAAATTTATAGTCCTAGGTTTCACGTTTCTTCATGTCCATACACAAATCACTAGTTGTGTCTCACTTACGAATGACTCAATTCTGTAAAGCCACGTGTTTTTAGACTTCTCTAATCGTCTACAGATCGTTTTCACTCACGTGGCCAGCGGCCATATTGGTTCAATGAAACAAAAGAAAGTATTTGCATAAATATAGAGTTCAATTCCTAGAGGGTTAGTCTTGTGCACCGATATGGCCGCCATTCCTTT
>OX419341.1:13361775-13374275 GCA_948470475.1 Galaxea fascicularis
CCACGTATCAAGCACTAGCATTACTCAAGACCAGTGGTAGTAAATATTCAAAGCAAACAGAACATGGTTCGCGTCCATGAAGTTAAATATACTAAAGGGCCGAATTACCTGTCGAATCACTGCTGTCTCAAAATTGTATGTCATTCATTTTAAAAGTACGATTTATTATTGCTGGCGTTTATTATACTGATGTTTGACTGTCACGCTAGAGGAAGCATGCGGTAAACACATAAAGCCATTCTCAGGGTACCTTTGTGCTATTAGAAGTATCATCAATTTAAATTTTTTTACGGTATTTCCAAGGAGTACACGCAAGTGGTGAGGTTTATGAACTCAAAGCATAGCATGTTCTTTAGTTATTGGTTTTCAGTCATGTGCAAGTCACGCTAGTTAAAAATAAAATCATCAATCATGAAATTGAGATCTTGTAGACGAGTAATAAATAAACGAAATCCCAAAGTCTCAGGGCTGTGCGATGTCCCAGAAATCTTAATCAAGTTTTTCGGGAAAATGTACCACTCAAGATTACAGAGTTTATCATGGACGCACCATGTTGGAGTCCAGGTGGTATGGACGCTACGATCGCAAAGCATTATTTTGTGACGTTTCAAGATGGCGACGAAATAGCCTGTAAAGCCGCGATTTTTGGAGGTAAGCAAAACATTTTTTCTTAACTGGTCGAGTAGCTTTCTAAGCTAAATGTTTGGTTTTTAAAATTTAAAGTCTTTCTCTCGCAGTTTCTCTGAACTCTGTTCTCAAACGGCCAATATTTATGACAGAATTAGACGATTAAAATCATCGCTACATGGCTACCGATTGCCATTAGCCAAACTCTACACCAAAAGGGAGCTCTTTCTCCTAATTTACCCGTCCAAAAGGTCTTAAAATTTTACAAGATATAAACGAAATGTATAGGAATGTAAAACTTTGAGGGCGCCCCTGGGCGTCCCTCGCTTTTTGCCTGAATTTTGAACTTGAACTTTGCCGATTTTGAAGACTTGTCACCTTTTCAGCCCATGTGATAGCACTTGAAGCAGCTCGAAACCAAGTGAGAAGTGAGATCCGAAATTGCCACCATTATAATTAGTATCCGTCTCATTGTTTAGTTTACCATAGGATACAATCTAGAATCACTTTGAGCGTTTTTAACGGACATTAAATGGGTATCAAGACAGAACTTTTATTAGCTCTGGGCGCATGTATACATGGAGGATTATGTAAATTGTCATCGAGATTTTGCTATATTCCTCTGCCTGCATGCTTTGTTGCTAAATAAAGAATGGCATATTCTCTTTTATGCTGTGGGGTTAAATCATGGATTTTTCTGGCTCTTTGTTGGAGGTTGGTTGCTGGAAGAGACTATGGGATAATGGAATTTTTTTTGGTTGATTGCAGAACAGAACAAAACCCAATGTGTGGTTCCTTAAGACATTGCCACATAAACAAGATGCTATATCACATATTTGCCAAAAAAGTCATAATGTTTGGTAAAATACATGCTTTTCTTGAATTTTGCAGGCCAGTCAAGGGAATATGTGGTCTGACCAGAGAGACTGTTGTTTGTTTAGTAGCTAATCTGGAAACACGCCAGCAATGCAGAGAGGAATACAGCAAGAGAGATTTGCCCACTGAACACCCAAGGGCTTCCTCCACAGATGATGTTGAAGGGATAATTGCCCTTTTTCATGAGGTGATTGGTGTCGTTTTTGACACAAAAGAATTTTATGAGGAATTCCCCAAAATAACGAACGAGTTTTCCAAGAAGAGTGACCCCAATTTGCCTTTTTATTATTGGACTGGAAGCCAGACATGTTATCGCAACTTTCCATTGCCATCCTTCAATGAGCCATCCAAAGAGGGGGTAGAACGCCTTGACAGAGTGACTCTGTCTAGACAAAAGGACCCTGGAGTGTTCATAGCTAACTGAGCTTCACTGCCTCAGAGAAAGCAACTAACTGTGAGGGCCAATTTTCATCGAGCACCTGTGCCTCTCCCACCTGTTGAGTTTGATTGGGCATCATAGGAAGGAATAAATATTTTTAATGCATTCACCCATGGTAGATAAAAACTGTGGCTAACAAGTTGAAAATAAAAATTTAATTGAAGAAGCAATTTTTGATATAAATATTTGCAGTAACAGAGTAGCCTTTTGCTGCACTTTCTGTAAATAGTGTTCCTTAGGTGAATGCAAGTTTCAGAGTGGTTAGAATTTGTAGGGTTTTACTGTACACATGTAGTAAAGAACTAAAGTAAGGTGAAATATTTTTTTGCGACATGTATGTAACTTTGTCCTTATGCTCTTACATTATTTAAATGTACATGTCAACAATAACCATTTTTGTGGCGTTCTACAAAATGGAGGTTGTACAGAATGGCTGTCTATTATTTACATTACGACAACTTTAATATAGGAATCTCTCTAGAGTATAACCATTGAAGCTATTCACTGAACTTTCTTGGCAGCTCTGATCACTTCAAGCTCCCATTCTCCTTTCCTGGTTAGGTTGATAGTGATATAAAAACCTACTTTCAGATAACTAGTCCTAAATTTTATATGCTTTACAGTGACTTCAAAATCCAAGCCATCAGACCACACTGCATGTAGATATTTGGTTAGCTTGGCAGCAATATAACCAACTTTACACCAGTCATCATTATAGTTAATTGACACAGCAATTGCTTTGTCATGAGCATTCTCAGGCTCTGGAAACAGCTTGGTATAAACAATATCTTTTGCAATGTACAAATGATCATACGCAGCCTCTAAATGATCCTGTGCCTCTTTGGAGTAGGCCACACCCATAACTTTGAAAGGCAGAGTATGTGTTACATTGGAGTGTTGGGATATTGGAGTTAAGTCCAACTGTTCTGGGTCATTGTGTTCAGGACTAATGGTATCTTTAATTTCTTGGTGATTCCACTTCACAAAATAATTTTCACTACATGTGGTTATAGTGCAATGTGAAGTATGGCGCATGTTCACTGGGCACTTTAACCTTGAACTGTTCTTGGACAAAAGGATTTTCTGTCGTTGTCCATTAATGATGACCCAAGCACGTATGAATTCAACTTCCATCACTGGAAAACAAGGGATCTTCCACTTCAACAACCCATCCTCTAGTCTCTCAACATACACATCCATAGGATCAGGAATGTCTCCTTCACCTGAAAATGTCAAAAAATTTTATATTTAATGAAATAAACGAATAACAGTAAATTGTTTCACTTATCCTAGGAGTGCTCAGTGTATAAATATGCATTGAGTTTGGGTGTAATATATTATGAATTGACCTGCAGGAGGAAATGTGAACCAGCAATGGAAAGCTAACCAAGGCATTCCTTATAAACAAGACAACTGGAGAAATCTTAAATGCAAATACAATCACCAAAAGGTATATAGAATAAAAAAAAACGCGACTTTACGTTCTTGAGAATCCAGTTGTGGTTCACTTCCGGAAACACCAGATGGTGGGTCTGTTAAATGTAACACATATGAAAGAGAAACATGAATTCATTATTTACCAACACCTTGATATGCATTTCATATGCGAGCTTTAACAAGAAATGCATCTGCTACCAAAACACGGCAAGTAACAACAAATGAATAAAAGACTGTTTGCCCAAAATAAGTACTCCTAATTGTAACCGTATAAACTTTTACGTCAAGAGATATAATAATAATAATAATAACAACTTTATTTAAGTCTCAAATCGTTCTAGCTGAACAGGCGAGTGCTCTACTAATTGGGGAGACTGTAAATCAAATAAACTCTAAATTAAATCAAATATTGGTTTTTTGAGGAGAGGGGAAAACCGGAGTACCCGGAGAAAAACCTCTCGGAGCAGAGTAGAGAACCAACAAACTCAGCCCACTTATGACGCCGAGTCCGGGAATCGAACCCGGGACACATTGGTGGAAGGCAAGCGCTCTCACCACTGCGCCAACCCTGCTCCCCAAATTCATGCAAATGAATGTATATTTTAAAAACTTTCCACATAGCACATTAATTTAACACATTCTTCGTGTCATTTCACTGCACTGTAAGGCAGAAATGAAACAAAATAAAAGAAGCAATCCTCCATAGCATAAAATTCCTTTAAACTGACCTTCGCCTTTCGTCTCGCTCAAGCGATTTAGCCGGCAGAGGTAAACCATCAACCACTCCATTGCGAAGAAGGACTTTCACATATCCTCTGCAAATTTCTAATAACTGAGAAATAACCATGGGTGTTAGCGTCACTGAAAGTGCACGACCGAAAGTGCAAAATAGGAAGAACTTGAATTCAAACATAAAACCTTCGTTCCTTACCTCGAGAAGCTTCCCGTTCTGCGCATACTGACAGACAGCCCTTTGTGAAGCCAAAACGATGCATCCACTGCTATTATTTTGCCTTCGAAATCCTTGATGTTCACGCTTTTCAGCTGATTTTTAACAAAAGGTAATAAGCAGTTTATACCCATTGCGAAAAAAACTTTCTTACGACTTCAGACAAAACGGAATGCGTAATTTTGCTTACAAAACAGTATATCCAGAGATGTTGACTCGACGGACGCTTGAACGAAAATGAGCCAAATTTGCAAATTGACCTACAATGCTTTGCGATCGTAGCGTCCACACCACCTGGTTGGAGTCCCTCTGAGGGGCTCCAATTATAAAGCGGCCGGAAACGAGTAAAAACATCTGGAATTTACTTTGGCTATCGCAAAGGTTTTCTTTTCTCTCTTGAGCTTGCAAACATTCACATAGACGCTTCTCTTGCGATGTTGGCTTTTCAGACCTCTAAAAAACACGCTAAATCGATGCTTTCTGTTATTTTCCATTGTTTTGTCAAAAACTGAGTTTTTCTGTAGCCGAGCTTGAAGAAGTCTTTTTGAAAGCTGTTTTTAGCATTCTATCTCTTCTCTGTGTTATAGTCTATATACTGCTTGAGCCATGGCGATTGATCAAATTCAAGAATTCGGTGTACTTTTTTACGCTTCTGTGAGAGTGCGTTTCTTACGCATCATGGGTGCCCTGTGGGTCTTTGAGCCGCGCGTGCGCACTGGCGAAAAAGGAACGAGCTCGTTAACCGCAACACAATGTGAGTTATTTTCTTATTAGCTTTTTTCCTTTTTTTATTTTTGTAAGTGATCCATCATTTCATAATCGCCTTATAATCTTTCTGTTAAGTTGTTTTTCTTTTCATTAATCTAGCTTTCCCGTAGATATTTCTCGTTTCCTACCGTTTTATGCAGTTCTACTTGATTGTAAACTCGTGCCGTGATTTTGCATATTTCCTTACAACTAGTTGTCTGTCGTTTCTTTCGTCTTTATAAGTTATCTCTCGGCTTATACGCTTTTATTTTCTTTAGTTCGTAGATAATCAGCCGCCGGGGTGAGCATATTTTGTTGTTTTGTCGCTTGCTATCATTTTGGTTAGTTGTTTAGTTTCCGTCTTCATGACAATTCTAGGTCCATGTACGTTTGTTTGTTTAGTCTTCTACTTTGAAACATTGCAGCCTCCATGTCTCCCGTTCCTTATTCTGGTCTTTAGCTTTTATTTTGCACCCTAGCCTTGTATTTATTTGTATTTCTGTAATTTTCTTTAGGTCTTTTGTGTATTAAAACGTATTCAAAAAGTCCTGTGTCACACTTCAATCCAAGATCAAGATATATTTGTTAATTCCTATAAAGAAGGACCTAGTCCTTTTTATCACAAAGTGCTGGTATTAGTTTTTGAACTAATCTTGTTGATGTATTGTATTTTCCTCTTACTTTATTACAATAAGGCGATAACATATCTTTTGTTACTTTTTATGCACGGCGCATGGATAATCGTTGTGTAAATTATGAAGCTCTTTTGGATACTCAAGATCAACTTCTAAAATTAAACCCTTTTAGCTGGTTCCTTCAGAAGATGCTAAGTTAATTTCTTTTTTCGGCCATTCGAAATTGCCTGCAGGAGGATTCTGGCTCATGGCCCATCCGTATAAACTATTGGCGTCAAGATACATTATGTGCTTTGATGGTTTATTTTGGTTGTAATTTTTCATGTAAATTCTCAAATACATCTGCAAGGAGAATAATGTCTGATTTAAGATAGAGATGATGGTAATCACCCATTGTTTTCATATTAAAGGTTTTCCAAACATTTTGTGCATGCTCGTATTGTTTACCGGTTATATGCTCATCATTCAAAATGCTGTAAAAATTTTCTTTTGATGGTAGTTTAATTTATCAAATGAGTCCATGTAACATAAGGATATATTCCTTTTTGTTTCAGGAGATTGTAATTTTCATTTATGCTCTCCGATTCTAAAAGCTGGATATTTCAGCGGTAGTGCGTAGTATTGGCGAAGCTCAGTTTGCTGGGAACAGCGAAAATAAGTGACACCTAGTTGGTAATAATTTGGCCGTGCTTGTGGCGTGGCCGTTTATTCTCTTATCGAATATATAAGGTGAGAAACTAAAGTGTAACCAAGTAAGGAGTTCCCAGCAAAGGTAAGGGATTACCCGCAACGGCCCGAGACGAGGAACGAGGACGGGCAGCCCCACCCAAAGCGAATGCTGAGCCTCTACATAAAATAATTTACTATCAAAAGCGGGGATAAATGTAAACACTGCCTGTAACTAAGTAACTATATATCATATCACTAAATAAAAGAAAGGTAATGCTTAGCACCTGCGTAAGCATCTGACGTTGTTTGTAACTTATTATTCGGTATCAGAATATGTTCGGCTGGCGAAATCAAGACAAAAGAACTTGATTTTACAGGAATGTACAAGAAAAAGGAAATGCTTAGCCCCTGCGTAAACATCTGTTGGTTATCCTTACAGGGCTATATCCGGCCAGAGAAATCTAAGCAGTTATGCCTACATGACGTTACTTTAAATGGTACGTATATACGAGAGGAAAATGCACACAAACAATGAAATGTGGTATACCACAGGGTAGTTCCCTTGGTCCACTTGTATTCTTACTCTATATAAAGAACATTTTTAATTGTTCTGATCAACTGAACTTTAGGATTTTTGCTGATGATACTAATGTATTTGCCTCATCACCTTCCATTCGAGATCTTCAAAAACTAATGAATGAAGAGCTGGCTAAAATTAAAGAATGGTGCGATCTAAACAAGCTGTCTATAAATATTAAGAAAACTAATTACATGATTGTTAAATCCCCTAAAAAGAAACCAGGAAACACAAATATTAAATTACCAAATAACGATGGAAATAGTGACATAATTGAAAAAACAGATCATATTAAATACTTGAGCGTTTTTCTTGATGAAAAGCTTTCGTGGAAGCATCACATAGCATACGTCTGCTCTAGAATTGCCCAGAATACTGGAATTTTTACTAAACTAAGGCATTACATGTCTTTAGCCCAATTAAAACAACTTTATTATAGTCTTGCTCACCCCTACATATCTTATGCTATTCTTGCATGGGGAAGTGGATCTAAAACTCAAATTAAAAAAGTACAAACACAACAAAAGACAGTAATAAGAACAATATTCTTTGCCATTTCTCATGGAAAGAACACTGAAAGTGCACTTCCTCTTATGAACCTCCTTGATATCTTGTCAGTTACGTCAAGATGCATGCACTTAAATTTGCACATCGTTGGCATAATGAAGCACTACCAAACATCTTTGACAACTATTTCCAGTATGCTAATGATATCAGTCTCAGTTATAACACAAGATATGCTACTAATAAAGATTTTTATAAGCCATGCACAAGAACCAGCAGGGCTATATCCGGCCAGAGAAATCTAAGCAGTTATGCCTACATGACGTTACTTTAAATGGTACGTATATACGAGAGGAAAATGCACACCTCCTGCGTAAGCATCTGCCGTCGTTGAGACGCAATATGTCTTTCCTTATAGAAGAACAAAAATGATGAACAGCCCCTGTTTAAACATCTGCTTTAGTACTTCAGAACTAATATCTACCGGGCGAATTCTTAGGGAATATACTGGCGTTACTTTGCTAATTACTTAGGTACATGCTTAGCCCCTGCGTAAGCATCTGAGTAATATGATCATTACTCGTCCTGCTGGCGAGTACTCAAGCATTAGAGAGAGATGGCAAGTGGCCTGTTAAGTGTCACAAATTAAAGGGGACGAGTTGGCTAGAGATGGTGTTCTAATATATCTTAAAAAGGCGGTCGATTTCCATCGGCCGAACGTGCGAATTTGAGCATCCGACATGCCTTTTGCGGCCGCCCACGAAGCGGCGCCGATGCGAAAACTATGGCTCCTATAAACTTTGGTATCTAGACCTGAAAAACTGAGGGCCTGACTGAGACATTGAGTAAAATACGACCTAGTAATGGCTGTGTTATTGGGCCAGCAGAGCAACGAACCCGCGTCCGTTCCTCGTGCAGGCTAGGCTTATCTTTGTATACGATAATGTCGGTAGGGCGCGAGGTATCGCTGTGTTTATAGTTTCTCATAGACAGTTTGATGCCCACGATAGAGTCCGCACTATCCTTCAGAAAGAATACCTGCCTAGGCGAGAGTAAGTTTGTAGATGAACTGCCCGCCGTTATTGTCATCTCTCCTAATCGTAAAGCTGCGAAAAAACGCGAGAACATTGCCCTAATTAGTTTTCTTTGAAAGCACGAAGAAAGTGTCTGCTCATACGCAGAAATTACCTGCTCTAAACGTTGGTAGCGTTATAGGTAATCTCCTGTCTAGAGTGGGGTTAAGTTTTGCATACCCTTTCAGGGCGCATTTTATCAATTCCGACTTTGAATTGTTTGGTCGGGCAATGAAGCTAAGCGATGTACGTAAGCCAGTGCAGAGACGTAAGTAGAAGTCGTCGCCGCACTGTAATTATTTTCCGCTAGGTACGCAACAAACAGCGCTTGTGCATCTGTTGGAATTGGAAATTGTTAAGTGGTTCTGCTCAAAACGTTAATCTCGAAGTGCTGAAAAATCCTCAGGCCTGTTGGTAGGTTTTAAGTGACAATGTGCTCAAACTGCCTGCTAAGAGTGTGGCTAGGGTATTTCCCAGTTGTCTGGTTGTAAATGAGGGGGGATTGTTGTGGGCAACGAATCCATTCCTCTCGTGAGAGACAAGAACCTCCCCACCTGCAAGCGAGAGAGCCTGTGAGCTAATACGTTGTGCCTAACCGGTACGTGTCGAGCCCTGAAATATATGCTCTGGGACTGACATATATACGAGAACCCACTGCCGTACTAAAGCTAGCAAAACTTTGTGTTTAGATGTTTGCTTGTCAATTACGTGTACGACGCTTTCATTATCTGAGTAAAACAATACCCGTTTATTTTTTAATCGCGCTGCCCACAAGTGTACACCCAAGACAATTTATGGGATAAAGCTCGAGTACGGAAATATCTTGTTGCTTCCATTTATCAGGCCACTTGCCATATGTCCCATGCGTGCCGAAGATAGCGCCAAAACCGCATGATTGGGCGGCATCTGTGTAAAAGGAAAGGACGCCGGATGAGGTCCAAACCTCTTCGAGAGACATTACATAACAAACATAACATAACATAACATTTTTATTCAGGAGGTACAACACAAATACAAAAACTTCCTGAATAGGGAAATCGTGAGGTTAACCCTGTATAAAAACAATTTCCCTAACTAAAAACTACAAAAGTTTAAAACGTTTATGGAACTAGATAAAATTTAATAGTTAAGATTTAATAAACATTCTTTAAATATTCAAATAAATTTTAAGTCTACTCTTGAAAACAGACAATGATTCGGCATGTACAATGTATCCTGGCAAGTCATTCCATTTCCTTACAATGCGAATGAAGAAAGAATATTTGTAACAATTACAAACCGCTCTTCTCAAGTAAAGTTTATAGTCGTGGTTAGCTCTTGTTCGCGTACAATTGGCAAACTCAAAGAAATCTGGGAAAGAGAGATAATCAATACCAAAAACTATCTTATAACATTGAACCAAAGATAGAAATTCTCTTCGCTTCTCTAGTGTTTGCCATTTCAATAAGCTGCAACGGTGTTCATAACTCATTTCGCCACGTTTCTGCCTTAAAGCGAGTCGTGAAGCTCTTCTTTGAACCTTTTCTAGAGCCGCAATATCCTTAACCAAGTACGGGCTCCAAACAGGAGCCGCATACTCAAGTATAGGCCTTACCAGTGACTTGTAGAGCTGCGAGAACACATCCTGGTTATTTGTTCCGATGGACCGCTTTATGATGCCTAATACCATATTTGCCTTATTTGCCGTTGCAAATTCATGCTTGCCCCAGGACAGGTCAGAAGAGATGGTTACTCCGAGGTCCTTAGTGTTCTCTACCGATCTAAATTGCCCTCCCAGCGAGTAAATAGGTTTGCCGTTTATCCTTTCTATGTGTGATACGTGTGACCTCGCATTTATCCGGATTAAAGTGCATCTGCCATTTATTTGCCTATGTGCCCAATCGATCTAGGTCACATTGCAGAGCAGGGATGTCAACATCCGGTGAACTGATTGAGCGGTAGATTTTAGTATCATCTGCATTAATCTTGACAGTGGATATCAAATCTGTCAAGATGTCATTTATGTAGATAATAAACAACATAGGGCCAAGAATTGTTCCTTGGGGTACCCCGGACTCTGATTTTGATTTTGATTTTGATTGACAGTTAAATGATGTTAGAAATTGTTGCCAAATCCTGAGGTCTTTTTAAACTTCTAAAGTAAGGCGGATAAAATACGTGGGTCTGGTAACTCCTATAGTGCGTAAGATTACTCAACCTGCGTAGAAAAACTCTGCCTGGTTTTATTATGGAGCAAGCAAAGTTCAATAGTCCGATCAACGATTGAAGCTCTTTAAGCGTGACTTTTTTACGGGACAAAAAGTGTATTGTAACCTCTCGGCATTTCTCAACCTTCTCTCTAGGGAACATGGCCTTGTGTTTTAAGCAATCTAGTTCTATGCCCGCAAAAGTAAGGACGTGAGCCGGGCCCACTGTGTTTTCGTCTGCCATAGGGACACCCAGTTCATGACAAAACTGTAAGAATCTGTTTTACTTTGCGACGCAAGTATCTAGTGATTTGTCAATGATCACGAAGTCATGCAAAATGTGTATGATGTCCAGAATTTGCAATTTGTTCTTCGCAACCCATTCCATCGCTCTACTAAGATCTTCAAATATTTGGCATGAACCTGAACACCCCATAGGCAGGGTTTTATCATAACACCATTTGTCTTTCAATTGAAAACCCAATAAGGGGTAATCCGAAGGATGTACTGGCACAATACGAAAAGCGCTTCTAACATCGGTTTTAACTGTTGAAAATTCGGGCAGAATACTATCGTTTATCGACGCTCCCTTTGGATACGATAAATGATGAATCATCCTGAATTCGCCTGGCGTTTTCTTGGGAATAACGCCGAGAGGGGAAATACGGAGATTTGCCAGCGGGGGGGGGGGGGGGGAATCAAAGGGTCCCTCGATACGACCCAATTCTCTTTAATTCTCTTTCTTTTCGTAATTTGTAATCAATCAGGATTCTCATAAGCGGAGCCTAAATTTGGAGCGGTAGACGTAATTCGGGGACCCTGATAATTAACCTTAAACCCTTCGGAAAAACCTTTGATTAAACAGCAAGCGCTGCGGGAGTTATAGCCTAATAAAACTCAGGAAGGAACCGCTACGTTAACAGGTGTGGGAAGCGCTGTTTGTAGGCATGGGTGGCTGCTTTGTTGTGGGAGTTCGCCCAGCCGGGGGCTTTTGCTGATGTTGGCAACGGAAGATTGGATGGTTGTGGCCAGACTTGAAGCAGTGGTGTTTAAAGGCGCACCTGTTGCAATGAGTCCCGTTATGGAACTTCCAGCAGTGGGTTCAGACACTTGTAGTATCCCGTCGCTTAATGTCTGGATGTTGGGCGAACCACCGCTTGGACGATGGCTTGAGATGCGGGCTCTTGGGGCGGGTCTAGAACAAACTGTATGTGAGGTGGGTTTACTGGGGTAAAAACCAGTCCAATGTCGCGCAGACTCTTCTTCACCGCTTCGGCTATCGCGTCGGTAATACCTTGTAGAGCGCCTTCAGGAACTCTTGCTTGTTGATGGTTGGCAGTACCTCCTGCTGACGAGGATGAGGCGATCTCTTGGCCGGTATTAGCGGGCACCTGGCAAAGCGTTGCTGGATGTTGTGTGGTCTCAACCGTCTCGGCAGCGCCTCGCCTACGTTTAGAAACCCGAGTACGATATGCGTTGTTGACTGCTGGCCTCTTTCCTTTGGGCTGCATTCTGGGAGGAGGTAGGTCTGGTTTAATAACACATCTCGCTCTATGCGCACAGAATAATTCAAAGAATAAACAGATCCAACATAAGGCGTAAATATATATCGGACTGCCAAAGGCGACAAAAGAAAACTTTTTGTTTTGAACTTGAGCTTGTTCTCCCGATGTGGGCTTGCAACAAAAGAGGCATTTCACGGGGCCTCGTCTTGTTAAGTATGTGTCGGTAGATCTAATGTCCCGGATAACCGGAAATCTCTCAGCTGGGAGCTGGGACTG
>OX419341.1:13379275-13389275 GCA_948470475.1 Galaxea fascicularis
CTGATTTACTTCGAAGGGGATTGAACTTTTCTCTCACACCACCACCACCGCCATCGCCAGAAGGCCTAACTTCAGGGAGTACTACTCTCCTGACGACATTAGTGAACTTGGACAACAACCAATGTACCAACCCTCTACACTAGAGAAGCTAAACCAAAGAGATCGCAAGGAATGTCGTTATAAACCTTCGAGAGAACCTTATTTAATTTCCTACGTGGACAGCTTAAAACAAGATATCAAGAAAGAAATACCACAAGGTCATCGATTTATACGGGACAATCTAAACAGACGCGAGAGAGCAGCCTTAAAGAGACTAAGTGACAATAGAGATATAGTCATTAAACCGGCAGACAGGGGGGGGGGGGGCTACAGTGATTCTTAATACGAATGATTATATTTCCGATGCAATGCGTCAACTCAACAATGAGGAGTATTACAAAAAAGTAGAAAAAGATCTCACTTCTGATCATGAACAGCTGATCAATCAGTGTATCGACGAATTGATAAACAACAAGGATTTGGACAAACGAAGAGGTCAGCTTCTAAGACCAACAAATTCAAGGACCCCGATTTTTTATATGCTCCCTAAAACCCATAAACCCAACAACCCGGGATGACCAGTCGTCTCTTCAGTTAACAGCCATACTGAAAAATTATCAGCTTATGTGGACGAATTCCTCAGGCCGTTGGCAGAAAATCTAACGTCACTCATAAAAGACACCACAGACTTTATCATACGATTGAAAAGATTAGGCAGAGTACCTGGAAGTTGTATTTTAGTTACATTGGACTAAAGATAGTGGAGGAGGAACTTGAAAAAACATCTCAAAGCCAACCTTAGCTTCGGCGAAAACATTAACGTGCCTCCTTGAGAAAGTACTCAAATTGAACAATTTCACATTTAATGGTGAGAATTTTATACAAGTTAAGGGCAGGCGGTGTTGGACACGACTCTCAAAGCATGCCGGGAGAAATTTCCGACAGATCTCATTTTCGCCTGATCGCGGAACAGTAAACAACTCCGTTGGGGAGAAGATAGTCAAGATACGAGGACTGCTTCCCATGCTCAAAGAAATCTCCGAAGATGTACACATTAATCGTTCGCGGGGCAAGTAACAGCTATAAATGCTTTCATTTACTGCATGGAACAACTCGGGCAAATCGCACTTAATTTCGATCGGCACTTTCTTCTTATGTGGAGTTATGTATGAGCTTTTTCGACTTATTGCTGACCAACAAGACACGCGCTATCATGGTGTTTGATGGATTTTCGTCGAACACAACAAGAGAAGTAGAATCCTCAAGGAAAAGGTGAGAATAATTCGAAAACAAAGCAATGTTGTGTTTTTAATCAAAAACTCATGCAAAGCTTGAGTAATCGAGTCTCAGTCGCTGTATTTTATTCAAGGGTTGGCCCTTTGGAGACAAGGAGAGAAAGACAAGGCAAGTATTTTTTTTTAAAAAAAGCAGTGGATGCAACAAATGAAATGGCCCTGAAGGTGTTTGAGGTATGCATAAGTTTTAAAATTCTTTTAGTTGTATTGGGGTATCGAGACAGACACCTATTTACACACACACTATATTATAAAAGATGAAGGTCACTGACCGAAACGTCTTTTTATAAAACATTTTATCTTTTTAATATTTTTTAGTGTACATATTTTCTTTCGCTCGAAGTTGTCGGTCCTCATTTTCCATACTAGTTTTAAATTTACTTCTCGAGGTTTGGACTGTGAATCCCTTCGGATCCTTCTGGTGCAGAAGCATCTCTGTTGGCTCGGTGCTAAATCTGAATGGATTCCCGTAAGCTCAGGCGTCCCTCAAGGGACTGTGTTCGGCCTTATCCTTTTCAATGTCTTCATCAATGATATAGTGGACAATATTAACTACGATATCCGATTATTTGCTGACGATTGTGTTTGTTATCGACAAATCCGCTCCCACGAAGACCATATATGGGCCCAGCGATGGAATATGAGATTTGAACCATCTAAGTGTAAAATTATGCACATTTCAAGGAAAACACATCACAAGTCCCACTACTTATACTCCTTACAGAACACAGCCCTTGACTCTGTCACACATACGAAATACCTAGGTGTGACCATCACTAATGATCTACGATGGAATCGTCATGTTGCTAACATTACTTGCAAGGCTAACCAAATGCTTGGCCTACTAAGACGAAATTTATCTGCTTGTAATCCAGCATTAAAAGAAGCAGCGTACATGAGTCTAGTCAGACCACTCATAGAATACGACAGCTGTGCTTGGGATCCCCACACTGAACAGCTTATTGCCGAAGTCGAAAAGATTCAACGTAGAGCAGCACGTTTTGTCCTTTCTGATTATGAAAGCTACGAGCCTGGCTCTATGTCGATGATGTTGAAAAAACTTGGCTGGCCACCTTTAAAGCTTCGCAGACAAATGGACATAGTAATTCTCTTTAATAATGGCTTAAATAATTTGGCCTCTCTTCCCTTCCTGGAATCACTCAAGAAACCCACCAGGAGATCAAGACACTCACATTGTGAACACTACATCCCACTCTCAGCTCGTACAAATTTGTACAAATACAGTTTTTTTTACCTAAAACACTAACTAACTGGAACAACTTACCTCAATCTATTATTGACCTGTCAACTAACCCAGGAGCGTTTCCGGACTCCATCGCATCATATTATTGTAATTGCTCGAAAGCACCGTGGAAACTTCAAGATCGGCCTTGTTAATGCAAACAGTGTTCGTGGTTTCAAATTCTATGAAGTAAAAACTTGGCTACTCTATGGAAGATTCGACGTTCTTGTTATTTCTGAGACCAAGATTGATGATTGAAGTTTTCCGGACAGTCCATTTCATATCAACGGTTATCGCCTATGTCACAACGATAGACAGGCTGGCGGCGGAAGGTTAATGATTTATGCTAGAAATGATGTTAGAGTGAGACAGCTCGAAGGAATGTCCCTTGAAGATTTGTCCACCTTTAAAACAGAGTTTTAGTTCTCAAAATCAAACTCGGAATGGTTGTTGGTGTTAACAAACCTCCGTTTGTACCGACATCTCGTTGGATCAATGAGCTGTCATCACTCTTTGAAGCAGTGGCGACGCTTTCAGATACTGTGTTTTACGCTGGGGATTTTAATGCGGATCTGTTACATCCAGACAAGCCTCCAAAAGATGGTAGAGGTAGAAGCCTCATAGACTTGTTGGATATCTTTGATCTCAATCAGTGCTTAATTACCAAAGCCACTCGTACGACCAAAACAATTTGGTTGAATTTGGTAGTCAACTAGAAAGCTTTTGCTACTTTGACCACTATACACATTTTACAATCTGTATTATATTATCTTGTAATCATCTGTTATACTTTTCTTTCTATGTTAATTTTATGTCAATAGTGTGAAATAAATGAACCTGAAACAACTGAGACACTACTCGATCTCACCCTGACTAATAATAAGACAAGGACTCTGACATCCGGTGTGGTGGATACTCAGATCAGTGATCATTCGCTGGTTTTTGCTGTCTTGCGGCGGTCTGTGGCGCCCAGATCGCGTTCAAGAAAAATAAAAATTTTCAAACAAAAAAAAGTTGTGCAGGATTTACATATGGCACCTTTCTCCATAATGAATCTATTTGATGATGTAAATGACAAACTTTTCGCCTTTGAACAACTGAACAATGACAAGTTGGAGGAGCATGCCCTCTTAAACAGACCATTGTCAGGGGCAATCAAGTCCCATATATGAATGATCAATGGCGTAAGGCAATTAGACATCGAAGTTATGGCGGAAATTTACCAAAGATTGCACGGACACAAATAACGAACAGTATAAAATTCAGCGTAATAAATGCACCTCACTACAAAGGAAAGCGATAAAAGAACACTTTTTTGAAAAAGTCAATATCGTCTGAGAACCCACGTGAGTTCTGGAATACGTACCGCTCATTCTTTCATGGTAAAACGAAGCAGGCTAATGATATTATATATCCTTGAGGAAAATGATGTTGTCACAACTGAGAAGAGTGCAGTTGCAGAGCTTTTTAACATTCACTTTATTCAAGCCGCTAACAGTGTCGCATGGATAAATGAGAACGACTATGGACAGAACTGTCGATTCGGAGCAAGAGAGCACACACTTAGAAGAACACACTGGGTTTATTACGATCAACTGAGAGTGAAAAGCCAGCGCCCTTGTGACAACATGGCTACCTAATTTATACCAATTAAGAACAATACGTGATACATAACAAACATTCCTACATGAGGTTCACGCATATTCTACATCCCCCTTTGTGAAACAAATTGATCCAGACTGTAATGAAACTAAAGAAACCGAATGAAAGTAAATAAGCACACAGTGAAGGAAAACGAACGAAACTAATTATGCATATGCATGTTCATCAATCCTAACAGTCAATATCTAATCAAATCCGAGAATAGAACTTAAGCGAGTTTCTCCAATCAAGCAACAAAATCTTGATATCTCGTATTTGGTTTCGAGATCCGTCCAGACCTAGTGATGACAAGTGGTCTTTGAGCATTGACGCGCGAGGGGCAACTGGAACCAGACACATTTGTCGTAGACGGTTTTGATGGAGATTTAAGTGGGGTCTCGGGTCTGACAGGGGTCCTCTGAGGAGAATGCCCAGGGACTGGAGACTTGGCTGGTGTCACAGGTGGAGACTCAACAGAGGAGAAAGGAGAAGTGATCTGGGTGGCTGCTGCAGGAAAAGCAGGAACATTCCCATTGGTTTCTCCAGGAGGAGCAGGAGCACGTTCTGGAACAGCCAAAAGATGTCTGCGATTTCTTCGGTACTTTCTCTCTCCAACGTTAACGATGTAGGACCGCGGGTCTGCAGTAGGTTGTTTCACAATACCAACTTTGTCATAACCTTTGTTAGTCTGAAGTCTCACAACCTGCTGAGGATTGAGAGGTGGAAGAGGTTTGGCACCACGATCGTAAAAGGCCTTTTGCTGCATACGCTTAGATTTGAGGTGCGAGGAAACATGTTTGTTGTTGAGGGCCCTGGGAGCAAGGAGCTTCTTAGCAACTGGAAGAAGGCACCTGGTGCGGCGGGACATCAAACGCTGCACAGGGAAACCAAGAACTTGATCTCGTGGGACATTCCTGAGATTAAGAAGGCTAAGCAGAGGATCTGAACCATCCTTCTTGCATTTGTCAAGCAGGTTCTTGGCTTGCTTCACTGCATTCTCAACCAGGCCATTGGACTGTGGGAAGTGGGGGCTACTGGTCACATGATGAAAATTCCATTCTTCAGCAAAGCTTCTAAATTCTCTACTGGAAAATTGGGGGCCATTGTCGGTCAGCAACCTGCATGGAATTCCATGAACAGAGAAATGACACTTCATCTTCTGAATCACGGTTTTGGCAGATAAATCACGGAGAGAATTCATCTCGAACCAGCCGGAATATGAGTCAACCAGAATTAAGTATTGCGCTGATTGCCAATCAAATATGTCTGCACTAACAAGGGACCACGGAAGCTCCGGAACTGGATGGATGAGAAGCGGTTCTTTCTGCTGGTGTGGCTTTGCACTGTTGCAAGGCTGACACGAGGCTATCGTAGAATCAATTTCCAGCATCATGGAGGGCCAGTACACAATATCTTTTGCTCTTCTCTTAGTAGCATCTGTCCCTGGATGCCCTTTATGAAGAAGCTGGATGTATTCTTTGCGCAAGGAATATGGAATCACAACTCTGAGGCCTTTCAGAATCACACCATTGTCAACAACCAGCTCATCTCTTATAGGGAAGTAGGCTTTAACATCTGGGGGTACACTCTTGAGCTTTGACGGCCAGCCATTTGCAATGAAATGAGCCACTTTCTGCATAACAGGATCTTCAAGGGTACGACTCTGGAGCTCGGCCATGCGCAAGGGAGAGATCGACGAGAAAGATAGAACATCAAGCTGATCCTCATCCTCTACACCAGGTTCATCAGTAATATAAGCTCTTGACAATGCGTCCGCTACGTGAAGCTCAGTACCTCTTTTGTAAATGAACTTCAAATTGTACCTCTGAAGCTGTAACAGCATACGTTGCAGACGGGCAGGTGCAGTGTGAAGAGGCTTGTTGACAATTGCAGTAATAGGCTTGTGGTCAGTTTCAATGATGGCTTCTCGACCATAAATGAAATCATGAAAATTCTTGCATGCAAATGTCGCAGCAAGCAGTTCTTTCTCAATCTGCGCGTATCGAGATTCGGCTTCCGTGAGAGCACGCGAGGCATAGGCCACAGGGTTCCCATCCTGGAGGCATACAGCACCAAGACCACTCTTAGAGGCATCGACAGACAGCGTAACAGGCTTTAAGTGGTTGAAGAATCTAAGGACTGGTGCTTGCGAGATGTCCGATTTCAGAGCTTCAAAAGCTTGTTGCTGAGGTTCCTCCCAAGTCCAGTGTATGTCATTCCGAAGCAATTGGCGTAGTGGCGCAGTCTTATCACTAAGATTGCTGATGAACTTGTGGAGATAGTTGATCATGCCAAGAAATCGGCGTAGTGCCTCAGGGCTGTCAGGAGGTGACATTTCCTTTATGGCTTTGACCTTAGCTTCGTCAGGTTTGAGACCTTCTTTGGTGAAAAGGTGCCCAACATAAGGTACTTGATCGAGGCGGAACTTGCATTTCTTCGGAGTTAGCTTCAAATTGACTTCACGCGCTCTCTGTAGAACTTTTCTAAGATTAGCATCATGTGCCACAGTTCCTTCTCTCCATACCAACAAGTCATCCACAACGATAGCACAGGGATACCCAGCAAACAGCTCTTCCATTGCGCGCTGGAAAACTTCCGATGCAGAGGTAATACCAAACGGCATGCGAAGGAATCTGTACCGCCCGAACGGTGTGCTGAAGGTTGTGAGGAGCGAAGACTCGTAGTCTAAATTAATTTGCCAGAAACCACTCCTCGCATCAAGAGTTGAGAATACTGTGGCATTAGGCATGCGCGAGGCAACATCTTCGACCGATCTCATGGGATGGTGAGGTCTTCTAAGGGCTTTGTTGAGATCTCGTGGATCTATGCAAATGCGAATGCTACCATCTTTCTTCCTCGCAGCTACCATCTGTGAGACCCACTCGGTTGGTTCAGACACGGGTGTGATCACTCCAATTTTAACCATCCTCTCTAACTCTCTTTTCACGCACTCTTCCATTGCAAGGGGTACTTTACGTGGTGGTCTGACAACAGGAGTACAGTTAGGGTCGAGCCTCATCTTGTAAACAACAGGTAGGTTACCAAGATGGTCTTCAAATAAATCCTTATATTCGTTAAAAACTGCTGCTTGAAAAGCATCAACGGCATCAACTTCATGGACCTCGCTGTGCAATTGAACCAAATCCATGTTTAAAGAATCCGCGAGACCAAGCAAAGGTGTTACTGGTCGGTCAACAACATGAAATTCCAGGTTGCGTTTAGTAGACTTCAAATGGCAGTCGAAATTTGTAGTACCGAGTGTGGATAACGTGTCACCACCATAAGCAACCAATTGCACCGCCTTCGACTGATTTATTTCCTCGCCATTGCTGAGCTTTGTAAATAAATCCAATGTAATGACATTGCATTTAGCACCAGTGTCAATTTTCAGCTCCACTAGTTTGCCATTAATTTCCATTGTGCAGAAAATCTCACGTTTACGCCTTGACTCGGTGACAGCGTCGATAACAAACAAATCATCTTCGCCTTGATCATTAGGAAGCTCAGGGGAAATTTCGTTGACGGACGTCACGTTTCTGCGACTTGACCGTTGTCCACGAAAACCTCGACGGGTGCTTGCTTTCTTAGAACGACAAACTTTCTCAAAATGGTTTAGTTTTCCGCAATAAAGACATTTTCTACCGAACGCTGCGCAGGACTTCAGCTTTGCTGGATGATCTCCGCCACAATTCTTGCAGTTACGAACGTCAGGCTTCGATGCCTCTTTGGATGCGAAAACTTTTTTTTCTCTGCCAACGCTGTGGACTTCATCTTTGTAAACGGCAGGCAAGCTGGAAAGCTCGGTGTTGTCTCTGTCGGACAATTCATTAACAATACCGATTTCAATGGCGCGGTCGAGCGTGAGGTCTCTCTCTTTCAAAAGCTGCTTCCTAACGAACGAAGAAGAAACGCCACAAACTATTTTGTCACGGATGAGCTCGTCCTTTAGAGTACCGTACTCACACGTGACTGCTAAAATTCTCAGGTCAGCTACAAAGGACTGAAACGGCTCGCCTTGCTTCTGTGTTCTTGTGTTAAATTTGTGCCTTTCCATAATAACGTTTCCACGAGGGTCGCAGATTTCAGCGAATTTTCGTTTCAATGTGGCAATACTCTCACGAGATTCAGCCGGTACACGAATAGAGTTATCCGAATTAAGAACGGCGGGCGCGTAGACGAATGATTTCTCCTTCTCGATAGCTTCTCTTCCCGCTAAATTTAAGAAGATGTACGCTTTCGTCTTGTCATTCTTGTCCCCATGAGCGGCAGCAATAAATATTTCCACTTCTTGCACGAAATTCTTCCAATTCAGAGCGACATTGCCCTCGAAGCTAAGCGGCTCGGGCTTGCGGAGTCCTTCTGCCATGTTGAACACCAGGAAAACACAGTCAATGTATCAGGAAAGCCGGGAAACGTAGTACTTTACTCCTGACACCATGTCGATTCGGAGCAAGAGAGCACACACTTAGAAGAACACACTGGGTTTATTACGATCAACTGAGAGTGAAAAGCCAGCGCCCTTGTGACAACATGGCTACCTAATTTATACCAATTAAGAACAATACGTGATACATAACAAACATTCCTACATGAGGTTCACGCATATTCAACAATCATCCTAGTATTATTGCCATTCATTAACATTATAGGGACATCAACACGCCACTCTCTTTTGATTTTCACTGTACCAACTGCGTGCAGGTTGAAAAATTGCTTAAAGAAGTTAATGTGAGCAAGTCGAGTAGTCACGACATGATACCGCCACGACTAGTCAAAGCATCGGCAGTTGTGATAGCTGAGCCCATTGCTAATATATTTAATGCCTCAATTGCTCAAGGTTGCTATCCGAGTGTATTATTTGTTGGGGAGACAGCAGAGAGTCAAGATTGGGGACACCTTTTCCAGCTGCCACCTTTGCCAGTGTTTTTTTTAATTTATTCATCAACGACTTGTTTTACTCGGTTACACGAGGTAAAGTTCACGCATATAAGGACGATCATCAGTTATACTTCTCTGATGTTGACCCAGTAGCTCTAGGGAACTGTATTTGTCGTGAAGTGAGAGTTGTAAATGAGTGGTATCGCAACAATAGAATGATTGTAAATGAGACAATTAAACATCAGGCTATAGCCTTGGGAAAAACAGGCCACTCTTTCTCTTTTCCATTTAAAGATTCTTTGGATATATTTGGAATAAATATTGACAATAGGCTGTGTTTTGATAATTATATATCAACTAATTGTAAGAAGATAAATGGTCAGTTTAATGTAATGCTAAGATTTCGTAAACTCATCTCTAAAGATTTTTTATACGAGGCTTTTGTTATGCCTCATTTTAACTATTGTTCGCATGTATGGCACTTTTGTGGTGCGCGTAGTACTGAGAAGATAGAATTCTTACATTTATCTTGCAGGATTACAATTCTCTACATGACTCTCTACGTAGCAAAGTAAACTCCAAATCTCTGTATAAAAGACGTCTTCAGACTTTGAATTCTTAATAACATTGTACAAGAGCTTTCCGGTCTCTGTCCTATAGTCTACGCGGTAATTAAGTACTTCTTATGGTCTTTACTCCTTTTCATACATGGCTTCAAAACTGTGGAACTTTCTTCCGGATTCTTTTAGAACTTCTGACTTTCCTACCCTGCTAGCAGAGGTTTCTTTCTGGCTACTCTTTTAACATGTACGAATCGTTCGCGTCTCTTGTATTTTGCGTGGTCGGCTTGTTTACTTCCCCGGGAGAAACCTCTGCCACGAGCCGCTTACATTTGCCGTTGAGC
>OX419341.1:13394275-13414275 GCA_948470475.1 Galaxea fascicularis
CGTCAATATCCTCTGCCGATGTAAAGCTCCTGTCATCGGTAATACTGAAGATATCGAAACAAAATCAAATGAAGAATGATCGTCGCAGTTGTGATCGCAGTTTTTGCAATTGCGTAAAGAAGCCTGAAAAAAATTCAGAACTTCAACGGGGCTTGAACCCGTGACCTCGCGATTCCGGTGCGATGTTCTACCAACTGAGCTATGAAGCCACTGACGTTGGGAGCAGGTCAATTTTGGGTTCATATGTCCTCATGAAAGACATGTAAGTGAATAATGCATGTGAAAGAAATCACATGTGAACTGCGGATATGAAATCAAATGAAGAATGATCGTCGCAGTTGTGATCGCAATATTTGCAATTGCGTAAAGAAGCCTAAAAAAAATTCAGGACTTCAACAGGGCTTGAACCCGTGACCTCGCGATTCAGGTGCGATGCTCTACCAACTGAGCTATGAAGCCACTGACGTTGGGAGCAGGTCAATTTTGGGTTCATACCCGATAAGTTGGAAGAAAACCCTTCCTCGAAGGGAAAAGGTGGTGTAAAACGCCCAAGCACGAGTCAAGAAACTGACAACCACGTTTTGGCCAAAAAGCTCGCCAAAGAAGGCTCGAGCTCCATGAGCGAGCAAAATACCTCTGACAATGAGGATGTTCAAACTCTCAGGAGAGGGTGTAGAAACTGAAAATGGCGATGAAGATGACATTTTCACAGAATTACAGAAGGAGTACGAGTCTGAAGGCTCGTTTGGCGATAACTTGCAAAACCCCCAGCCAAGTTACTTGGCAAAATTTTTCGCACACGTTGGCCGGAAAAAGTTCTCAAAGAGAAGCTCGAGCGACAAGCTCGACGGGAAAACTGTGATAACGTAACATCAAACTAACCGGAGTTTAACTCGGGTATCTGGCGCAAGCTGCGTGAACACCCAGAAGAGGGATTTACAATTGTACAAGATGCAGCAAGCCCTTGTAAAGGGCATTATCCCGGTGGCCCGCTTCACTGACCTGACCATGCCAGGAAAGAGAGTATCTGACAAAGAGGGCGTACAATAAAATACAACAATTTGGACTTGATGCAATGTCGCTGCTAACACATGTGAATTATGAGTTCAACATGTAGCGAAAACAACTCATGAAGCCGGATATAGGCAAAGATTATGTCTCGCTTTGTTCGCCTCATGTACCTTTCACAGATCCATTATTTGGAGATGGCCTCCAGAAACAGCTGAAAGACATTGGCGATGTCAATAAAAAAGGGCAAAGGTCCAAAGTTATAGAGGCCTTGAAAGAAATACCTCGAATTACAACAACAACAACAACAACAACAGTAACAGCAATTCCTTTTCACAACGTCACTCAAAAAACTTGAAAAAGACCTTCACGGCACAAGAATTTCTCCAAAATGAACGTAAACAAGAAGCAGCCACAGTAAACTCTCCTAATGCCATGGTAAATACTACTCTGTGTAGAGTTAAACATTTTGTTTCTGGAAACATTGCTTATCATGTATGGATTGGAGGTGTATTACATCAGACCCAAGCATCCTTGAGATTGTATCAGGGTACCATACTGATTTTGAAAGGTTACCATACCAATCTTTTGTGCCCAATGTAAAATACTCTAAAGGTGATGCCTACATCATTGAGACAGAAGTCATGAAACTCCTTGATAAAGGTGTTGTAACTGAGACAACACACTCTAAGGGAGAATTTCTATCAACAGTCTTAACCAGGCCTAAAAAAAGGTGGGTCTCACAGGCTCATCTTGAACCTTAAAAATCTAGATGAGTTTGTTACTTACCAGCATTTCAAAATGGAATCACACCATTCGGCAGCACAGTTACTAAAAAAGAACTACTGAATGGCAGTTCTGGATCTCAAGGATGCTTATTACTCGGTTCCAGTAGACATGGAACATAGAAAATATCTTCTTTAATGGTACCCTTAACGAGTTCACATGTCTTCCGAATGGCTTAGCTTCAGCACCAAGGGTTTTCACAAAACTCATGAAACCTGTTTATGCAACTCTTACAAGGGTGTCTTATTGTGGGGTACATAGATGACACCCGTTTGCTTGCAGAAACCCCACAAAAATTATCTGAAGTAGTTGCATGCACTGTTGCCCTACTTAAGTCATTAGGCTTTACAATCCATGAAACCAAATCTGTGACTACACCATATCGTCAATTTCTCGGGTTTCATTCTCAATTCTAGGGATGTGACCATCTGTATGGTCCCTGGAAAAGCAGAACTAATAATATCAAAGTGGTACTGTCTAATGCATTTAAAGGGCCTGTCCAAATTAGAGAGGTGGCCTCAGCGATGGGTTGATGGTATCCAGCTTCGTAGGGGTTTACTATGGGCCACTTTTTTATAGGTCCTTAGTGAACATTAAAACAGATGCTCTGCAAGCTAATGGTTGGAATCTTGAAGGGAAAGTGATACTCTCCCCTCTGTTCAAAAGGGACCCCATGTGGTGGACCATCAATGTCGATAAGTTTTACAAACATCATCACACTACAAACCCCCAATTTGACCCTGACAACTGATAGTTCCCTGACAGGCTGGGGTACAGTGATTATTACCTACTTAGAGTTAAAAGCCACCCCATTAGGCCTACAAGCACTCTCCAGTCACCTAAAAAATTGTCACATTAAAGTGCTATGTGACAAGTCAACAGCAGTGTCATATATTCGGAATATGCGTGGTTCTAAATCTAGAAACTGCAATGACATAACTAGGGAGATCATAATGTGGTGTATGGAGACTCAACTATATTTGTCAGTCTCTCACATACCAGGGAAACTCGACACCGCGGCAGATAAGGCTAGTAGAGAATTTCAAAACAACAACACAGAATGGTCCCTAGATCCCACCATTTTCAATGAGCTTACATCTAGGTGGGGTGAACCGGAAATAGACATGTTTGCCTCTCGGCTAAATCACAAACTCACATCTTATGAAGCCTGGAAACCTGACCCTGGTGCAGTAGCCATCGATGCCCTTACTTTAGATTGATCAAAATATAACCTCATTTACCGTTTCCTTCCCTTCAGCCTCATAGGCAAAGTCCTTCTGTTTATTCAGAAAGCCAAACAACAGCCATACTAGTGTACCCCTACTGGCCTACTCAGGTGTGGTACCCACAACTGTTACAGATGAAGAAGTCCCTAGCACTGACAATCAAAATGCACCAGAAAACTCTTCCTCATCAACCGGAGCTTGTTCGTCTACTGTATCCCAAGCTTCAACTTCATGGATGTCTATTGTCAGGAGTGGAGAACCCTTAGACATTATCATGACATCTTGGGGAGATGGCACTCGCAAACAGTACTGCACTTATGCTTCAACCTGGGTGAAGTTCTGCTCTGATAATACCGTTAGCCTCGTGATTCCAACATTACAGCAAGTCCTTCATTTGCTCACTTTGCAATCAAAACGTGCACTATCTACCTTCATAAAGATAGAGGGTGTGAGAGTCGGTGATCATCCTTTAGTATCAAGATTTATGACTGGACTGTTTAATCAAACGCCGGCCCTGTCACGTCACACAGAGACTTGGGACACCCAAATCATTCTTTACCACCTGAGAACTTTTTCAGCTATTGACAGTCTACCACTTGAACAGCTTACTCTGAAATTAGTAATGCTTATAGCTCTTCTCTAAGCACAAAGATTCCAGACTTTGCAGTCCTTGTCTTTGGATAGAATGAGTTCTGCTCCTGGAAAGTACACCTTTCATGTTTCCTCAATTTTGAAACAAACAACTGCAAAGGGAGGACACAATAGGCACTTACGTCTTGTTACCTTTCACAGTTAAACTTAAGATTAAAGACTTTGTGCTGTGGAGCTCCTTACAGACTACCTCAACAGAACATCCCCACTGAGGAAAGAGACAAAGCAGCTGCTCATTTGCCATACCAAACAGCGTGGCCCTGCTTCAAGATATACTATATCACGCTGGATTAAGCAGACCATGAAGGCTGCAGGCATTAGCACTAATGTATTCTAACCCCACAGCACTAGGCGTGCAGCTATTTCAGCGGTAAAAGCCTCGAATATTCCCGTTTAAGTTATTATGAACACTGCAGGGTGGCATTCGGACTCTACCTTTGTAAAATACTATGATTGGCCTGTTCAAACTGAGCATACATTTGCTGAGGCCATTCTTGAAACTAAGATGTAATAGTGTTTCCGCTGTTGCGTCACTCTAGTTACATAATGTAACCGACGTTTGAGCATATTTTAGCGGGTGTATTTGTTTATTATCTCACTACGTTTTAGTAGAGCATTTCATTTAATGGTTGTGTTGGACTTACCTTTTATGACTTGGGGTTCTTTTGGGGGGCTTTGAGCTTTGCGAGGTAGCATTGTAAAATTAAATAAGACTTACCTGGAAGTCGATATTTGATTGAGATTCTGCTGTAGCATTTACAGGAATGAGGAGGTCACATCCCACCCAGTCCCAGCCTCAGTTTACTTGTGCCTGTGACCTCTCATTCCTGTCTGTCAAAGCCCCACAAAACCGCTTTCAAGACTGAGCTCGGATACCGCATGCTTGCTATCTCAAGTGACCTCCTCATTCCTGCAAACGCTACGGTAGAATCTCAATCAAACATCGACTTCCAGGGAAGTCTCGTTTAATTTTGCAATTTTTAGGGTTCCGCCACTGTTCTCCTTGTCAACTTTCCTTGGATTGATAGTTAACACCTGATATTTATCTGGATTAGCTAAAAACATTGTTCTTATACCATTCCAAAGCAATCTTGCCCTGTGTTTTAGCCGTGATTCAACTATATCGTGAGTTTTTCCTGCCACATACATCTGATGATCGTCAACTTACATGGTGTAACTAGGCCCATTAACAAACATTGTCATATCTTTCTGGAATATGTTCCAAAAAGTCAATCAAGGTTCCCTTAAATCGATTAAGGGCTCTGATAGACTAAAAATAGATTGGAAGATAATCTTCAACGGAATGGCGACTAGTCCCTCTGAGTCATATGGCTTACTTGTCGTACCAAGAATAGCCCACCTCTTGAACGCGGAAACTTAACAGGATGTCATAATTAGAGGAGACAGCGGTGGACCAGCATAAAGACAGTCATTAAGACTGTGTAGTTCCTTCTGCTCTAGAACCGGCATTATAAACCGGAAAGACCCTTAACTTTCTTTAAGTGATGCTACGTTGACAGGGCAGTGAAGCGTGTGGAAATCCATCGTTGGATCGGATTCGGAGCCACCCTTGATTTTGAAATAATTATAATGGATCTACTTCGCCAAAAGTTGCATTTTTTTTCAGAGAAATAGTAAATGTAGGTTACCGCGCTAGTTTTTGAGCTATTACCGCTTTAAGCTAAAATTACTGATGCTTAAAACAGCATGTATTGTTGCTATAGTAACCTATTGTGTAAAAGGAATTTCATAATTTCTCGATCAGTGATTGGGCATTTGTTTGATGCCATGAAAAGGTAACACATAGAAAGATTGATTGTAATGGTTCATCAAGGTAAAAAGTGATAAAAAATTCTGGAAATCGTTTCTGGTGTTAGCCACCTCAGAGGGCGAGGCGGCACGCGGCCGGCTCTTGGAACAACTCACAGGATGAGAAAACAATAAACAAACAACTGAAACAATGAAACCTAGCCCTGAAACATGGAGCTTCGAGTTAATAAGAACCAATGAAATAAGAGGTTTCTGAGAGGTGCGTGGCAACTACAGGGGGCCAACCTTAAAAGGGGCAGTTCCTTTCACGTGAGCTCGCTGACTGTCAACGATGGGGCATTGATCAAGAGATAACGTTAGCTTTTTGCAGGGACAAAATTTTTATCGCGCTAAAAGCTGCATGACAGTTGGTGTGAAGTCTCTTGATCAATGCTGCATCGTTGACGACCCCATTGCAAATTGCCCCCGATCAATAAAAATAAGTTATTAGCGAACTTTAGCGGTGTTTGGGGGCGAAATCATCTAGGCCAAAGAAGCTTCTTGAAGCATAACCACAACAGTCCACAAGGAAAATGATTATTGCATCCTTCAAAGATAATCATCTTGCGTAGGACAAAGATCACGAGGAATATGGGCGCCCTCGCCAGGTGTGGTCATGAACGTGCGTTCTCTTCCTGCAACGTGCCTCGTAAACAGTGCACTCGAAATGGCCTGTTCCCGCTTTATGTTTCTGCTACAAGTCCACAGGTTGGTGAACAGAGCCTTCAGAATGGTAATCATTCCAGAGTTCAAAGCAAGTAGCAAATCATTTAAATAAAAATTTCGACGCAAGTTTCTCAATTTGTGCCAATAACGCTTTCAAAACTGGCAGTAATAATATTTCAACTTGCACTTGTGTTGTTCCCGGCAATTGCTGTGAGGATGCCAGGCTCGTAAGGTGTGATTGTGTGAAGATTAAGTGAATGAACTTCGGTTTGATTCAGTGACCTCAATCTAGTACGTGAGCGGTTACTCTTTAACTTGTTTGTCGGCAAGTGTAGTAACTCAAGTGGAATGTTATAATGGCATCACGCAATCAAACCGCTAATGATCTAATATTTTAGTTGTTTAATTGAGCAGATAACTGCCGTTTTACAGCTTTTACGGGCTTATCACCTATTTATTTAACATGTCCAGCCGTGCTGTACATTTCCTTGTTAAATGTCATTCCATTACAACAGCATTGATATATGATTTCCAATGCAGCTTACTAAGTTCTGCGAGTGTTTCAAGAACCGTTAAATAAATTAAAGTTGCCGGCTTTTGGACTTTCACTAATATTATTCCATATGCATTACGCAGTAAGAAAAGTGCAAACGGCATAAAAAAAATCTCATTTATTAATTTAACAACTTTTTTTCCATTAAGTAGATTGAAATTTTAATCCTTTTAGTCGTTTGAAAAAGGTAATCCGATGCATTACCTACGTTTTGACAGTTGACACCACGGTATCACGTGCAAACTTATACTTATACTACTCGCGTTATGCTTCGGTGAGCTAAGAAACGTTCAAAAGTTTTAAAAAGTTGACCATTAATTCCGCAAGGGTTTGTTTGGTTCCCGGTAAAATTTTGCAGAATTGGAATTATACTGATTAGAGATGTGATTGGTTTAGGAAGGAAAATTATAAAACTGTATGAGATGGATTGTGAGTGTGAGTGGGAGGGCAAGGCTTTCTTCAACCCCATTAAAGAAGCTTGTTTCATCGTCTCACGTTTGTGTTTGGCCTCTATACTATTTCTCAGATCCTTCTGTCTTATTTTAGCCATGCATGTATGTGATGAGATCATAGGCTAAGGTTTTCTTTGATGTCCTAATTTTAAACGTCACTTACGAACTAAAACAAGCCTTTAAGAGAGTCCCCTATACTTTTTTTGTGAAACGTGATTGGGACTCAAACTCCTTCAGTCCTTTCACTGATTGGGCCACTAGTTGCCTAACTCGCCTTTTCTTATTATTTCTGGCTGCCGGTGTTAATTGCCAGAAGTCCTTTTTCGTGTTGTAGAAAACATTTTCAGTCTCTGCAATTCTCTGCTATAGCAGCGTCCGTTCAGCATTTGCTTGTTGAAGCTGAGCTACGACTTCATTCAGCTGAGTAATAATGGAGTTGTGCTGAATTCTCAAATTGTGGTTCTCTTCCCGAAGACGCCTTATTTCGGCCTCATAAACCTCTGTAAGAGAGGGCTTTATCTGTGCCGCTGCGCAACTCTGAGCTCGATTGTGTTGAAAATGAGTTACAAAATTCCCACCACCAAGGGACTTTACCTTAAATTTCGACAACATTACTTAGTGAGCATCAGTCCTCATCACCCGGACGTTTTTCTAGTTATCATTATTTGCGTCTTGTGTTCATTCATGGATAACTAAAACAAAGCGATTGCTTTCAACGGAATGCCGATCGCTCTTTTGTTGTCTTCGTCAAATGAAACAGAAACAATTACCCACCCACACATAAGATCGCCTTTAAGTCTGCGAAAAATACTCGAAAAGCGGATTTTTACAACCAAGGGTAGTATTTTAACAGCTATTAGCTTTTGTCATCTTGAGAACGTATCAAAGCAAATAAAGAGGCGCGCGCAAACTGAAATCGCTTGAAAGTTAGCAAAGGATCATTTTTATTTAAGGAGGCGAGAAAATAACCATCTATTGTTTGATTCGTTCCCTATTAAGCGGCGGCACGTATCACTTTAAAATTATGCGAATTGATCGATATCAATGAAAGAATATTGCCATCTTCAGGCTACATAAAACCTTCATAAAGTGGCGTTCAGTTATTCATCTCTTAGATGTAGACATAGATAGAGTGAGGGTAACCTGCAAGGGCGGTCAGTCTTTCTGGCTTAATGTTTCATGGTTGGATCGTAAAATTAAGAACGTTGAATAAAATGAAAGGAAGCCTTGTTTTGTGCGTGCTGAGATCGACGGCCATAAATTTGCATAACGTTCGGAAGCCATGAGTACAGCCCGAAAAGTTCGATAATTTTCAACTCTAAGGGCACGCCTACAAGTTTGCCTTAAGGTTTCGTTGTTCTTTTGCGAAATCGCGACCGAAGTTGTCAAGCATTTTGTTGCTCGGTCACAGTGATGAAATTGCCTTCTCTTCATATCTGAAATTCAAGTCCTGTTACCGAGATAAAAGTGATGACGCTGCCATGCAGGCGTGAAATCTAATGAACAAGCCTAGCGACTATTTTTTTTAATCGATATCAATGAAAGAATATTGCTGTTTTTTTTTTTTTTTGCGAGTAGTGCCATTAAATCTGTTAAATGCCAAATTCGGCCGCGGTTTAAATACTTTGTAAACATTTGCGTCGTCATATGATGGTTTCTTTTTGGGTTTCCTTTCGAAATTCATCATTGTTGAAACCAATGTGTCGGCTTATCTTAGCATCGATGGGAATAAATGCGAGTAGCGTACATCCAAATATTCCGACATGCATTCGAGTGTAAGCCGTAACGTAACAAGGATCGTCGGTGGAAAATGGCGTTTGAGTTCGGGATAGGCGTTTGTGATCGTGGATAAATAAAGGCTTCTTGTCTTGTCTTGTCTTGCCGTCTGGAAAATCAGATGCCATCTGCAGGCTACATAAAACGTTCATAAAGTTGCGATCAGTTATTCATCTCTTAAAGAATTCAAATTTATCTCGGTTTTTGTTTTAGTTTTGTCTTTTTTTTTTTCAGTGGATGAAAAAAACTCGCTAATGTAGTTTCAGTGCGCACCGAACGCAAACCAAGACCCTATTCTAACATTGTGAGATCTGAAACCGGGCTGCCTGTAAATTTTACGGAATGAGTTTTAATTCAAACAATTTTCATTGAGTTCATCACTCTTTGCCAGTCTCTCAGTTGCGACAAACTTCCGTGTCTTGACTGACCTTCCCTGAGTAGCAAGTCACCTCAAATAAAAAGTAACTGTCACCCCTCCCCCGGGTAAGATTTGACATGAACGCGCTTTCGCCAAATTTTCAAATTTCGGACTCGTGCAGTGATCGACTATTTTTGAATTTCCCTCGTGAATTTCGCTATTGTAATAACAGCGAGTTCGAATTTCCCTCGTGAAATAACAAGCCTTTGTTTAAGCTATTGTTTCAAGATCTCCTTTTATGGCCGTATTGGCGACACTAAACAAAAAGCATTGTCCTTGAATTTGATCAGCTTTTCTTGATACGAGTTTCTCGTGAAACATGATTTAGGTTTATTTATTTACTCGTGATTCGTGATTGCCCATGTTTGATTTTTGCGTGAACGTGAACGAATTTTGGGAATTATCCGTGAAGCGTGAACAGTCTGAATCTTTTTACGTGAATGCATTTTGCAAAGTGGTATACGGGACCCTCCTTTAACTTTTGTTTTTATTAAATAGACCAGCAACTTAGAATCCACGCTGGGCTTGCCTAAACCTTATGAAATTGCTGAGAATTTGAAGTTCGCTTTAATTTATTTCAGTTCATACTGGGAATTTAGGAGCTGGTAAATGCATAATCACCGTGAACACGAGGTACTACGCTTTTTGCATGTCTCCGGTATACCGTTATCAAACTGTGAAGCTACACCAAGTTGTAAGGCTGTGCACTTTTAATAATTGCGCACCAACCTTATATTACGTTTTCATTTAAGAATGTGGCTACTTTACATTTTCGTCTTACCTCCTATGACGAATGGAGCACCACGTGAAGATGTTTTTTCAGATTTTTTTATTAACTACTGCAAATTGACGGAACTGGTCAATCGTCCTTCAAACAAACAATTGACAAATCTATCAAAGTTACATGCTCAATTAATCACTTCACAACGATAAATAAGTTACTTTAATAATTCCTTGTTCCAACCATCTTAATGTGGCTGTTTCGTCGCTGTATTGGGAGAATTGGGGGAAAATGACACGATAAAAAGTCCATTACTGTCACTCAAACGTTGATTCCACCGCCAAACGTCACGGTATCCGTGTTAAACGTGACTTGCACCGGTGTTAATTTCACAGCGGTTGATTTTGTTAACCCAAACTCATTTCGCCTTTATGCTTGGCTTTTCGTGTGTGGTTACATGGCCTAAGCAAAAAGGAACAGCGGTTCCTTTTGGTATGCCGGGTTCTTTAAGACCTGATTTGAAAGAAATTAATTTGATACAGTGGTGAACAAATTTGACTGTTGAACAGTATAGCGGCACCTAATGCCGCTTACCGCAAGCTTTGCACCAAGTCATCACCTCTTGCGCTAAACAAAAACAAAATGGGTCAAGAGCATTTTCACACAAAGGATGAGTGTCTTTTCCTACACTAATACTTTGCTATTACTTTAAGTTACTAGTTTGAATTAAGCATTTGAAGGTTAGACTGAAGCACGCCACAGCAAGAGAAGTGAATAGAACTTTTAAACACGTCAGCACGTTTCTCAGAACTTGGATTATATTTCACTCTTCGTTTCCTACTTATTTGCAATTGATAAAATACCAGTTTTGCTAGCGAAGTACAGATATTATTTACTGGTAATCTCAACTAGGATTTAACGTACTTAACTGAATAACGCTCACGTTGCATGATGCATCTATACACTAATTATATTGTCGTTCTCTAGTATTACAATTAAGGGGCTTCCATGAAAGGATGTTCAAAATGACGAGGTATAAACCAAAAAAAAATACAAGTAATTTGCTAGAGTCCTTTTACAGATGTGAATGTAATAATTTATTAAAAAGATCGTCGTTTCAGTCAGATTAGGGTCCCTTAGCTTGGACTAGATTCCGTATTAGAACAATACTAATCAACTCGATCTGTCAACCGTAACATCCTCACGAAGTCGGACAGGCTGTCTTGTCTTTTTTTAATAACCTGGGTTTTTCAAAAAAAAACCTGTGACGTCGTTCAGCTCTAATGGTTTATCATAACGGTCTGTGCACGCCTTGAAGCTAATAAAGATTATTAGCCACCGACGCTTGGATTCATTCCCTAGTTTACATTTACGCCTTGCTCTCTTGCTTATGACGAGGAAAGAAAATTGGAGGCAGCTTTAGATCAGAAATTATTTTGAACGAATTTTCGATTCTATTTTAGAAGTGGATTTTATAATTAATGTTGAACACGAAAACCTTTTCACCGATCGACGATCTTTTTGAAAATGTTAATTGATTAGCGCCCACAGGCTGAACAAACTTTCTTATGATGACAGAAAAACTAGCAACTGGAAAAACGTTTTAAATTATCAATTGAGAGCAAAAAACTTGCTAGTTTGCAACTATCCTTAACATCAGTTAGCAGCTCGTTAGCATTATTCCAATACACATTATATGAAACGAGCGAATATCAACTCTGGCCATTTAACAGATCCAGAGAAGGAATGTTGGGTAGCTATGTCTTCAAAAATTTGTGTAAAGAAACTATCAGTCAATAAAAAAAATACTGAGATTTGACTGAGTGACTGTGCCTTTGGGTTAAATGGTTCGAGATAATTATCAGAAATAAAACCGTGTAATAAATAAACGAGCAGACATGCAGACAATACAGAGATGCCGGTCTACTTAGCCTTTCCCTGACATTGCGGGCAATGAGTGTCATTTTGGAACACGTCACGTCTTAATTTCCGACATCGAGAGAGTTGAAATCCAATTTTAATTAAAAAAACTCGACGGTTTGTAATTACTTTTTAGTCGAGACTTTTCCAGTCGTTGTTGTGGGTTACGGAGTCCGGCAAATTTCCAAGACAGGAAAAAACAACCAGCGGCAAGTAATACGTGGCACGAGATTCAGTTGCACTTACGTAGATAAGGATGTTCTGAAGAACGCAGGCCTCACTTGCAATTCTAACACAGTCTCTGAACATCATCGGTATAGTAAATTGTATTTTCAACAACAAAAAAAATCAAATGGACTGAATCATAGTTGTGTTCACTCCGGTGTTCAAACAAGGCTAGTGATGGAGCCCTTCATTCCAGTGAACGTGTTTTGACGTTTGACTAGGCCCTCTGCATGGCTCAGCTAACAATTTAAACAGCCAAAGCTTAGAGACCAGCATCATATATCTAAGGCCTGACCTTCATGTTCAAACGTTTGAGCACTGCTCACGATGGCCACGATGTCCAGTGCTGTGGTCATTGAAGTACCGACAAAACTGATAATTACGTCCGTTTCCGTTCGTACTTGAATTTAATTGACGCGGAACATAAACAAGAGAAATCAAGATGCCTAGTTTGCCTAGCAAATTCATCTCCTGTCGCTCAGGTTCAAAGCCAAAGGTTTTGTCCACCATGACACAAGTTTCGGCACATCAAAGTGAAGAGCCTCAGTTCAAACAAACAATAATATTGTGGAATGTTTGTTTTTTAAATACCTCTCAAATGCCCCCATAAGTTATTATTTCATCTACAGAATGGCTTAATAAAATTTGGCCGCCTATATAACCTTCAATTAAATCACCACTATCTTATCATAGGATTTTCAATACGAACAAGCACCCCTACGGTCGCATAAGATTTCGTAAACTTGCCTTTGGAAGCAAACTAGCCCGATGTAGCCACCGAAAATCGAAATTCCTGTGATAAGACGTGTATAATGACTTCAGTAAAGGCAATCTTCCTGCCAGACGTCAAAACCAATATTTTATAAAGAAAATTCCTTTCAATTGTTCCGTCCCACAAAGTAAATTAAAAAGTATATTAATTTCTTATTTGCACCAATCAGAAAGCAGCGTTTTGGTCGACCAAAGAACTTATAACCGTGAATCTGCCTGATCCTTCTGATCTAAGGAGCAAGGCTGAGCTCGCTAAAATGGAGAGACAGCACACGTTAATCATAATGAGCCTTCTGATGGCCACTATTTTTGCAAATAACCTGATGGAGGCCAATTCCAAGTTATTGTGAGTGAAATTCATTTTCTAGTTCTTGTACTTTGTTGAGAGACAATAATATAATCATTCTTTTATCACTTGACATTCTGACAGCGTTATTTCGTCAGTCGCTACCAACATTAGACCAAGTTCGATCTGCAGCCGAATACCTGGCCTGTCTCCCGAACAGATCACCATTTGCGAAGAATATCCAAAACTGATTAATTGCATCAGAGAAGGATATCAACTCGGAGCTGAAGAATGCAAATTTCAATTTCGTAAAAACAGATGGAATTGTACGGTGTTGGGACAATCCTCTGACTTCGACGATAAAGCCATACGTAAGTAAAATTATCGTCCTGCGACGATCTGTTAATGATATTTCAAAAGTCTGCTAAAAGTGGAATAGTTTCCTATTTTTTCATTTGGCAAGCGACCTTGATTGAAATGTTGTGAAGTGTTTATTTGTTTGTTTGCTTCCGATTAAGCTGAGAGAATCCACTTGAGTTAAGAACTCCTTGAGTGTTTTACGCCACATTATATTAGAATTAACGTCAGAGATTGTCCACGTGCGTTAACATCAATGGTTTGGACTCAACTTAGGTAGATATGGCTTTTTTATGAAGTTCTCAGTTGAAATGCGTAGTAACGACTTCCATTTTGGAAATGACAACACTTCTTTCGTTTCCTATAGCCTCTAAGTTGAGACATGTTAATGAACAAACCGACATTAATTATTATTCAGTGTGTTGAGCTGAAAGCATGTTTCTGTCTTCGGTCAAAAGTTAGTATTTGAAGGATTCAATATTTGCTATCTCAGAGTGTAAGAAAAGCCCCTTACAAGATCTTAACCCAATGTACGTGTTACGTTTTTTTTTTGTTCGGAAAATGTTCTGCTGTTTAGACACGTCGCATCTTATGTGAAGCACATCTCTTACAAAGATGTGGTATTGAAAACTCTTACTACAAGGTGCAACCTGACTGATTTATTGGTATCTGAGGGCAGATTTGATCCTTTTCATGAGTAGAAGTCACGCTGTAGAATATTGCAGCTTGAACAGATTTCGAGTTTTTTTTAGGTGTCCTCATAGAATTTACAACTAGAACTTTACGAAGCCGTAGACGTGAATGCTTCATAATATTGCAGGCATAAAGATTTAGAGGAAAAGTCTTGATAAATTGTGAGTTTATTTTGGGACGCCTTATTGAAAATTAACGATCCAGACCATTTTTAATAAAGAAAAGTTATTTTGTCTTCATTGCTGGGTCGATAAGACACTATTTTTGGCCTGTTCTGGGCATATTAATCCTTCCAAAGTGATTTGATTATGTTTGCTAAGACATCTATCACTTCTTAAGGACTACAACATAAGTAAGTAAGCATACAAACTGATCAGCAAAAATAGGAAACAGAAAACAACTTAATTTTATACAGGTTTTGTGTAAACTAAAAAAAAGTATGAAATTATTAAGTGTTTCAGTGCACGTTTTCACACATGTTTGAACACAAGTTGCAGAAATTCGCTCTCAACAGCAAATAGTATTGATCTTCTTACACCTGATCAAATATTACCTAAATAAACAAATCTGTCAGGTGCTTTGGTTTATCACTGTTTGTCTCGTCATATGTTAATCTTGATTGCAGCGGGAACGAAAGAAGCGGCTTACACACAGGCCATAATTTCCGCTGGAGTTGTGTACACGATTACTAGGGCCTGTAGCATGGGAAACCTCAGTGAGTGCAATTGCGACAGAAAATTGTGGCCAGGAAAGGAGAGCAAGAAAGGCTGGATGTGGGGTGGGTGTTCTGTGGACACCAGCTATGGAATCAATCTTTCCAGCCGTTTCGTGAACGCCCGCCGAAATACTCATGATGCCATATACTTAGTGAACAAGCATAACAACAGAGCAGGCAGACAGGTGGGAGGTCTAACACAACTCTCGAAAACTTAATGACATAATTGCTTTCTTAATTACTTAATGGTAATGAGGGCTAAACAATCACGGATTGTCTTGGTTAGACTATAATACCTACCCTGTGTTTCGGCTCGTGTTGCCTCCTATTTAAGAACCACAGGTCGTGGCTTTCCTATATATATACAAAGACACCACGTTTCTAATTATTCTTTGTTTTTGTACGATAGAAGCCTCCAAGAATGATTTGTTTGGGTCGAAGTGACGCTCTAAAGAAATTGCACAATAAGACAAATAAAACAGCCACTGAAATTTATTATTTGACCACAAAACCACTTTGTACGAAATCAAAACTACCGACACGAATATTACAGTTTCAAAGAAGTGGAAGTATCTCTATGTAATAATTTTCTTATCAGCTAAGATCAAAGGCAAAGTCGCGTTTTGGGATCACATATTCACACATGAAAGTTATACCTCCATATTTTGTTGATGTTGCTGTGTTTTTCGTGACGATCTGGGAATTTGAATTTCACTGTTCTTTTGTGGCGTTCAGAATTCTTTACAAAATTGTTTATTCGGTATCCAATTATTTCAATCGCCAATTTTCTCATGTTAATCTATCTTTAGTTGTCGGGTTGGGTTCATTGCCAATCCAGAAAGAATGAGGCCGAACAATGGAAAACAAAAGGGCTCATCACATTGAAATGACCGATAAAGAAATGTTAAAGAAACTGAACTGAAAGAAATGATTAAGCGTTAATTCAACGCCATGGACACTGATATTCGTGAAAAAGAATGATTTGTTCATGAAACGCCTTATACCATACCTCAATCTCGTTCAAAATATAGGAGTGTAAACTTGGCGAAGAAACAAACAAACAAGCATGGCTTCTTGGGCGCTTTGCTATTATAAATTAGTTATTGGACCTTATTAAAGTCACTGTTCAAGACTGCATGCTTTAAAGTATTAAGACTCCAATCTTCTAACGCTTTGGCCTGGCGCGTGTTGGTGTTACATAACTAATGAGTTTGCACGCTATTCAGTATGAACAATAGCCTCAGCCAAACTTAGCCCATGGCTGAATCCATGCGCTTATTTGCTGACCCACGCGACATCAAACTGCGATGGGAATGTTTAAAACGTTCCAAGAAGGGTACGTCATCTAGAACGTATCGGTAAATTACGCACTCTCACTTTCAAAATTATCTGAAAAGAGTTTCAATATTTTCCCAATCGATTGAGGCCAATGTGGTAAGAATTTCAAGTGAAAGTGATCTCGCCTAAAGTAAGTCTTCTTTTTCGCTAAAGGGGAGCCATTTTATTCATTGTAAATTTAATGAAAATCTCATGCCATGGTAAAGAAAATGGATTGTTAGCCTGTGTTCCTAAGTAATTAAAACCTTAGTACTCTAAGCCCGCCTGCGGAGTATAATATTAACTGCGGATGTTTGAACAGCTGGTAACTTGAACAACAAACGTTGACGAAAAAACGTCTATTTTCATAAAATATCTGTTTTAATATATTGATGAGCTCAGACTATATTTGGAATCGACATAACATTGCCACTTCACGCTCGAAGTTAATTTACGTTTTAAGATTGGGTTTAAAAATAGCGGCCCACGTTTCACACCCCCCCCCCCCCCCCCCCAAAAAAAACAGTTTGTTGGAAAGCTTGACCTTACTGAAACAGAATTGGAAGCCATAAATCTGTGAGGCAGATTACCAGCAGTTATAAAGTTGAACGACAAGAAGGACAGCCAGTGTAATGGAAGACTTTTCTTTTCTTTTTTTTCATTTATTTATTTAATTTTTTTTTATTTTTATTTTTTGCTTGAGCATTTCACTACAAAACATAACACTACATAAAAGAACCGGTTTACAAAATTTTACACTGATTACATACAAATTAAGTCGCAGTAGAATACAGGTGATAAAGATTTTACTGCTTACATCAAATTTAAAGTAACTGCTATAAAGAAATTATAGGGTTCCTATGTGATTGCAGGTTGACACAAGGGTATTTATATAAAAGCAATTTTTAAGAGGAAAGAACTGCCCAATTAAGACGAAAGTTAGAAACCCACTTACAAGCGACAGCAATCTTCTGCAAAGTCTGAATTTTATCGGAAAGTCGTAGAAGGAAGCTCTGGAAGCTCAGTACGCCCTTGCCTTTGCTTGTACAAAAGATGTGGTATTTTGCTATGAGTATTGAGTAGTTTAAAGCCTGCCAGTATGGAGATTTTAAAAAAAAAACCCGTTAAGTATAATACTTTGATTCAAAGAAAGCGTTTCATGGGTCTTTTGAAGCCACCAGTCTTGAAAGGTATTCCAGAAGGATTGCACTTCAGTGCAGAGGACAAGCAAGTGACTTATAGTTTGCTTTTTGCACAGCTATCCCATCACGTTGTAAGCTTAATTGAGTAGGAAGTATGTTGTGTATAATTTTGTATTGAAATATTGCGAGTTTAAATTCTTTTGTAATTTTAAACGGTAACTGGTATACCTCGTTGAGGGCTTTTTCGGTAAAGCCATGTCTCAAAATTTTACTCTGGGAAGTTGGTAGTTCAAAGGTGTTTGTTAAGATTGTCGAGTAGATAGAACTTGTGGAGAAGATTGTCACGGGGTTTTCTACAGTATTAGTATGATTCTGCAGTGTTATTGTTTTTTTTTCCACAAAGATGGAATGGCGTCTACCAAACCATAAAAGGTAGTAAAAGATACCTCTAGGTTGTGCAAAGTCTTGAACTCAGCGTAATTACAAAAATTTCCATGTCTGTTCAATAAATCACGTATGTAAACGATCTTATGCGAAAACCATCGTCTATAGAAAACAGGTTTCTTATTGATTAAAATATTGCGATTATTCCAGAGAATTTCGCTCTTAAAGTCTGCTTCATTTTGCTTCAGGTTTTTAAAGTCATGCCAATGCACCAGAATTGAGCGGTAGAAAGAGGACAGGTTTTCCGACGAGAGCAACTTAGGATCGTAATTGCATTTGGTCAAGAAAAAGAAGTTGCCATATTGCTGGACCATATAGTCAGGAATAATTTTCCAAGAAGAGTTGACTTCGCTTTGTATTCTTTTAATCCACGCAATTTTTAAAGCTTTCTCCATAATTGCAAAGTCGCACATTTTTAACCCACCTTTTGCTCTTTCTCCTATGATTGTACTTCTATTAATTTTCGCGGGTTGTCCGTCCCAGATGAGACTGAAAGTGATCTTGTTTATTTGCTCTACGTAGTGCTTGGGGACATCCAAAACATAAGCGTTATATATTAGTTTTAGCAGCCCTAGTGTTTTAACTATATTAATTTTTTCCGTAGAGGGTGAGTTTTCTTCTTTTCCACTTGTTTAAAGTTTGTTCCAATTCTCGTACTTTAGCGCCAAAATTTAGTTCCTCGGCCTGTGCACTATTGTGTGAGAAAGAGATTCCGAGAGAGAGCATTGGCTCCTTTCATTGGCCACTTAAAACGAAAGAGTGTGTCTTCGTTATTTTTCCATTGCCCAAGCCACAATGCTTCAGTTTTGGTGGTATTTATTTCCAGTCCGGATAGGAGTCTAAAATTTTCAAGGAGATCCAACAGTTGGACGACAGAATCCCGATCACGAACAAAAACAGTGGTATCATCAGCATATTGTGTTACTTTTATTTCATGATTGTTTATTGGAATTCCTTTGATAGATTTGTTGTTTTTTAAAGCTTTTCCAAAAAGTTCGATTCCTAAAACGAAAAGGACTCCTAAAGGACATCCTTGTCGTACGCCGCGTTGAAGAGGAAAGAACGTGGATGCGTGGCCGTTGTTTAAAACACAGCTTGACACATCATTGTAAAATACGTTGATCCAGTTAAGGATATCAGGTCCAAAATTAAAAAAGTTGATGGCAGCTTTAAGGTATGACCATTCAATCGAATCAAAGGCTTTTTTAAAATCAAGAAATACAGCGTTCCCTTTCTTCTCTGTCAAGTTTGTGTGTTCTATTATGTCCTGTATTGAGCCGAACATTTTCGCCAATGTAACGGCCTTTTACGTAACCAGTTTGATAGGGGTTTATAATGCCTGGAAGAACATTTTAGCGATGGCTTTGGTAAGGATAGTCAACATTTAGGAGCGCTATAGGTCGTAGATTCTCTAGTAAAGTTTTGTCTTTGAATTTTGTACGGATGAGTGAGATAATACCTCTCCTCTGGCTTATGGACAGCTTTCGAGATTGGAACGCAAAATTAAAACTTTCCGTCAATTCTTGATTTCGGGCCAGAAAAGGCGATAAAACTCGGCAGGAAAGCCATCAGTACCGGGAGTTTTTTCCGACTTTAAAATCCTTGAGAGCGTTATAGCATTCTTCAGAGGTGATTAGGCCTTCACAGGATAGCCTTTCGTCTTCGTTTAAAGGAGTAATGTTATCTGCATTGAAGAAGGTGGCGTCTTTGAACTTATCAGCATCTATGTTCTTGAATTTGTAAAGAGATTCATAGAAGCATTTTTCCTTATCTAGAAAATAGAATTGATCTTCTGTCTACACATTGTATACACATTGCTATTGCCTTGTTGGTGTAACTTCGTTTTTCCAGGCCATAAAAGCATTTTGTATTGCGCTCACCATCTTCGTGCCATCTCACTTTACTTCTAAGGATCGCACCATTTGTCCTATGCGTCATAAATTTTTTCAGACGTGATTTTTCTACTTGCAATTCAAGTTTGATGTTTTTGTCGTGTGGGTTTTTCTCGGCTTGTTCTAGCAGCATGTTTACCTTTTTCTGCAGGGAAATTTCTTTGTCTCTGAG
>OX419341.1:13421775-13431775 GCA_948470475.1 Galaxea fascicularis
CAGTGTGTAAATTGGTGAAATTATCCTCCATTCTGCTCTCTATTGTATTCAGCTTGTCTAAGATGAGTCTCAAGGACAGAGGGGAATCTGTTTCCACGTCGTTGTCCATCTCACCGCGATTTCGTTTCGGCGTAGGTTGTGAGTTTGAACTTGAACTCGAACTCGATGAACGTTCTGCTCTTTTCGACATTCAAAATGCACTTAAACTTTCATCAGTAAGTCTCGAAAACTTTAAACCGCTACCGTCAAAACGGAGGAGAACCCATGTAGGCGTTCCCGGTTAAGATATTACAGAGCGAGGAAAACGCGTCCGGCGGCCATCTCATTGAACACCAAGGCTCGATGATGGTGTGTGTCTGATCGCATGTGACGCCAAACTGTGGTTAAAAAAAAAACAATAAAGTGGCTGCTGTGTTCTAATGTTGTCCTTAACACATTTTGACGTCTACTGTGATCTCTTCCTGGACATATGTAAGGCAATAACATGTATATTTAGCCAAGGCTGATAGCGGAGCTCCACAGTTATTTCTTTACTGGTATTTATGAAAGTCTATGTAATATATGACCCCTCCGGTTCCGTTAACGCTTTGTTATATATAATAAAAAAAATGTATGGAAGGTGACGTGAGCCGGTCCGGATAAAAGCCGCCCGGACTTTGCATGGCTTATCTTTAACGAATTTTGTGTCCACGAAAATGAACGGCAGCAGGGAAAACGAAGAGTTTAGAATCCAGATGAAATATTGGAAAGTAAACATTTGGAAAAAAATCATATAAACAATGTTGAAAGCGTGAAAGAATTCAGGGAGGCTCGAAAACAACAAAACATTCTAAGAAAACAAAGAACGATGCGAACGTTTCTTTCAAAGTTGCTAAGTAATTTTGACACAAATGTTTGTATAAAAGACAAAAAGGAGTACGAAGCTGCTGACAGTTTAGCAGGTCAGTCAACGATCACATCATCAAGTTACACGACGACATGGCAAGGATTACCAGTTTTTGTTGTTCACAGTCCTTGGAGTTTGAGTTTCTGTCTTTAAAATATTTTTTAAAAGCTTTTGAAAAACAACACGGTTACCAAACGGATAAAAGATCACCAGTTTGCCCTCTTATTGTCTTCAGTTACTTTCCCATCGAAACACGCGGGGGAATTTTCACATTTGGTGTACATGACGGGGCGGGCGAACGGACGACAGTGCGATGACGTCATAGCCAACCCAGAATCTCTGACCAACCTCGAACCCAGGCTCTCTTTCTTTTCTTCCCTTGCCGTCGAGAGAGAGACCCTGGTTGGACCTAATCACATGACCAGTAAAACAACAACACCAAAGAGGGGGTAGGTCATTAAAGTCGGTAACAGTTTCTTGACTTTGCCACCCCTATCTGCTCTCCAATTTTTTTACCACCCAAATTTTGGGGGGTCACATGATCAGGTCCCACCAGGGTCTCTCTCTCGACGACAAGGGAGGAAAAGAAAGAGAGCCTGGGTTCCAGGTTGAATCTCTGTCATCGATAGGTTGTAATATTTTCTTACCCATGGTTCTCCTTGCGCGCGCCCTCCCGATATGAAATGTATATTAATTTTAAGATAAAAATACATGTAGCAAGCAAGCAACGCGCTTTGTGTGCGTTGAAAAAGTTTTTCGTTCTTGTCAACATCTTCTTCACACATTTTCTTTTTCTCGTCTCTACACCCTGATTTCCAAGATTTTCACTTTTCCACCATTTTGCAAACAAAAAATTTATAGACAATGACCGATAAATGCATGCGCATAAGCACGTACTGTATTAAAAGGTAAGCTGCTGATCACGTGGCAATTAGAAATAAGTGTGACCAAAGCTTGGATAAGTTGGTTTACGTATTGTAAACAATTTTCACCAACTGTCTGCAGTTCAGCAAGTCTCAATTATTACACGACTGGGACAGTCAGAGCCGGCTAGTAATCAAAAGTCAACCGATCAGATTGTTCTATTACCACTCCTGTATTTTGCAAGTATTGCACTAATTTTATTGGTCCGAGTAATTACTTGCGGACCTGCGCAACATGTCCGTTCTTCCAACTTGAAATCAAAAGGTGGACAGGACTATGTCCTACAAATAACTCTCAGCAAAACCTCTGTGAATGGATGACTGACTTTGAAAAGACGGTTTTTATCAAGTTATTTTTCATCGAAAATTGTTAGTGACATGAAGAAAGATGGTATGTTAGCCGTACGGATAGAAAACTTCAATAACAAGTAAGACAGCAACTAGATGGAACGCGAAGTTAACTATGGCACGCAAAATGTCATTTCTGCAAAAAGTTCCAAGTAATACAGTCAAACCAAATGGTCCCACGTTAGAGCTCTAAAGCGTTTCCGCGCTACAAAAAATGAAACGAGAGCCAGAAACTATGACTGCCACAGACCATGACCAGCTACTTTAAACTTTTAACAGACTCAAGCTAATAAGTGAAAATGGGAAGAGTTCGACCTAAGAGTCGCTTACTTTTCTTCGAAAAAAAAAAGATTTTTGCCAAACGAATGAGCCTTCTTTAGAATAATTTGGGGAACAACCTAAACGCTACGCGCAAGTTGAATACGAAGAGCAAGAAGAGTTATTCGAAACCAGGCAGTTAGGTGACTACGACTAGCTGATAAAATTAGTGAGTCAAATTGCTTCCTGAATTCTGACAATGGCCTACTAATTAAGACAGTAGCGTGGAACGTTTCTGCTAATGTTTTTCTTCGAACGAAACCAATGTGGCCTCTTAAAATGGGACAATTTTTACGTTTCCCGCATATGTTCCTGAAATGTTATAATGAAAGTTTTTTTTTTGTCACTCGTGCAAGACATCTCTTATGGACCAAGCTTGTTTGGAACCCTACAGGGAGAATATCGGCCGTCGGTTTTGCTGCGCTTGTCCCATGTCAAGACTTTGGGCCGATATTCTGACAGTACGTATACCACCCTCGAATTACTTACTGTGCATGCTTGAAGAAATGAGCGGTCTGATGACAGGAAGAAAACAAAAGTCAATTATGGGGGTAAGCCCTAAAACAGTTCATCTGGAAATCCGATATTTTCAGGCCATCATCTCAGGTCTTTCCAGAATCGCTTGTTTCCTGACCGCTGGACAGGGGAGCGAGGACTCTGGGTACAAGATCGTTTAACAACAAAAAAATGCGCGTTCACACTGACTTGATGTGCTTATCCTGAGCAAGACGATAATCCCATCCAATGCAATTAATACGAGATAGTGCCGATAACGAACACTGCAATTACTGCCAAGTCGACTTAGCAGTAAGTTTAGTTGGACAACTAGACGTTGCTGTGTATGTTTCAAACAGGTGTCCAAGTATTGAAGCCATCAAGTGAGGCCTTGCACTACTGTAAATGTGATGAATGATGAATTAGAACCACTGCTGATCAACAGCATTAGGAACTAACTAATTCACCCTGGTCAGAGATTTTTTTTTCTCTGTCGTTGGGTGAATAAGTTAGTTCCTCGTGCTGTTGATCAGGTATGGTTTCTAATTCATTATTCATCACATTTACAGTAGTGTAAGGCCTCACTTGATGGCTTCCATACATATATACACGCTACTGAGGACAACACATTCACAGGCATCAAAGTCTCCTCTACACATATTTTGGATTGTCTTTTAGACAAAAACGTTGAAAAGGCGCTGATTATGGCAATTGGGTGTCTAAATTATGTGATTTATTATATTCATTATGGGTCATAATCTTAACAAATGACGTTTTACTTTCACCTTATAAATAAATGCCCAAAATGATTAAAATATTCATGCTTTACTCGTTTCGAGAAGCAGTCTCGACCACTAAAATGTAAAAATTACCAACATTTCCTAATTCTTAAGTGCAACGCCATGTTTGATCCTTTGCAAGACCGTCACTAAAATTCCAAATATAGCCTGTGAGAAAAGGCACGGACAAGCTCTTTTGTTACGCTTTTCTTAGGAGACAAACGTGTTCTTTTTTAGTATACCTATGTAGTAATTTAGCACGTTCTCTTTTGAATTTCTTAGTTGCAAAGCAGAAACGTATTCGGTGTTACCACCTTGACAACAAGCATCACATGTTGCGAGTTAGCCATTCGTGCAATTAATTAAATGCTCATGTGCATAAGATTGTGTTGACTGAATAGCGAGGTGTGGTATAAGAACGTTTTATAAATCGATTGATGGTCACACGAGAATGAGAGAACAAGAATCAAGCAAACTTTCTACGCCAAATATAGAGTACATGATCATTTGCTTGTCGGCAAATACTTTGAAGACGAGAATTTTGCAAACAGATAGATTCCGTTAAAGGTGGGATAATGGCGTACGCTTAAAATAACACTTAGGAACTTGTCTTTTACAAAAAGAAAAGCAAGACGAACGTTTTCTCAAAGAAGTGGTGGCAGAATGCAATAATCCGGCGCCCAGTTATAAAGGATACAAATAATGCCTAAAATTGGGCCGTTTTTCTCGCTCACTTTAGGTTGTCAAAGAAAAGTTGGTTCTCGAATGCAAATGTCATGGGATTTCCGGAACTTGTACTACTCGCACCTGCTGGAAAGCTTTGTCCTCACTGCGCTTGATCGGAGATCGCTTAAAGCAGTACTACTACAATGCCATTCGCGTCAAAGTCATGACAACTGAAACCAGCCAAGGTCCGAAGCCTGAATATCTTGTTCTTGTTTCTGAGCAAACAAGAAAGCCAGATCCTGCCAGCCTGGTATACATAAAAGAATTTAATGACTACTTGTACTGTAACCGGGATACGACATTGGGAATCCTCGGTACTAAAGATCGCATCTGTAACGTGACCACCACTGACAAGGATCGCTGTGATTTCTTGTGCTGTGAGCACGGGTATGACACGCATAACTTCACCAAGGTGTCACAGTGCAAATGTAAATTTCATTGGTGCTGTGAGGTCAGATGCAAGCATTGTGTGCAAGACGTGGTGCAACACACTTGCAAGTAAAGATATAAGGCGAGATTGTCGCGCTGTGTTCCCCAGAATACATGTAAGCCTTGAACGTTGATAGAACGCGCAGAGCGAAAGCAACGGATGCCTGGATAAATAATAAAATTTTTAATGAGCAAGAGACCAGCTAAAAAAATCGGTCACAATGGAAGTCGTCAGATAATGTCACATGCACCGAAAAAATCTACTGCGGGTCTTGTAGTTAGAATACGCTTTTAAAGACGTTGCAAGAGTGCATTTGATACACTTGAAATTTCAGAACACAAAGCTCAAGGTTGTTATTGCCGTTTACGAGTAGTCTGACTATATAATCAATATAAAAGGTTTTGTACTATCGGTGCTTAAGTTTCTGCGATAAACATTGGATTACATGTAGAATTTATTGTTAAGACGTAAAACTTTTAAAACTGGATTAAAATTAACGTAAATGTCGTTTCTTTGTACTTTCACCTTTATGATTGTATGACGTTTGGTTGATCTTCACACTAAGATCGAATGAATACCAATTTCAGCAAAACTCTGTTTCATAGCCACGTTCAGGTTCTTATACCGCACCTCTTTTGCAAAATAGTAATTACCAATTAGCAAGCTTGCTTTAATGAACATGTACCTGTACCTGTTTTCTTGCTACCATCCTCTATCTATGAAGCGTGTTTATCTTAGTTTGGACCAATGCGTTTAGTTTAGCATGACATTACGTTTCACGATTTTTGCATCTTCCATGAAACCTCATAGATCATTGTTTTCTCAACGTGGCGCGATTGCAATTTCTCTACACCGGTTCGGGTTGATCATCCAATGCAAAGCAAAGGAAAACCATACGTCTGACGATGACACTTTGATTTGTTAGTAAGTTACCCTTCCTACAAAGAGTTTCACCCGAATCGATTTCGGTTCCTCAAGGTACAGACAGGTATTTATGTTTTAATAAGTACATATATTTCGAAACGCACCAATAGTGAACTGATTTAATACTTGATGTGGCATTTGACGTCATAGGAGTAAAAGGTATGAATTTATTCACAGGAACTGAAGTGTAATGTTTTTAACATCGTAACTGATATCCGTGTTCAACCACGAGAAAGTGCTATAATTTGCAACCAGCAGCTTAAAACCGTCACTAAAACCGCTTATCAACTTTTTGGTAGAGTGACTTAAATTTGACGCTTTTTTCCCTTCTTTTTCAAGAGCGAGGTGTGGTATAAGGCAAGCTTGTGAACATTGAAATACATCAGTTGCATTTGAAACCAAAACAAAATTTCCTCTAGTTTCAACTAGGTGGGTTGTGAAACATTGTTTTCTGTCCCGAACACTCGTCATCTACTCGCCGACATCCAAAACGAGTTAAATTTTCGTCTACACTTTATGGACCTGAGATTATAAAAAGTTATCAGCTATTTTAACCTAGAAGCGCTCAATAACAAAAAGAATATCGTAAGTCCTTAAGAAGACCAAATGCAAGAACTGCAAAGCAGATACAATCCAGAGAGGTTCCTGTGCGTTGTGGTTGCTACTGAGTAGCGCAAGTGCTATTCAAAATTGATTAGTTAGGTAGCTTTGGACGAAACTAAAAAACTCTTCGCTTGATTACTAGCCGAAAATCCATAAATGACTGAACTAAGCTGTGCCCCCCCCCCCCCCCCCCCCCACTGACCCCTCGTTTAAACGAAAAATTGGACCCCTTTATTTGGCAGTTATAGGTGGGTAAAACCTCAGTGATTATGGCGATTACTTTCGTTTTGTGTTACGTGCAAAAACCATGCATGAACCTAAAAAATACTAAAACTTGTTATTCCATTCATCACCTTTGGACGTTGCCTCCCATTATAACATCCAAGGATTCTTTGAAACTGACATGCAGACCCCTGTTCCTTGTCAAAGAAGAGCTCAGACATCCACGCTCCAATTGTTTGTGGATCCACGAAGTGATCCCTGCATTACCAGACAGACTCAAAGTGATTGGGACTGTCTGGTGGTTATTTTGTTTTCATGTTAAACTGTGAGTTCCAAATGTATGTTATTGACGAAGAAATGGACCTGGAGATTTTCCCTAGGCGAAATAGATTGACATAGAAGTTTGATGTACGTATTCCTGACAATGACAATAAATAACTTTAGAAAGTTTACAGTGAGAACACTTTATATAGGAGAAGGATTTCAAGTTCGAGTTTATGAATGATATATAAGTATACCTAGCAAAATTGAACCGTCACCCATTATTTCCCCGGGAACATCTTTTTGATAGGCGCTCAGAGAAAGTCTGGAAACTCAGTGCCACTGCCATGGAGTCTCGGCCTCATGCAACACAAGAACATGCTGGCAGGCGCTCCCGTCCTTTAAGAAAGTAAGTATTATCCTAAAAGAGAGCTACACAAATTCAGTTCTGGTGCGACCTCAACAAGTTGATTCGCCCTACGGAAAGAGAGATGCCTTCCTCACTCTCAGATCGGAAGACTTCAGGAAGCCTCCACCGAAAGCCTTAGTTTACCTCGACCACTCACCCAGTTACTGCGACCGAAACCAGGAAGAGAGGATTCCAGGGACAGTAGATCGCGAATGTGACAGAAAGTCAACCGGTGAAGATGGATGCGAACTGATGTGCTGTGGTCGGGGATACAATACACATGAAATCGTGCGACGATGGCGCTGCCACTGTAAATTTCATTGGTGTTGCTATGTGAAATGTAAGAAATGCAAGGAACGTATGGAAGTGTTCAGATGCAAGTGAATCACGTTACAGTATTTTGGAAACTTATGACGGACGAATCAGAAGTTCATATCAGATAGTGCGGTAAAACCTTTTCAATTTTTGTTTGTTTTTAACTTAATTATATAAAATCTTGCGATTTGGAATTTCAAGCCTAAGAAGCTTTCAGTCTAAGGGTGCGTTTTATGGGTTATTCCAGAATGAGAATGATTAGAACGATGGAAATTTTACAACACAAGAAAACGACTGTTCTGAAAGCGGAATGAAAACGCACCCTTCCAGACTTGTTGCTGTTGTCCACACATGTACGGAAGCTTGATAACAACGACTTCCATCTGTTTTCGAAATGTACTGGGAAAGGAAAATGCCCTTCTTCGTTCATCGCGCGCGAAATCCCCCCCCCCCCCCCCCCAGATAGATTTTCGTTTGAACGGAACATCAGAAAAATGGTCTTCACGTTCCTTATACAAGCTGATAAAACAAACGGTTTCCTATGATGTCCAACTGGAGTTGCTTTTCTTCTCAGGCTCGGAAGCAAAATTTGAATTTGGCGCCAACGTCACGACACAATGGTGTTTTGGTCGGACGTCTTTTATTTGTTGCCGAAGAGATTCAGACGTGCCATGAGTTGCACCGTGATTCTGTTCATTCTACACCAGGCAGTAGAATAACTGGAATGGATTCTAAGGATTCCGGAATTAGAATAGACACTTAAAAATCCGCGCCAAAAATGCGTTCCAACTTTTCTCATTCCAGAATGGCTCCCAAAAAAACGCGCACTTAATTTCTTTCTTGGATCTGGAAACTAATCCCAGTGCGAAAAAGACAAATGAAAGAATTGGCCACCATACAAATTCAGAGGATTCGTATCGTTATCGCAGGTGTAGATATGGCTGAAAAGTGAACATCCAACTTTTAAGTCAGCATAAAACAGTTACTGGAAGAGGTTCTTTTTACCAGTGCCACGCCGTTTTGGAGGTTGCCGTTCCTCGGCAATAAACTGTGTGGAACAATTGGAAAATACGATTGACCTGTAAATAACGAGATAACGGAATAAGAAAACGTAGACTCTAGCTTTTATTCTAAACTTAAGTACGCACGATTGCACATGACAAAGCTCGGGTCTGTACTTCCAAAAGCGCTTGACAGACAGTGATATATATGTAAGTTCCTAAGATTAATCTTATTTCAAATATTGTATGTAGTTTAGTTTTTAAAAGCTCGACTATTTGTTTGTGAGTAGACGGCTTCTGTAATCGCCGGTTGGCTGACGACAACATACTGTACTAGAAACTTTATATAGAAGATGTAATTTGCCTTGGCAGCACTGAATCCGCTGCCTCTTTTGGTTGACATTTTTTTATTCAGCTTCGTGGCAATGTGCTTGCTGACTCTTTGCTTCTAATCTTTTCTTTCAGTTTTTACTCTTTTTCATTAATTTGTCTCTTTGTTTGTTTGTTTTTTTTTTTTTAATTTACCTGCTGGTCTGTTTCTTTCGGTTGATGTTGTCCTTCTTCGTGTTTCAATTATTTTCTTTTTTTCATAGAAATCTACACATTTGCCCGGTTAACTGCTCTTCAAATTCATATTTTTTCGACACAGTCTAGTCTTACTGAGCTCCGGTTATTAGACGTTGCGCTTCTTCCCTCTTTCAAGTTTTGTGAAAGGGAAAAGACACACCCTCGGTATCACCGTTAGTATCGCAACACATGGCATTGTATAGCGAAGCAATTCTTCAATAGCATGATTCTACCAAAGCAGAACAAATGATGCTCTGAAGATTTAAACAAAAAATCCATCATAGGCCTTTTTTTCAACAATTTCAACTGAGTCTTAGTCGTGTTTCCGATACTTTTTTATGAAAGAAGTGAAACGTCTGTATCTTGACCATATTTAACGACATCAACAAATCATGAGACAGTTTTGACAATGTTATTTAAAACCTTATCATGCTAAGATAAGATTCAAGTTCAACTTTCAAGTTTCAAGTTTCACCTTGTATATAATTACTTTACTAAGATCTCAGGGAAAAATTAAAACTCTCTTCATTCTTTAATCTTGCAAATTTGTTCCGTAACCAACTGGATTAGAACTTACACTTCTGCCAGAAGGAAACGCCTACTTCTAATTTAGATTTTAAAAAAAAGTAGATGACGAGTTGAATAAGACGGCTTAGTATGTTAAGTTATTTATTTCTAGATTTTTTATTTTGCTTGATAAGTTAACGAAGTGCAAGAAGTTAACACTCTTGTGTACATCTGTGCCAAGGTTTCGACTCCACTTCTACCGGTTAACTTTAGACTATTGAAATAT
>OX419341.1:13434275-13476775 GCA_948470475.1 Galaxea fascicularis
TATCGAAGAGAGGGTATTTAGCGTGGAATTGCACTTGTGCATGAAGGGATATTGCTGACGTGAGTCGCGAGTAGAAATTGTTGCTATCGTGAAAACAAATATGCAACTCGTGCTACAAAAATATCACCTCACGATCAGTGGAAATGGGTGAATTTACAGAAAATGAATGTCTGCCAGATTTCCAATTTAAATTTAAATTTTTAGAAAATTTGAGGAAACCACTCACCCTCAAAAGTACGAGAAAACGCATTGAAGAAAATGGCCGGCAGAGACGAGGGAAGAAAGCCAAACGACAGTTGTTGCCGCGGAAAACCAAACAAGCGTCGCGAAAGAAAACCAAACAGGTATCCATGCCGAAAAGAGTCAAGCATTTATACCGGAAAACCAAACCATTGTTACCTATACAGATGACGAACTGGTCTCTTTTAAGAACAACATGGTTTCAAAAAACATTTACAGTCTTGGTTCCAGGAAAAACACGGCAAACAAATTGATCTGGATGCAATTTCAAAGCAAGAAGCACCGCAGCTTCTCAAGCACTTCTTTCTAGAAATAAAGCAGACGACAAAAGAAAACGGCAAAGAATATGAACCAGGAACATCACAAACTTACCGCAATGGTTTGCGAAGGTATTTTCTGGAGCGTCCATGTCCACCGGCAGTAGACATATGACTTCGACCTCGAAAAATCTTCAGCGATTGAGTTCGAAGAAGTTTCAACGATGCTATCTATGAAGAAAAAGATTTGAAGCAAAAAGGTCTTGGCAACAAACCAAATGCCGCTCAACCAGTTGAAACAGAAGATATTGAAAAGATGTGGTCGTCAGGTGCAATAGGCCTTCAAAATCCTCGCTCTCTTCTCCATCTGGTTTGGTGGAACAATGCCACGCACTTAGGAATGAGAGGATTTAAAGAACAACATGACTGTCAACTAATTGATTTCATCGTGACAGAGCAGTACATTGAATACAAAGAGCGACAAACCAAGAACCGCCAGGGAGACGGACCGACTGCGACAAAACGGGCGAGAAAGTATAATAACAAGATTTGGAGGACGGATGGTGGAGAGCGAAATCCGCACAGAGCATTTATCGAGTACGTTGGCCATCGTCCGAAGGGTGATAACGTTCCTGGAAATTTCTACCTCAGTCCGGTTGACAGCCCAAAATCCAATATCTGGTACAAGATTTTTCCAGTCGGAAGAAATACACTGACGAAGCAAATGCAGAGTATTGCGTCCATTGCTTCCCTGGACGGCAAATTCACAAATTCGAGTGGTCGCAAAACAGTCATTCAAACGCTCGGTGATGATTTCGACCCACTGGAGATATCAGAGCTGACTGGCCACGCCAATCCGGAATCCATATCCAGCTACAGCCATAATTCTCTAGAAAAACAGCGGCGAATGTCGAATAAGTTGGCCGGTTTCAACCCAAGCACGACAACTACCAACAGCGATTCAAGTCATGCTTTACGGGAGATTGTTGTTAACAGCTCAGCCCCGCAAGCAACACAGCAGCTATTAGTAAGCGTGACAGCCGTTCTAGTAACCTGATGGCAGGGGCAGTTGGCGGGATGTTTACTGGAGTAACTTTTAATAATTCTCCAGTAAACATTTCCATAAACTTTCAGTCCAACGTGACACCAACAGGAGACTTTCTGCAATGAAAGAAAAACAGTTCAAATGGTGACTTTTAAGCTTTTTTGAGCTATTTTCGTAGTAGTTTACTGAGAAATTCCAGTCTTAATCATTATATTTTGCATGCAATTTTTATAACTGTAAAGCACATACCGGTTTTTTTTGTAGATCTTGTCAGATCTTAATACCGGACGCTTGAAGTTTTCCTCTTGCTTTAGCGCCGGTTTCATGATCAGTAGCTGATTGTCGGCGCCACATTTTGCCTAGTTGTATGGTAGCAGGTAAATCCAAGATATTCATTGAATGAAAGATTTTTTCTATAAAATCTTCGTCTTTGTCATATTTTGTACTTTCATCTTTTTTGCTGAAGATTGCACAGGCAGTCCAATCGTGGTGTGTGTTATCAAAAGTTGATACAAAAAAATTGACCGTTAAAAACCTAGAATTCCAACGAACCGAGTAGCGGTAGAAATATTTATATTCTAGTCAAATAAAGCCTTCCTACCTTCACTCTACGTTATTTAGAATGAACAGTGACCTGGGATTTAAAAAAAGTGAGGATATTGCATTTAGACGTCCCAGAAAGGGACAAGAAGTTTAATTTACAGCAGTCCTTGTTTTTTCAAATTGAACCAAGGGATCATTTTTATCTTTTATACCCACTTGATAGCTATAAGTATAGCCTCGAAGAGGTTTTTCTAGTTAATTGAATTGAGTTCTAGGGGTAGGTTTTGGTGGTTGTTTCTTTTTTCTGGGAGCAGGTATTGGTTTTTCATCATTAAATTCCTTTGATGGCTCAATAATCATATTTTCATGGTGATCTACAAGCTGTTTGACACCATATCTTGGCATAGGAATAGGCCTTATTGATGTTTGCTTCTTTGTCCTGGGTAATGGTATAGGAAGAAGCATTTGCTTTTTTATATTTTAACTTTTCTATGAGTTGATCAACTGATAAGTCAGATAATAACTCATTAATTATTTCTTTTTTATTCATTATATTTATATTAGATATTTTTTTATCAAAGTGCGTTTGATTGTTGTCAAGATTTGCATGTAGACGTCAACATCCCTTGACAGTAGATGAGACGAACCGCTAGTATGAAGAATTTCCATCTTAATATAATGTGCCATCTCTTTAAGTATTTTTAGAAAAGTGATTTTTTTCACTCTGTTTACAAAAAACAAATTTGGAATAGGGGAGAAAATATCATTGTTCGTTCAAAAGTTGAACTAAAAATTTTTTTGTCTGTAATTTTGTCCCGCGATGGAAAAATTTATTTCACGTGATTTAATAAAGCTAATTGAATATATTTGCTGATATCATCCAACTCTTGTCTTATTTGAGTCATAACTACAAACCAAGGTTTTATTGATATAACAAGAAGCCGATTAAAAATTGACGGTTAAGTTAGTGAAATTTCTAAAGCTGATCTTGATAATTTATATCAAAGCTACAATCGAGGGATAAATCATAACAAAGTAGCACTGTATGATAACAATGGGAAAGTCTTCGCGAAAGGATTTTTATTCAGACCAAACGATGGAAATTTAAACAATCTTGTTCTTAGAGACCAAACATCACTAAATAATTTAATCATTAAAAATTTGGGGGGCTACGACTCCGAAATCCTTTTAACAACTACGAATCAAACAGTACATAATACAAAAACATTCGCAAATCAAATAGTTTGCAATTCTGATCCAACAAACAATAACCATCTAACTACAAACTTGATGGGAGCAATCAAATGTCTGGTGATTTAGACATGAATGAACAGGTAAAGACATGTTAGAAGAAAATTGATGAGCAAGATTCAGTGAATAAAAGATATCTATATAGAAGCTCAATTGTTAGATTATGTGAAAACCAATGGTCAAAGTCCAATGTCTTTTAACTTGAATATGAATGATTACAAGGTTGAAACTTTCAAAGATTATGATTCTTCTGACACTTCTGATTCAGATGCAGTTAATATAAAATACGTGAAAGATAATTATCTAAATAGAACAACACCCATTCTCCAGGGTGATTTAAATTCAAACAACAACACAATCATCAACTTTGCTTTACGAACTAATCTGGAAAATGCTGCTACAAAACAATATGTAGATGAAAATTTTCTCCGTATTCATGGGACGAACAAGATGACTGCAAGCATAGATCTCGACAACAAAAAGGTCATAATCAGTATAGCCCCAACTGAAGACAAGGATCTAGGAAACAAATCTTATGTTGGCTCAAAAACGAAAACAATCCCTTCCCATATCATTAAAAACACATTTGAATATCTGATGGATGACATCAATGAAATTTCGACTGAATATGGCTGGATTTCAGATAAATTAGGTGATTTCTCATGGTCTTTTCACCAGAATAAAAAAGTGTTATATTTCAGAGCTACCAAGGATGGATCAAATTACAGATTCAGGTTGGTTTCAGTCTTGGAGACGCTACCAAAACAATTATACAGTTCAAAAAATTAACATCTTCTCAACAACTGTATTTAACATGCCTTATTGATGGTGTTAGCAGCAGCGCTCTAGCTAATTTACAATTGTATCTTATAGCTTATGAGGTTGATTTTTATACACATAATGTAGATTTAGCTGTATATAATATCAATGCTTATGAACTGGAAAATGGTAAAATGGTAATGCAAACAAATTTGGATATGAATAGGCACCGACTCGAAAAATCAATTAATCACATGGCATTTTGAACACGGATGATGGAAAAATGTTTTCCTTGAACGGTAGTAATAAAATAATAATTCCAAAGAATATCCGCATACTAACAATTAAAGCCGTGTGTTACAATTTAAAAATATCCTACCAAGCTTTATCCTTAAATATAAAACATGGTTGTATTTTACATCAAACAGCAACTCACAGTTCAACTCAAGTAACTCAGGTACAGACGATATATATTAACCTGTCATTAACGTTTGGTTATATGGCTATTGAATTGGCTACAGAGCTTGATAATGAAGAGGTTTTACTGTTTATTGAATACAGAGCACCACAAATTAATATGATATACTAGTATATGACACAAAAAATATTTGATTTCAATCATATTGACAGAAGTTCGAGTACTGAAAAGAAACAAGAATTAATCTTTATGCATTTTATCATTAGCAATGTATAATCACTTCAAGAAGATGGATATGACACTTAAAATGACATCTGGTTTTCTATTGGTTTCTGGCTCGATTGTTGGTTGCATTACTTTTAACCCTTTTGCTCTTGCTTCAATAACAGGCCCAGGGGTTCTTGTAAATATTTATGCTGAAGCCAAAAACTGTAAGAAAAAACTAGAAATGTCAAGATTTGCTCACAGTAAATATGAAGGCATTTTAGTTCGATTAAGAGGTTATCTCCGAGGCGATGAATACAATCATACTGAGTTCATCGATGAAATTATTGCGGAATTATTGCGGAATTATTGCGGGATTATGTCCTATTATACCTGATAAATTCATCAAACAATATAATAAGATATTCGTATTCACAACCGACAATTTTGAAATATCTCTCGCGGTATTATTGCCAAATACCACTACAGGTCATGCTATTACCTATACATGTATACTTTTTTTCATAAATTTCGAAAATATTTTCATAGAAATTAATATATCCATTTTTAAAGTCATAACCAGTGATTTGACCACAATCAATACAGAATATATATTCTTTATCTGTAACCATATCAGGATCGTTACAACAAGAGTCTTTTTCAGTTGAATAATCTGATATTTGAACATCACAAAAGGGGCATAAAATAAATTCGAGAGCGAGTTCGCCATGTATTTGCATACATGGTCGGATAAGGTTTTGTTCCAACATCTTATACTATATATTAAGATTATTTCTTCATATCAAATAAATCTAAACTAATTATATACGATGACTTGCGGCAAATCATATCATAAAGAATTGAAAACACTAGGCATCTATACTTGTGATGAATGTGACAAATATTTAGATGAAGATATTAATATACTCATAAGTTGTTTCAATTATTTGATTAACAAATTAAAAAAAACTCAAAAAAGGCGAACACAATAAATAATTTCCAAAAGCGCGCATATAATGGTAAAAATATAGTGTACCTCAAAATTTATACCCTCAAAAATGTTCTTCAGTAGAATAGGGAAATGGCGAGAATTTTCAGAGGGATTCTGTGGCATTGTGACGATGATCAGGGAGATGTACGAGGAATGCAATGACGAGTATATTCCAACGACAAGTAAGCAGAATTTCGAATATTCGTGTACAGGAGCAAAATTTCTCAATTTTGCGCCCGCACCCCCATTTCCCTATACTACTCTCTTTATGCCTTAGATGGCTTCTCCCCCACTATGCAATTATTGTATGTCTGTCAGTTGAGTTAGACTGTTACAAACGTTTGGAAACTTAGGCCCTATTTACAAGCAGGTAGGGTGACTCTAGTACTAGGGTTACCTTAGCAGAATGGTTACCCTAGCGCTCCCACATTTCTTTTTTTTTTTCATCGAGGTGTTTACAATGCAGCTAGGGTTACCCTAGCAGTAGGGTAACCCTGCCTGAGCGCTAGGGTTACCCTAGCACCAGGGTAACCCCAGCTGCCTTGTAAACGCTCTAGTAGGGATAACTCGCCTACCCGGGACAACTTTTTAATTATTTCCAGACTCTTTGAATGTTGACAACAAACGGCCATCATGGCGGACCGAGTACAACGTGACGCTCAAGGCGTTATAATCTTCCTTTTCTCTCACAAACAGAAAACATTTCTAGTGCATGGCAGGTAAGCATCCTTCCTTCGAATAACTTTCTCCTCCACTGATCTGTACAGCCACGTTTTCTTCGTAAACTTCGTCAAATCACTCTCCCGTTTCACATGTTCATTCGCGCTGGTGATGTATTATTCCAGGGTCGCTTTTAACATTGCAACTTGTTGTCGTCGTCTAGAAATAAGCTAACATGACAGCATTCCATAACACTCTTAAGTACAGCAATAACAGGCTGTACAGATAGGATAATCTAAGTTCTTAGCAGAACTCTTCTCTTGTCGGCCATTTTGTTTGCGATTAAGTTGTCCTGGGTGGTAGGGTAACCCTACCTGAGAAATATTGCTTGTAAACCCGGGCTATCTTTGACCCGCCTGCAAGGGTAACCCTAGCACTGGGGCTACCCTCCCTGCTTGTTAACAGGGCCTTAAGGGTCGAATAGAGAATGTTGAATTTAGGGCACCAATGGCCCATAATATTGCGTAATAACTCCCAAAAGGCAATTTACATTTTTTTTCTACATCGCTTCTTCCAAAAAAACTGACTAGTGGAAATCAAGGTTTTCTGTTTTATGCTTAAGTTAATTTTATAAAGTTAGAGCAATCACGGCTTGGATGTCTTTCTTTATTGATAAAATGACTTGAACAAGCTTTCAGTAGCTACATGTAACAAATGCGTGGTACTGGGTGGTACTGTGGTACTGCGAGGATCACGCGGCACCTTTTGCTGTGTAAAATATTTGTTGAGTGATTCGTTGCTATTTCGAGGGAACAGTTTTCTACAAAGCAAACCTCTTCTTCTTTAAAAAGTCTAAAGACACTCACACCGAACTTCAAAGTAACTTCACCTTACTTGTATGCATAGGCTCGTCGGCAAATGATTATTTATCCTGTGAAGAATTCACAAAACTAGGTTTGTGACAATAACTTCTTAAGAAAAATTACCTGACTTAAACTGATAGCTTTGTTACCATAAATGTTTCCTTTCCTCTGAGGGATGTTTTTGGTGTAAATGCAACAGTCAGTGACCAGATGAGTCAGTCAACTGGATTTGAACAAGAATTTCCAGTTGAGTTAAAAATCATTCATCCATTGATAATCTTTCACTCGTGCTCGTCCATGCCACACGTTCGACTTTAAGCGTCGAATTCTCCTTTAGTGACAAGATCGTAATCCTTTTTGCGTTCTCTCCTCGAAACCAGCAGTTTAACAATCATAAGGAGTAAAATAACGAGACACATGCAAACAATCAAGTACAATGTCTTCATTGAGATTTCGCTAAAACGAGGAAAATACGGGGACGCCTTTGGAGGTTCAAAAAATGAGATTTCTTCAGATCTGTCTCCATCAACCACGAAAATCTCCGAGCCATCGCGTGGTATTGTGTTATTGGTATGGTTTCCATCCTTAATAAATTCAACGGATAACATGATGAGTGCTGGTCTGTGAGTGGTAGTGTTAACCTGTGCTATGTCGTCTTTTACGACGGTCCCATTCTCAAGCTTTGCGGCAAGACTCCCATTTCCTGGACTAAAGGGTTCTTTCAGTATTACTTTATCCTGGACAGCTTCGGCTAATGTTATAAAAACGACAAAACAGCACAAGAAATGTTTCATCTTAGCCATTGTACTATTGATCTATTCATCGATTCAGCGACTAAGAGCTTCAAAGCGGTTACCTGATTAAACATTAATGACGCACAACTCAAAACACGTGACACCACAGGTGATTTGAAAGCTTTTACAGCGGGTAAATGAGCAACTAATAAGCTTGAAAGGCATCAAAATTCGTTCGCTGTTCTTTCCACTCACCGAAAGCTCCGATAGTGTGACCATCTTTAGAACAACGACCTGTCACTCAACATGATTGATATTCCCAATATTTCCGTTTTATTTTTCATGTTCAGAAGTAGTCTGATCTCCTCCCTCGTGAGTTGTTATATAATAGTGATACTTTTCACGTTTAAAGTTATTTACTTTACTTGATAAAGATAAACGTGCCTTTGCTCAGTCGAGTTAAAAACACAGTCTTATTTAAACAAAATACGTCTACTGATCTATATTTTAAAAACCTTTCGCAGCCTAAAGACAGTTACCCCGCAAAGATATTCCTCGATGTTGCGAATCCAACATTTGTTTTTATTACGTTCCGATTAAAATTTCTTGGAAATGTTTTGCACGAGTTTTGGCTCCGCAAGCGGGTGACATAGGAACATTACACTGGCAAAACTTGCGAAAGTTTTTTTTGGGGGACTGCAAATAGCTTCTTCTGTTATTGAGCGTCAACCACATAGTCCAGATCCCTTTTTATATTCCCCTTTGAAAATGATTTCAAACATAGCGTACACATAGCACGAAGAGCGTATATTCAATAAATTGCCTTTTTGACTATAAACAACGTGTGTCGGGAAATGTGGAAGGGGCAAATAATCCACTGTGGTGGATACAAGCCGTGGCTACCAGTTGATTTTCGCCTCGTGTCCTAGACCCATTATATCAAATTGTTTAGTTATCACTCGCCCTCCCAATTTCTCTCTTGTCAGACCTTTGTCAGAATCCACCTCCTTTAAGTCCCTGAAGAACAAATAATTCTTTGTCATCGCGACTACATGACTACTTTCCAAAACTTAGCTACCAGTGATAAAGTTAAAACATTGAAATAGTTTGCAAAAAATGCTTCGAAACAAATATTAGATCGCGCTACAAGAGGTCTTGAAGAAGGGGAGGGGAGAGGGTCTCAATCCCATTTCCCAGCCTTTCTTAAAACCAATTCTCAGTCCCAGTATTGTAATAGAAGTGAAAGAAATCCCAGAGCAGGTTTTTCATCGTAACGTGAGTTTTAAAACGCAATTTTGTATTCCATTCTTTTTGGAACTAGTTTTACCGAGTAATAGGCATAAATGATTACGTTAGAGACATATTTAACTGCAACAACAACAGTCCGAATTCTTTCGGCATCAGCCGTCATGTTTAAGGCTGTGTAGTAGTCTGAGCACGCTTGGCTACAGCTGTTAACTTCCGTTTTGCAGTAAGTCACTGACTGCGTAGTCAAGCACTGACTTGCAATAGAAAAAATATGACCTGGATCGAGCAGAATATGGAATGCAGTTACCTGGTTTGTTTTTATACTATTTCTATATCAAAACTTCTTCCATAACTTTTATCTTAACTATTGGACTGAGAAAATGTCCATCTAATAGCACCCTTACTCGTCTTTTTTTAGTTTTACTCCCAGTCCCAGTGACCCAAGTCCCAGTGATGCAAATCTCGTTTTCCCAGTTCAAAAACAGGTAAATCCCAGTTCTCATTTTACACCTAATACAGCGCCATAATGAGCTAAGAGATCTTGAGGCAGACATGCTCAGCATGGTTTGCAATGATGTCGAGATTGAGCCCGTCCTCCAGGAGCTCACGGGAGAGTCGCTGCCAAGAGGAGCTAATAGAGCTCCCAACGCTCGCCTAGACATCCATGCCAGAGGTTTTTGGGAAAGGCAAAGGTCAGCGTTCTTTGATGTACGAGTATGTTACCCCAACGCTGATTCTTATAGAGACCTGGACCTCAAGCAGATATACAAGCAGCACGAGAACGACAAGAAGAGATTGTATACGCAAAGAGTGATGGACGTGGAACAGGGAACATTTACTCCATTAGTCTTTACAACAACAGGCGGCATGGGAGAAGAGTGCAAGAGATACCATGACAGGCTGGCAGAGCTAGTCGCAGCGAAGAAAGGAGAGAACTACGCCACCACCGTCTCTTGGATACGTTCTAAAGTCTCCTTTGCCATCCTTAGGTCGGCTCTACTCTGTCTTAGAGGGTCAAGAACAGTTAAAAGAACAACTAGAAGTAATGTTCAAGAAGCGGACTTTGAATTAGATAGATGCCGTGCCAACATCTAGGTTTTAGAAGCGGACTTTGAGTTAGATAGATGCCTTGTCAAAATCTAGGTCTTATGATTTTTATACATATTTTTATAACTATAGCTTCATGGTTTATCGAACTTTTTTTTTTCTTATTTTGAAATTTGTGTTTTGTTAAACACTTTTGCTATTTACAAAAGCAGTTACAGACCATGACACGGCCGCCTCATTGTTCAAGGATTTTATCTTTTTTTTTAAATAATTATTATTATCGAACACTTATTTATCGAACACTTTTATTGTGAAATTTTAATAATTGAATGAAATAACTATGTAAATATTCAAATGTTCTTTTTAGCTTTCTTAATCTTGTATGTAATTATTGTGAATAAAATTAGGGTTTTTTTATAATAATAATAATTAAATAACAATATATAATTATAATAAGAACCTTCCCAGAATCCTTTGCAGCTGGAAAATCGTCAATCCCAAATAACTTGGTCAGTTTGAGGGCAGCAAGACCCCCACGTTGCCTTGAAATAAGTCTTACCATAAACTAATTATTGTACAAGACTAAGGGCGATGACGTCATTGGCCACGTGACTTTGCTCATAAGTGCGTTTTTGCTCACTGTGACGAAATTATTTTGTTATTGAAAAAGCAGTCAACGTGGTTTGAAGCACAATGGTGTGAGCCATTTCGGACTGCCCGGGTACCGAACAAAATATAAATATTAAGGGAGCTATACACACTTTTCAAAAAGTGGGAGTCTGGGTACAAGTGCTATCTCGTGTTGCATTAAACGCGAGGAAACAAAACTTTGGATATTGGTAGATATTTTTATGAAATATACATTGTTGTCATTTTTAATGCTCTGACGTCATCGGTCACGTGACCAGAACAGACCGAAGTTTAATATTCGCTCTAAAAGTTTACTAGAACCTTTCTCCAAAAATATTTTTAAGCGAAGTTGTAATTTAATAAATAGTGTTTTAAAAAATGGCCATGATTGCTTTTTCCTAAAAAAGTGCGGCAGTAGAAAATCTAACTGAAAAGTTTGTCAGCTTCCTGCTCAACGACCATTTGAGGTAGGAATAAAAGAAAATTTTGCCAAAGGCTTGAGAGTATGCTCTTTATGATGGCGTTGTCAGTTTCTTCTAATTTCGATTGCTTTTGGCGAGGATCGATTTTAAAGATTTTTTTCAGAGGAGAGGGCCTGGAGGAAAGAACGAAAACGAGGCTATACTTTCGCGCGCTTTTTGTTCACTTCAACGCCGCGCCACAAAAGGTTAGCTAGAAAAAAAATTCCAAGGACTGGACAACGGACTGGACTTGCATTTTCTTTAAACGGAACTTTTGACGACTTTTATTAAATTATTTTTTGTTATGGCTGCTGTCTGCTCAGGGACAATGTATACTTGAGAAGGTAAGTTGATACAGATAGTTGTTGCTGTTTGTTAAAAAACAAAACAAAAAAAAGCGCGTTTGTGGTACACTTCCCACCTAAAAAGTGTTGTTTAATTCTTGAAATTATAAAACTTAAACTACAAGTTACAGCAATGCGAATGAAATCAAATTAATGCTAATAACATTAAATGAAACAATTTAAGTTGCTTAAGGGCAACCGATGCAAGCTCAGTAATTTTACTAAATACGATATTTGAAGGTTAAAAACGTATCGTAAACAATGACAGAATAAATGATTACTTTATTTTCAACCGAACTTAAAACGTTACCTTAACTTCATTGGCACAGACATCAAAACTTTATTTTATACTGTCCATGAACTAAATTCCCTATTACATTTATACCAAAGTGTACAATAAATCCATTATTCAAAGTATTGGCCTAAGAAAAATAGTTGCGTATAAACAAATACTGGAACAGTTCGTGCTTTCAAATGGATTACCCTGAGTTTAATTTGAGTGGCGAAACATTTTGTTGTATCTGAAAAATTACTGTACTACAAAAAACGTTTTCACAGAGGTTGTAATGCATGGGGGTTCACATAATTTAATTCAATTTTTATGAAGCTAAAAATTGTATTTCAAAGATTCAGCAGAAACAGAGAAAAGTTTTAAAATCACGGCTGTTTGTGCGAGTTCGTGTACGTGCGCGCTAAACGCGGAAAGTACCTAAGTTTTAATAACTCTGAAGACGTCAAGTACTTAAGTTTATGTCAAAACCGACCAAGAACCAGTCGAAAAAACAAAGAAAGATTAGCAAATAATTGTTTTAATAGATTTGGCAGTTTTACAAAGTGTTACGCTTCTGGTTTGTGGCACCTATTTACAATGGTAGTCTGAGGAAAAACCTTTTTACAACAATGTAAATTTCATTTGAATCTATTTTTCAAATTGAGGGGAAATTAAAATGTAATTTTCTATAAGAATGGATCCTACACAGAAATCCTGAAAACGTTCTTCACAAACAAACTGACGATAAACCAAAATTTGAGAGTAGGCTTAACTTCTTGCCGAGCTTTGGGCACATAAACAAAGACAACGCTTATCTGGCTTATCGGTTGACCGTAAGTTTTTTGAAGAAATAGACTAAATAAAAGGTCAACGGTAAATACCTTCTCCAATCGTCGAAAAGGCTACATCGGGCCACTACGTAAATCGCACATCCTTCGTCATAATTTAGTCATGCTCCAAGCACGGCGGGAAAATTTATGTGTTGTCGAATGCAGTCGCGGCGCGAATACAATCCCTTTCACAACGCTTTAGATACATCCAAAAAGCCGTCCATCAAGCCTTGATATAATTCTTCCCAGAGTGGCCAGTTAAAAATATTTTCACAGTCTAACACATCTTCAGGTGACCTAGTCGAAGTGGCGGAAGGAGAGTCGAGTCGAACAAGGTATCGCACAGCGTTGACGTGGACGTCGTTAATCCACTGACTTGATCTTAAGTTTTATGCTTCGGACTAGAAATTTTCCATTACTTAGTTGAATTGGACGGCAAATCTCCCATTTTGGCGACCATTTCAGCTTTTCACCACACAAATCTTTCAAATACCACTTTCACCAAAGCTACAGCGCTATCGCAAGCAAACCGTCGCTTCGTTTCAGAAGGTCGATTCACTTTCTGTGATTGGTTAAACAAAATGACGTGTGAATCGCGAGGTGTGGAGAATCTACGATTCGATGACAAACATAGCGGGCAATGTCTTCCTTCGTAATTTTAACCAAAGAAAAAAATGTTTTCGTGAACTAAAAAAACTGTCAGAACAAGAGCGGATAGGCGTGTTTTCAGATCATGTCTCTCTCTCTCAACTAACTTTTTTTTTGGTAGCCGCTTCAGTACACGTCTATTATTTCTATTTCTGTATTGTAACCGTTTTCTCCATTTTTACTTTGCTTCAGTGTCGCCCCTGAAGAAGGTTAGTCATGTCTCGCCGTAATATATGGCATCAGGAGCCCATCACTAGGAGCGTACAACTCCCATACTAGGCTATGTCACGGCATTTTTACAGAGCGGTTTATTTTTAGACTATCTTTCCCGTGAAAAAAGGTACACGTGGTACCACATCATCATCATCTTTCTGTTGTTCTAAAGTTTCTTAGCTTCGCAGAGAAACTTTAGAACAAAAGAATGGTCGAGGAAAAGTTTCGCACGAGAGAATGGGCTCCTGAGGGAGTCCCATTCGCGGCAAATGCAATCTAAAAATAAATCGGTCTGTGGAAACGCCGTGACAGGAATATAGGGCAGTTGTATGCTCCTAGTAATGGGCTCTTGATGGCATTAAAAGTTACCCTTTTCGGCCATCATTTTGTTTCTTTGCCTTATATCTACCTTTTTATGGGATATATAATTATATATTGTTATTTCCGGTTTCACTTGTAATAATAATAATAATAATAATTATACTAATAATAATAATAAAAAATATATATATGTATATAATTGCATGAATTTGAAATCTTAGCGTAGGCTTAGTTTCAAACGGAGTCAGTATATTTAGCTTTCCTGTTCACTTCCTAGAGCAAAGTTTTCCTTAGAGCATCATGAAGCTCAGTGAGGGAAAAATTCTAGGGAGATGCAGTATCTGCCTCGTCTAATAACTTTCGCGCGTATTTATCTTGTCGGGGCTATGAAGTCGACTGTTAGGCGCAGTGAAGGTTATTGTAGAGCTTTGCTTTCGGAGGTAAGGAGTCTTTAGCCTCAAAACGTAGGTGTCAGGGTTGATTCGTAAGCGCACATGGTGAAATTGGACTTGACTTTTGAGCAGGCTAAAGACTTAGTAAAAATTGAGCAAGAAACAAGGGCTTGACGGAAGTTCGCTTGAAATCGTTTTTCAACATCCGGGACTTCAAGTAACTATCAGGCGAGGACAAGATTTGCCTCTGTATTTCTGCGCGAAAACCGTAAGTTTTTCCAGTTTCCCGACTTGTTACCGCCCTTGCGGCTTTAGCGATTCTATGCTAGTGATCTGATAAGTGACGTGATAATTTGAAGTGTCATAATGTGTGATTTCCGGCCTCAAATCTAGTCGTAACATTTGCCACATGTTTACGTAGATGTAATTTACCAAGAGCTTGCTGTTATTTGTGTTAGCCACCAGGGAATTCGGTTTAAAACGTTGCTTGATTTCGTGGAAATCGATGCCTCTTTCCGACGGCAACTTTGCTCTCGGCAAGGTCGACGTTTCAAAGCAAGATTTGGGCAAAACTGACACTACTGCCCACACGATAGTTCAGGTCAGAGGTTACGTCGATTTCATGTCTAGTGATATAGCAAATAGCCATGTTCTTTTTTTTTCCTTTCGTCGACACTGTAATCTGGTAATAAGCAAAAAGTTAAGTGTCCTTGTTGAACAACGGAGGTAATAGCAAAGGAAGTTCTAAAAAGCCTCGAATTTTCGTCGACCTGGTTTTCATAAGGTCAGGTATACATATATATAGGTAAATAAAATCTTAAAAAAAATGGATGTCTTAATTACAAATAAAGATGTTCGTAAGGTGAAAAACATCGTTCAGATAGCTGTCCATTTTCCTATGGGAACGTCTAAGATATGTAATAAAATTTCGACAATATACAAGACAAAGTATCTGTTAAAATAAGTGTCCAAAATTTCTGTAGATATCTAAGCACTCAGCTTGAACATTCTAGCAATGTGTAACGAACTAGACAGGATGGCCTTTTGCATTTGGCGCATAATTGATTCACACTTGTCTCCTACAAGCTCTTTAATATTTTTCTCGACCTCTTTCTTTATTATTATTATTATTATTATTATTATTATTATTATTATTATTATTATTATTATTATTCTATCTCCTTTAACTTTATGCCGATTTACAACACAATAGCCGAGCCCATTCCTTGGGCCTAGGGCTAGAATGAGGTAGAAGTCTATCCTACTTGATGGAGAGTGTCTTTCTTAGGATGCGAGATGTTCCTAGCAGTGCAATCTTCTGTAGCTCACTAATTTTGACGTTACCGGAGATTTGTTTGGTGTATTTCTCCAGGCCCTTTTTTATCAGTCTTCTTTTTTATCTCACGGTCTGTCTGTATTGGCATATCACACAAGATTGTGATGTTGTCTCTTTCTGTTACTGTTTGGGGTTCATGCTCATACCATTTCTCTTCTACGTTTATATTTAGCTCTTTGCAGATGTTCCAGTGTAGGTATGAGGCGGCTTTGTCGTGTCTGTGTAGGTATTCAGTTTTGGCCAGCTCAGGGCACCCTGCCACGATATGGTCAATGGTTTCCTGGAATTGACCACATATCCTGCATATTGGGTCTGTACCATCGTTTAGGATGTTGCTGCGATAGTAATTGGTCTTAATGGCCTGGTCTTGGGCAGCAATTATTATTATTATTATTATTATTATTATTTTTATTTTTATTACAAGTGAAACCGGAAATAACAATATATAATTATATATCCCATAAAAAGGTAGATATAAGGCAAAGAAACAAAATGATGGGCGAAAAGGGTAACTTTTAATGCCATATATTACGGCGAGACATGACTAATCTTCTTCAGGGGCAACACTGAAGCAAAGTAAAAATGGATAAAACAGTTACAATACAGAAATAGAAATAATAGACGTGTACTGAAGCGGCTACCAAAAAAAAAGTTAGTTGAGAGAGAGAGAGAGAGATGCTCTGAAAACACGCCTATCCGCTCTTGTTCTGACAGTTTTTTTAGTTCACGATAAACCAAAAATTAAATGTTTTGCAATTTTTTTCTTTGGTTAAAATTACGAAGGAAGACATTGCCCGCTATGTTTGTCATCGAATCGTAGATTCTCCACACCTCGCGATTCACACGTCAGTTTGTTTAACCAATCACAGAAAGTGAATCGACCTTCTGAAACGAAGCGACGGTTTGCTTGCGACAGCACTGTAGCTGTGGTGAAAGTGGTATTTGCGGTCAAGTTTAACAAAGTAATGGGAAATTTCTTGTCCGAAGCTTAACTACCTTCAAAACGGTGAAATGATTTTGAAATTTGGTTGATCCTGTCTCATAAAACCTTTGACCAAGTCAGTGGATTAACGAGCACATGAACGCTGTGCGATACCTCGTTCGACTCTCTCGTTCCGCCACTTCGACTAGGTCACCTGAAGATGTGTTAGACTGTGAAAGATTTGTGTGGTGAAAAGCTGAAATGGTCGCCAACATGGGAGATTTGCCATCAAATTCAACTAAGTAATGGAAAATTCCTAGTCCGAAGCATAAAACTTTAGATCAAGTCAGTGGATTAACGACGTCCACGTCAACGCTGTGCGATACCTCGTTCGACTCGACTCTCCTTCCGCCACTTCGACTAGGTCACCTGAAGATGTATTAGACTGTGAAAATATTTTTAACTGGCCACTCTGGGAAGAATTATATCAAGGCTTGATGGACGGCTTTTTGGATACATCTAAACGCTGATCTAAAGCGTTGTGAAAGGGATTGTATTCGCGCTGCGACTGCATTCAACAACACATAATTTTCCCGCCGTGCTTTAAGCATGACTAAAGACGAAGGATGTGCGATTTACGCAGTGGCCCGATGTAGCCTTTTCGACGATTGGAGAAAGTATTTACCGTTGACCTTTTATTTAGTCGTTTTCTTCAAAAAAATTACGGTCAACCGATAAGCCAGATAAGCGTTGTCTTATGTGCCCAACTTTTGTATGGCTCGGCAAGAAGTTAAGCCTACTCTCAAATTTGGTTTTCAAGTTTATCGTCAGTTTGTTTGTGAAGAAGGTTTTCAGGATTTCTGTGTTGGACCCATTCTTATAGCAAATTACATTTAATTTCCCTGAATTTAAAAAACAGATTCAAATTAAATTTACCGTAAGCTTAAGCTTATAATTTAAACATTGTTGTAGAAAGGTTTTTCCTCAGACTACCATTGTAAATAGGTGCCACAAACCAGAAGCGTAACACTTTGTAAAACTGCCAAATATATTAAAACAATTATTTGCTAATCTTTCTTTGTTTTTTTCGACTGGTTCTTGGTCGGTTTTGACATAAACTTAAGTACTTGACGTCTTCAGAGTTATTAAGCTTAGGTACTTTCCGCGTTTAGCGCGCACGTACACGAACTCGCACAAACAGCCGTGATTTTAAAACGTTTCTCTGTTTCTGCTGAATCTTTGACATACAATTTTTAGCTTCATAAAAATTGAATTAAATTATGTGAACCCTCATGCATTACAACCTCTGTGAAAACGTTTTTTGTAGTACAGTAATTTTTCAGATACAACAAAATGTTTCGCCACTTAAATTAAACTTATGTGTCGGAATCGTGTAATTCATTAGGGTAATCCATTTCAAAGCACGAACTGTTCCAGTATTTGTTTATGCGCAACTATTTTTCTTAGGGCAATACTTTGAATAATGGCTTTATTGTACACTTTGTTGTAATTGTAATAGGGAATTTAGTTCATGGACAGTATAAAATAAAGTTTTGATGTCTGTGCCAATGAAGGTAACGTCTTAAGTTCCGGTTGAAAATAAAGTAATCATTTATTCCGTCACTGTTTACGATACGTTTTTAACCTTCAAATATCGTATTTAGTAAAATTACTGAGCTTGCATCGGTTGCCTTAAGCAACTTAAATTGTTTTATTTAATGTCAGCATTAATTTGATTTCATTCGCATCGCTGCAACTTCTAGTTTAAGTTTTATAATTTCAAGAATTAAACAACACTTTTTAGGTGGGAAGTGCATTTAAGTGTACCACAAACGCCCTTTTTTTTTTGTTTTGCTTTTTAAAAAACAGCAACGACTATCTGTATCAACTTACCTTCTCAGGTATACATTGTCCCTGAGCAGACAGCAGCCATATAAAAAAAGTCGTCAAAAGTTCCGTTTAAAGAAAAGTCCAGTCCGTTGTCCAGTCCTTGAAAATTTTTTTTCTAGCTAACCTTTTGTGGCGCGGCGTCGCAGTGAACAAAAAGCGCGCGAAAGTATAGCCTCGTTTTCGTTCTTTCCTCCAGGCCCTCTCCTCTGAAACAAATCTTAAAAATCGATCCTCGCCAAAAGCAATTGAAATTAGACGAAACTGACAACGCCATCATAAAGAGCATACTCTCAAGCCTTTGGCAAAATTTTCTTTTATTCCTACCTCAAATGGTCGTTGAGCAGGAAGCTGACAAACGTTTCAGTTAGATTTTCTACTGCCGCACTTTTTTAGGAAAAAGCAATCATGGCCATTTTTTAAAACACTATTTATTAAACTACAACTTCGCTTAAAAATATTCTTTGAGAAAGGTTCTAGTAAACTTTTAGAGCGAATACTAAACTTCGGTCCGTTCTGGTCACGTGAACGTTGACGTCACAGCATTAAAAATGACAAAAATTTATATTTCATAAAAATATCTATTAATATCCAATTTTTTGTTTCCTCGCGTTTAATGCTACGCGAGCACTTGTACCCAGACTCCCACTTTTTGAAAATTGTATATAGCTCCCTTAATATTCATATTTTGTTTGGTACCCGGGCAGTCCGAAAAGGCTCACACCATTGTGCTTCAAACCACGTTGACTGCTTTTTCAATAACAAAATAATTTCGTCACAGTGAGCAAAAACACACTTGTGAGCAAAGTCACGTGACCAATGACGTCATCGCCCTTGGCCTTGTACAATAATTAGTTTATGGTAAGACTTATTTCTAGACAACGTGGGGGTCTTGCTTCCCTCAAACTGACCACGTTATTTGGGATTGACGATTTTCCAGCTGCAAAGGATTCTGGGAAGGTTCTTATTATAATTATATATTGTTATTTAATTACTATTATTATTATTATTTTATTAAATAACAACATATACTTACACCGACGTACGATACATCACATTACTAACAGACTTCTATAAAACTACTTAGCATACATGTATTCAGTAAGCTACGAATTCTCAGCTAGATTATGAATCTATTCTCGTGCATGCATGGCTTCCTTTTAAAACGTTTATAATGAACTTGTTCTAATTTTATTTGTTTTTGTTTATTTATGTATTTTGAGGTTTAGGAATCAGAAGGTACCAAAGAAGATAGGAAACTAGGAAATCTTTCCATTTTTGGGAGTATTTCCTTTGTTTTGCAGGACCATATGTAATATCTGGCAACAAGGAAGTAAAAGTACTGATTTGTGTTGGATAGGGTATCCGACCTCAGGCCAATTATTATATCCGGGGTGAAAATGTTGGATTTTAGTTTTATTTGATTCTTGGCCAACCATTTCATAAAGCCCTGCCAAAAACAACAGAATTTCTGTTCTAAAGGCGTCCGATAGATGTATAAACTTTGCCAAATCATTTTTGTTGAGGTTACCTTTAAAGATAACATCTCCGCCGAGATCGTGTAATTCAGAATCAAAGAGTAATTTCCATTTACCATGATTTCATTGTCCAAATATTTTTTGGCCCATGTTGATTTGAGCGCTTTATGTCGATCATCCTTAAACCTCCATTTTTGTAGCTACTGCGCATGCGCGAGTAGCTACAATGCTATCGGTTTGATGGATAGAGTCGATTTTGCACTAATGACGTCACAGAGTTTCACCCCCAGTGAAGACTCGGACAAACAAACGACTCGCGGCATGATCTGTTCGAGAATTTTGTATGGCAGGGTTGCGTCGCGTCGGTAAGCTCGCAAATGTGCCTTTAACTACTTTTTCGCGGAAACATGGAATATCCAGCTTGATGTCGAAGAGAAACCTGGGAATTATGTATTAGATCGGCTGATGCTTGGGTTAAAATGCAAAGAATTGGAAAATAGCGGCGATTTTGTTGTCTCGCGGCCGACTCTCAAACATTAAAACCCTGCTTGCGGTTACCCTGCTTTCGCTAGTGTTTTTATCCAATCCTTTGCTAGCAGGGTAAGTCTCGAACTATTTTAGTGCCGAATATTTTATTGGAGCTGTGAATGGCTAAAAGAGAAGCTCTCTTTGTGCCATTCACACCTACAACGCGCGTCGTTTATGGTTTCTTTCGGATGAAAGAAACAAACGACGTTTAGTTGTTTACGTGATTAAAATCCCGGAAAGCTACAGGAATCAAATCAGCTAAAGACTATCTACTCTGCACAATAGTTTGTGTTCTTACGAACTACGCAAATAAATATATGTCAAGGTTTCACGGAAGGCCAAAACAAATTTGCTCGGTGTCTGTTGATACTGGCATGTTATAAGCTTAAGCTTGATAAATATTTGGAAATTCAATGCGATTGCACCCCACAACGAAAGTATGGCCTTTTATTTATTATAATTGAATCCCGTTCAACGATTTCAACTCGTTGTTGTACCGCTTTCGCTTATTTTTCTCTTCCAAAACACATCGCGCTCATACAAATTTGTGAGCGTCTGAGTCACGTAGGGGGTCGACCTATTTTTAGTACTGTCAAGCCTTTTCCCCCTTCATGTTTACTTTGCGGGTAGGAAAAAGTTTTTGTGTCGTAAACTGGTAATTTTTAGTCTTAAGCACAATTTCGAAAGGGCTTTTTACCTTTAGCAGAACCCACTCGACCACAAATGTGAATTCGCCGTTAACATTATTTTTATCGCGAGTTACGACAGCTTGCGTGACTCGCGTGACTCTTAGCACATGACAGAAAGACTCATGACTGACCATGGGGTTTCCTAGTTTCGCCTCCCTCTCACATGTATAAGACAAATATAAGCAGTAGCTACAAGCAGTCGTTGACTGCCTATTTTTATAATCACTGATCATTACATCTCGCTTAATTTTGTACCCTCTTCCACTCCAAAGAAAGCTGTAGAACACGTTGTTAATCTCATCTAAGGCGGCATGGTTTGTTAGCAACGGTGATAGAATATAAACAAGCTGAGAGGCGATTTAACTTTTTAATACGACGATTTTCCCCAAAAGGCTTAGACAACGGTATTCTCAGCCGCTTAAGCAATTTCTAACCTTTAGCAGTTTTTCGTTGTAGTTTGCTTCCATGCTAACCATGGGATCGATTGAAATCCATACGCCTAAGGCCTTAAGGGCGTGTCCATGTAAGAACCGAGCACTCAAATTTCGTTGAAAAATGGATTGCGCTCATTTTTTCTACACAAGTCAAACATCATACGCAATGAACGAAAATGGCCTTTATTTCGCCAGATTCGCTTTCTTTATTTTTTGACGAATTTGTTTTGTAGGCAAGTCGAAAACCACACAAAACCGGAAATTGAAACCCTAGTTAATGTTTTCTCTAGTGCACGTCCAACTTAAATAGTAATTTGGATATTTTCAAATTATTTTTAGATATTATAGACGGCAGTTTTTTTTTTTTTTGATAAGTTGTGAATTATATTTTAAGACCTCCATGGCGTGATGCCAAACAAGATAAGAATTTAATTCAATGAACGTGTATTTCTGTCTCTTTTTTTAGCATTTTCTGTAGGATAACTAAGTTACCATAATCAAATTAGTTTATAAAAAACATACCTGTGTTGTTTTTTCTCGTTATCAAGATGTCGTCGAAATTGTGTTCTTCCTACGCTATCATAAAAGGTGATTGTGGGGAACGTCGAGGCCTTGAGACGCTATTTCTTTTGAGAGACTGTAATGACGATATTGGAGGTCACCTCGTCAACTGTCATTTGTCTACGGAAAGTCTGACCGAAACCGATCTTATCCTAGCGAGGGCCGGTTTATTCTCGGTTACCGAATCTCAGATAGGAATGATGTCTATTTGTCCAAGACATAGGCATTCTTTAGGGAAGTTTTGGCGACCACCAAGATCATGTCAGTACCCTGATCATAAAGAAAATCTACTGCCGTGGGAGGAAGACGTGTCATCGGTTTAAAACTGTCAAGGGAAATCTTCAGTTTGTTTGGTGAAAATGCAGCTGTAGGATCTCGTAAGTACAAAATATAGTTTCAATGCTATAGCTGCTCCTTAAAAAGAGGATACAACCAGCCGAAGCTTCACCACCCCTTACGTTTCCCTTCCAGGCAATAATCTTAAATAATTGCTTATGTGTCCCCCCGAATTATTTTAGGGGAAAGGGGACTCCTACTTGAAAAGCTCTGGGATGCTGGGGGAGTAAATCTCCGTCCAGCGTTTTCATGAGGAAACGCCACTAATTTTAGTCGTCAAGGTATCCTTTAGGGTTGTTTTCGCAGAAACGCTATCTTTCGGCGGTTAAATAAAGCTCTAGTCACGCCCTGATTGCTCTCTTTACAATTCAAATGTTCTCATGAAGGGGGGATACCATGACCTTGCAAAGTAAAAAAGATGCAAAGAGAATGAGAATTTGAAACCAGGCCATTTTTCTTAACTTTTGCATAATCGGATTCACACTTTTGATGTCTTCCTGTTTAAAACAGCGTCTCCATGGTAACCCCCTTTTTATTTTGGCAACAGTATTTTTTGAAACTGTAGACTTTTCCGGCGTCTTTTTCATGTGTAGTTCGTTTTGAAAAACCGTTTTATATGATTATATATTGATTATATGTTGTTTGGATGCCCGGGAGAAGCCTGAACAGATCACCAGAAGTTAATGTTATGCACACAATTTGCAGAATTTATTTTACATCGTTTTCATTATTTTACTCAGCTATTTGTACCACATGCCGTAAGAAACACAACGAACGAGTGACGAGTGGAGCGGCCAGGGAAAGAAACCCAGCCTGAGTCAGCTTCTGTGGAAGAAACGGAGTTCGAGAGGTTTGTTTTCAAATCAACTGAAAATTATGATACTAATAAGATACCTCAGTATGGATCGTGATGTGCTTTAACGTTCCTTACAGGTCGTGTAAGCGTGCTGCCATGACAACTATCAATCAAGTATTAGCGTCCTCGCCATACTGAGAAACATCAGCACCACCGTGCAGTCAAAGCGATTCTCCTTGGAGACTCCCTTGAGCACATCAGAAAACTCCAATGCAATTGATACCTATAACGCAGCGATTAATGAAATTGCCATCCTTACGTCGGGAGTTTCACGGGAGCCTCTTCCTTTTCAGCTGAAGACCCCCTGGGAAGAAGTAAGGGAAGCCGACAAAAAGAAGATCATAGAAAAAGCGAGCCAAGATTGCCTCCTTGTATGTGAAGCAATCGCGCCCAAGGGTGGCGAAAAACTATTCCAATCTCTAGAATTTTCACAGGAAGAAAGAATCGATCGCCCAGCCCGCGATGATCTGGTGATGTTGATGACCGCGTATAAAAAGCTGCATCAAAGAACTTAAAGTGTATATGACACCAAATTTTTCATAACCTAGTTTGAAAGAGCTTTCAAAATGATGAAGAACGGCGTTTATTTTATTGTGATAGCACTCTTGGTTGCCAAGTTATTCAAGATTTTGATTTATGCAAATTAGGCAACTTGTGACGTCACAAGGTTAACACAAAATGAAGTAAAATCACAAAATATGGAATATCTCTGCAAATACTAAGTCTGCAGGGTTAAAATTTTGCAGGGTTGATGTACTGCCAGAACTGCACATTGTGATAGTGGTTATGAGGTCACCATGGCAACTTACTTGTTACCAGACCTCTACATTCCAAAAATGAAAAATGCCTTATTTGTTGCTCCAGAGTCTAACAGACTTTCTTATACTTGTGCTGTGTTAAGTCCATATTCGCTCACACCCACTGACTGAACACACAGAGCAAACAGCTCTTCTTTAGGAGAGAAACTCTGATTTTATCCTTTGGATGGAGAGGGCCTGGAGCCCATTGTGTTGCCATGGAAATGTCAAAGTGGAACTTATCCTGGAACTTTGTGATGAGTATAACTGTGAAAAGTTTCAGTTCTATACAGCAAAAGTCTTCAGAGATATTCTATTTTTTGTGATTTTACTTTATTTTGTGTCAACCATATGACGTCACAAGTTGCCTAATTTGCATAAATCAAAATCTTGAATAACTCAGTAACCAAGAATGCTATTACAATAAAATAAACGTTGTTCTTCATCATTTTGAAAGCTCTTTCGATCAAGCTAATGAAAATTTTGGTGTCATATACACTTTAAGAGCCAATTTCTGTAAATATCGAGAATCCGGCGTCACTCGTGAAATTTCGAAATTCTTCATATTTTGCCTAAATAACACCTATGGTAAGTTATTTTCGAAAATAGTATTCAAAGATCGTGAAGCGCTTGATTTTTTCTGAAATCGAGGAAAGTTTGAAAAACGCCATTTTAGCGCCATGTCGCTGCCGAAAATAGAGTAAAATGATGCATTTTGTTATCGCTCGGGTAGATGAACGCGGAGATGTCTATCAATGCAACTTGGCCAGAACATAACACATCTATAGTTCTTTCCAAGGCACAAATTTATTTTGAAAAATCTGCTAGTATAAAACCGTTTTTAACTGTTACAAATACCCTAGTTCAAACGCTTCAGCGAATGACCAAAATTTAGCTAACTTCCACACCACAAAAAGACGTTTGACGTTGAAATTAATATTTTCTTAAAGTGCATTCTTTGCACTCTGTTGTGTTAACATTTCTTCCGCGGCCCGACAAAAGTGCCCCGCCAAGAGAAGGAAACGTTAAGTCAATTTTTGCATCGCGACCGCTCTTGAAATCAACATGAACCTTGCCTTCTCCGAACCAAAGCTAACTCATGAATTAAAAGTCTACCAATGCAAACACTTTTCTCGCTATTCTGAGCGCCCTACGGATTACTGTACAATTAATTATAAGTTTACATACCGTTTTCAAACTGTCTGAGAGCGATAACCTTCAACATTTCAATTAACAAGGTCAAAGTAGGTGGCGAAGTATTAAATGTAACTCTATGCCGATCGACACGGCCATTCAGTCCAAGTGACCTTTAGCTCTTTCTAAACTGCTTGTTTTTCTTCAGCTAACACCTTTTTTAAAGTTATGATGTTGTGATACATGTTGCATTCCTACTTAGCCACCGTCTTGGGGTGCAGAAACATTGCTGTGATTTACCCCAAATGGGAAGGTAATTGCGTGACGTTGACCTTAAGATTTACGAAAACAACGTCTCTCGGAGACGATTTCATTCATTACAAAAATTTTGCAACAGTGTTCAAGTCGAATAGCTGAAATAGAAAAGACTAAAATAGATATTTCAGCTTGTCATGTATGCATGCCCATGCAGCGAAGGAGCCAAAGCTAGGAAGAGATCCGTAATAATCAGGTGTTGAAGGCCATTACATATTACATCGCGATCGCTGATTGCTCTCGCGTTTAATATTATAAAGTGTAACTGTGACAAATTCCATGAAGTTACTCCGACGATTTTAAACTTATTCACTGTGACTCCAGTGATCCATTTGATGAATATGCCTCTTTCTGTATCAAACAAAACGATACTTCAGTTCCAATATAATTGCGTGTAGGACCGTTTGCTCGCTTCAGCTTTTATTCCACGATTGCTTGTAGCCTTGTAGGGGGGAGGGGTGACGGACTGGCGAAGGCAAAGGAGTGGGAACATTGGACTTGGCATTTTTTCAAAGGGTATGTGGGTAGAAGAATAATCTGTACAATTAATTAAGGAGATGTAGCGGAAGGTACTATTTCTGAAAACTCTGCTGACAAAAATTTCTGTTCAGAAAATTGTTCACTCTTCTCCACCACCCCTCCCCGCTCAAAAATGCATTACCTTTATACCTAAAAAGACAGCAGCATGTCGTTGCCCTTAACCTTTACTATTTCGACACTCCAGATAGCCCGGTGTATTTTGTTGAAAAGTTCAAGTCTTCGTTTCTGAAGCCCCCCCCCCCCCCCAAAAAAAAAAAAATACCAAAAGGGAAAAAAAAGCGCTTTCATTTCTGACAGGGCCTTTCATTTTAAAGAACAAGGGTAACTATCTACTAGTTCTTGAAGGCGGGCTATGTATGGCGCTTTCCTTCGCGCTGGGCTTGGCACTTCTAGCTCGAAGTTCTCACATAGCAGCTGAAGTAGTCCCACTTTTGGCTTTCTAATCTTGTTGCTTTTGACCAGAGCGCACAGATCGTACTGGTCTACAACAATATGGTGCTTGATATGAAGGGACGAAAGCACAGAGTCTCTTGCCGTAGAAAAATACAATTGTTCCTCTGCTGCAAGCACATGTTGCTCCGTCACCTGCACGTGCTGTCGTAGTTTCGCTGACAAACGTGAAAAATAGGATAAGATTTGCTGGGGAGACAGATACTCCGTGGCAATGAACAGTCTCTCTCCATCTGGCCCCCGTCCTCGCCGCATTTCTTTGGCTACTACGTCCGGGTCCAGCTTTCTTCCGGTGGCCTGGCCGATGCTAAATTTTGCCTCAAGGTAAGACTTTTTGATTTGCGTTAAACCTTTCGGCCTTCTTCAGCGGCGAGCACGGGGGCCAGATGGAGAGAGACTGTTCATTGCCACGGAGTATCTGCCTCACCAGCAAATCTCATCCTATTTTTCACGTTTGTCAGCGAAACTGCGACAGCACGTACAGGTTTTTCTCTCTCCTCTCCGCCCCCCTCCCCTCGCTCGCTTTGTCGACCCTCAACCCGGCCCAGATCTAGCCGCGCGAATCCAAGATGGCGACCTCATTACGAACTCCAGTGTTTTCGACTATCCAACCGCCTGCGTGCAGGCTATACCTGAAGACAGATTATGTTGTCCACTGCAAGCCGGATGAATCAACTTGTGCCGACCACTGCAGAAAGTTTGCCTTAAGTGACGGTTGTGACCCAGACTTCCAGGCTGTGTGTACTCAACAGCATATTGAAAGCTGTGACCAGTGCCAGACTTTGAAAGCAGTCTTGGACGAACTGGAGGCAGAAATCCGAGGTTCGTCTTGGAGTGCGTATAATCAAGAACATCGAGAAGATCTTCTTTATGACTTTGAGGGGCCACGATCAGATTTACAACAGTGGAAAGCACATATACTTTGCTCAGTCAATCAGGAAGAAGCCAAACAGGACGTCTTGAAAATGGAGGACTCAAGTTCGGCATTAATAGTTATGGACTGGGCCATGAAAGTTTTACCGTTAAAGTATCGAGAAAGGCAAAGTGACTGGTATGGCAAAAGGGGACTGAGCTGGCATATTTCCACAGTGATTTCATTCAATACCAGTTCTGGAACTCTGCAGCTAAAATCGTATGCTCACCTCTTCGACTAATGCCAGCAAGATTGGTTTGCTGTTTGCTCTATCCTTGAGAATCTCCTGAAGGCAATCAAGACCGGAAACCCAGAATCAGAATCTGTTTATCTCCGATCAGACGGAGCAGGGTGTTATCACAACAACTCCCTTATCGCTGCAGTTACAGATATTAGAGAACGAATTGGTGTCCGTATCCTGCGGTACGACTATTCTGAGCCACAACATGGTGAAGATGTCTGCGATCGTATTCTCTGTCCCATGAAAGCGTCCATACGCAGATACTGCAATGAAGGACATGACATTTTATCTGCAGATAATATGCGTAGCGCACTTTCCGAACGCTATGTGAAGGGTACTTCAGCATGTGTCTGTCTTACTGACGTCAGTAAAAAGACCCTTGGTGTTCAAAGTGTTGAGGGATTCAGCAGTTATTACAACTTTGCGTATAAAAAAAGTGGGGTGCGTGTCTGGAAGTCATACGGAATTGGCCCGGGAAAATTAATTCCCTTTGATGGCCTATCAAAGCTCCACTGACTTGGTGGTTCTGAAGGACTTTTTCCCTTTCAAGGATACTCGTTTATATAAGTTGGCACGTGCGAGCGGTGCTGAAAAGGAAGGGATTCTTCCGTGTCCTGAATCTGGATGTCAGATGATCTTCGAAAAATTCGGCGATCTCGAAGTTCACTTAGATGTTGGAGACCACACTCCAGGAAAACTGAAAATGGAGTCCACCTTTGACAACCTTAGAAGAGAATAGGCTCAGAAATTCTCTACTGTTGACCAGGTAAAGAAGTCTGCTAGTGCAGGTTCCAGATGCGAGCTTCCACTTGGATGGGCGCTGCAAAGTCCTCGGCGAGGGGCAACTAGATTTTCTGCCGACGTGAAGGAATACCTAATAGCAAAGTTTGATACTGGAGAAACAAGAGGAGATAAAGCTGATCCAAGGCAAGTAGCTTCAGATATGCGAAACGCAAAATATGACGCCAATAGTCGACTTTTCAGAAGAGAGGAATGGCCAACCAAAAACAAAGTTAAGGGATTCTTTTCCAGCCTTGCCGCAGCGCGAAGGAGGCGTGGTAACGAGGACATTGACCTTAATGATGCCTACGCAGAGGAGGAGGAAGAAGAAAGAGAGAAGCTCCTTGCTGATATTCTTGCCTCAGAACTCAGCTCGCGGCATCCCATCTGTTACGATACTACATACCTGTGGTGAAATGCGTCAAGGAAGATAGACTGCACGAGTTTAATTTTGCAATGCTCAAAACAATTTTGCTTCATTTTGATGTAGCGTTCAACGCGAAAGATAGCAAGAAGGAGTTGGTGCAGAAGTTGTCCGATTTTGTTCAAGAATGTAATTGCTTCTTGAGCGAAAACTAAATTAAATTGATCACAGACGATGTTTTTACTTTCATTTTGCTTTTAGCAATCTCTGAGAGTTCCAGTGGTTAGGACGTCAGTGAACTAACATCGCTCCGCGTTTGCAGAATGTGAAATGTGGCCCGGTAATGTCATGGTGGTTAATGGTTATCAACTCCTCTCTGCAGTTGCGATGCCGAGCTACAATCATGCTCAAGCAAAAAAGTTGTTTTTCATAGAAATACAGCTATTAGTGAAACAACGGCAAACTTTCTCTATAATTAAAGTTACAATGATGTTGCGGTGAAATGAACCATAATGCACCCATTTTATCCCGAGACTGTTTTTATTTTTCAACTTCGGATATCAGTTTAGCTAAAGATCTCTCCATAAGCTTTCCTTCTTCATTTATTACCAACTCCACATTTCGTGAAAAGAGACTCAACGAACAAAATTAATGGTGTTGACATTGACCACAACTGTTTATACTATACACCGGTTTATACAACCGGGCTTGGCGACGACTCCCCACAAATTATAAGGAGCCTATAACACCAAGAAAAGGAAAACAATTGGTGTGAATAGCTATCAATATAACTGTTTAGGCTCTCATTTCGTGGGAAATAGTATATACGAGATTTTAAATCAACACTAGCGTCAACCAAAAATGCGTGATGCGTTACCTCAAAGACGATGACGAATGATCAGTGCTAGAAATTCAGCTGAAATTAAAGGCAAGGCAAGGTTCCGAAGATTTCTCTAAACTCATTAAATCTAATCAGGTAACATCAAACCATTCGCTAACAAAAATGTCAGTCAAGTCACGAGAGTCGTCATTTCTACACAAAAGTATTGAATTTTTGGCTACTTACTAAATTTTTTTGCGCTTCAAAATTAAGAGTGCCCACAACTTTTAATACAGATATTTGTAGCTTAGTCCTAGTACATTACGGTGATTACAGTCATCATTCGTGTAGAGGTCCCACTTTTGAAAAATATCTGTTTGTTTGTTTGTTTACACGGACGTGCCCTTAAGTTTTGTCTGTTACCCATTTTAAATCTTTTTCAAGACATAATTTATCTTGACGCCCAGCGCAAGCCCCAATCCAGAGAATTTCTGTTTTCTTGCTGTTAAGCCGCAAGCTCGATATCTCGCCGAAAAGTTCTAGGTCGAGTAAGGCAGATGTAAAGGACTTTTTTTGAGCCGTCTAAAATCATAGTAGTATCGTCAGCATATTGACTAATCTTGATTTCATTTCCACACACAGTGATCTCTTTTATATCTTTGTTTGCTCGTATTTTATTCAATAACACTTCTGCGCAAAGGATGAAAATGTAAGGGGAAAGGGGGCAACCTTGCCTGCCTCCTCTTTCAGGGGTAAAGTAATTGCGTGCCCATCCGTTGTTAAGGACGCAGCTTTCTATGTTACCGTAACACAATTTGATCCACTTTATTAATGACGAACCAAAATTAGTTTAAGTAATCAATGACGGTCCCAATGGGGTTAACCGTTCTCACTTCAACGAGACGTTCGATTTTTTTCGGTGTAATTGTCACCTTCGGTTTGCTGCTATTACTCATTTCTAAAATGCCCGGGAACCATGCGGAAAGTTGGGTGGAGCATTAAGGGTGGCATCATATGCGCACAACATTTTTTCCAACATGGCGGGTTGCAGTGATGGAATGACAGAATTCGCACATAAATAAAGCTTTTATCTCCCTGACAGAGAGATTCTAGCGCTTGATTTGAGATCGACCTGGCCATACACAGATCGGAGAAGATTTGTTGCAAACTTTGCTGAAAGTGGGCGAAGAAACAGGCTCGAAAGCCGCGATCGTTTCTTTGCATCGCGGCCGAGCTCCGGGAGGAAGGTATATGTCAACACGCGAAGAACTGCCGTATTTTCTAACAGCCTTAATCAAGTCTTACATAGATTAAGGATTGCTTTTTGAAATAAGCTCCAGGTGTCATTCTTTAGTTTGCAAAAGTGGCACGGGGTGAGTGCCGATACTGAATTATATTCATAACTTTATATTTTTGCATCTTTCAAGACTTCAAATAATTTCTTCAGCAAATTAATTTTTTTTACAATGGCTTCTAAACCACAGTATTTTCCTCAAACGTGAGATTATTCAAATGTCTTACCCCACGCTCTTGTGACATGCCGGTAGTATTAATTTGGATTGTCTCAACTATTTTTTGACACTGCGAAGACCACTGGAGTTATTGCTTACTCTGGTCTTCTAACAAGGCAACAATACAACTTGTGTGCTATTAGCATTATTATTAGAATAAACATCTGGTAGCAGGGTAGTCATACAAATATCCTTCTGAAAAATAATTAACTTTTCGTGTAGGTTTTTATGCTTGTCACAGAAATATAATGTTCAGTGTGAGTTCAAGGTTTGATCTTATAAAGGCATTCTTATCGTATTAATTTGAGTCAGCGCTGTTACCTAATGATTATTGTCCACTGAGCAGAGAAATTGAACTTGAGTCTTTCAAACTTCTGCAATAATCTGAAGAAAGATTTCCGCACTGCCCCATGTATTAAATGTACATGCTTCTCTACCTTACTAACTTTACTAACCCTGTTCCAAAAACGAATACAGTTTGAATGAATCACAAAATGCATGTAATTATTAATAGTTAATGTATAGGGTTGTGGAGAATTCTTGCCACGGGTACTAGGCTCGATTTCCGCCGCTCTCTCGTGTCTGGTCTACCCTCCCCGAGTAAGTTCGGGGGAGGAGCGCGGGCTCCTTTCCCGGACAGCGGCTGGTAATCGAGCCTACACGGGTACTTAATTCCACTTAAACTTGTTCAAAAACAACCAAACACTTGTCTATGTACATTGCCTCGTTGCAGACTTCTCACAGTTCCCCTCTTCTCTTCTACAGTCAAGGCCTCGTGCTCAGTGATACAGCTGGTTTTATTCACTCCCCAGAAAAGGTAACTTTATCGATATTCTGCTTGAAGAGGTTTTTGTTTTGTAATAGACCAGTTTGCATGTACTGTAACGAAAGTGCCTTTTACAGAAAAGTGCCAGTCTGTGCAGACGCTATTAAAGTGTTTCCTTTGTAAAATCCTAAATTGAACTGAGTCTTCGTACTATCAGTAAACTCTGTTGTGATCAGAGGTATTCAATACTCAACTACTTAATCAGGCTGTCGGGAATATCTGCTGATAATTGGATGATTTGGAAAATGCTAAATAAGCATGGTGCAACAATAGCAAACAGAACTATGTTATGCAGCCAACTGGGATTCTTAACTGTTCTGTTTGTGTGCGTGTCGGAGATATTAAATGAGTAAGCATTTTTTTTATATATTTTTTATATATGTATTAGACTCCTAACTGAGCTGAAAGAAATCAGTCGATGAGCAAGGGTATGTGGGACTAACAAATCACCCACCCCGTTCTCCTTCATTGTGGAAGTGTTTAGATACCATCTCTTTTCTTCACACCTTCATCCACTGTGACTATTCACAAGCTGCATAGGACTGGCCTCCGACATTCCAAGCTGCACCTACCTTCACAGCTTCAAAGACGTTGCTAAATGTAAGAAAGTTAATATTTTTTTACAAGTTTGGTGACAGAGCCCTTGGACAGAAACTCGGTAATCACATTTGCTTACAGCAGTTGTACACTTAGGTTTTCTGATACAAACATTGTGATTGCTTAACTCAAGCAGTTGCAAGTGTAACTACAACAGTCACAAACGCTATATGAAGGAAGTCAAATGTGGTGTGTTCGGTTTTAGACCAGTAAAACAGCTCAGCAGCTTTTTATAACACAACACATGAACTCGTTTTTATTCCTGCTCTTATGCTGCTCTTTTTCCATATTGACAGTCTTTCGTTCTGCTTTTTTTTTAACAGCTAGAACTAGAACTAACAACTCTTAGGTACAAACATAATCTTTCATCCATGAAGGCGTATGCCTAACGCGCACGGGCCGAGAGGCATCTGAACTGTCTGGGGCATTCTTATGTAGGGCTTCCTGTGTCTGTACTAATGGCTGGCTGACTGCACTGTTCTGGCTTTGCTGTCTGCATGCACAGGCCGCTCTTGTTTGTCCGATTCTTCCACTTCAATGGTTGTGGGCCTAACAAATTTTTTCGTATGGGCTATATTGCGCATTTTGCTGTTGCCATTAGCGTCTTGTAAGACAAGGGCATTTCCGTTCTTGTGGGTGACAACAACATACGGATCTGGCTTGTAATTAGGTGAGAGCTTGCCTTCACGCGTGTGCTTCAATAACACTGTCTTCTGCTTTAATGTCGCTGTCTTTAGCTGATCTCGTCTCTCTGCATATTCTTTTTGTCGAAGTTTCCCATTAGCATCTCTTTCCCTCAGCTGCTGCTGCCAATATGCCTCTGTTGGTCGCTCTTTGTAGAATTCAACTTCAGGAAGTTTGTCTCGCAGTTTCCTCCCCATAAGCAGTTCGGCAGGCGACATTCCGGTAACAGTGTGTGGAGTAACTCTGTACTGAAACAGAAAGTTCTGGAGGGCCTTCCGCCAGTCTCCTGCTTCAAGTCGGGCAATATGTACAATCTTCAAAAGGGTTTCATTGGAACGTTTCACTTCTTCAGTGCTTTGCGGCCAGTACTGTACACCCTTGTTGTGCTCAATCCGCAAATTTTCCAATGTGGTTATGTCCCTTGATTCTGGGTGCAATTCAACCTGGTGAAAAGCCATATTTAAATCGAGCTGGAGAAGACCTTTGCTTGGAGTGTTTCCTTGACTGTGGGAACTGGGTGCTTTTCTCTTACGATCGCTTGGTTTGCTTGCCTCATGTCTAGACAGATCCTTATGTCTCGATTGGGTTTTTCTACCACCACTAAGGGGTTCACCCAACTGGTTGGTCCCTCCGCTTTTTCAATCACGTCAAGTTTGAGCAGTTCATCTAGCTTTTCCTTAACTTTGGCTCTCCTACTAAAGGGAATACGACCCATCGGCTAGGCTACAGGCTGAACACTTTCATCTCTGTGGAGTATTCTTTAGCTGATAGCCTTTCAGCTTGCCCAATCCCTCACACACTTTAGGGAATTTTTGTTTGAGTGCGGCCTTTGTTTGTGTTTGATTTGCTGTGTCTCCCAGGGCGTCACGCTTCGCTTCACAGCAATTGACGGGGACACACACCCTTAGCACGCCGAGCAATTCAGAAGTTTCACGGCCTTTTAGCGTCGCTGCCTTGCCGCAAGTGGAGTAAAACTCTACACTAAGGGATTTACTGGTTTGGGGTACTTGTATAGTTAAATTATGCTTTGCCCAGAGTCTGAGTGGCTCTACAGAAGCATAGGCATAAATATATGTTATTCACCAGCCGGGAGGTCCGTTTTGAGAAAAACTGTACTCGAGACAGAGGGCACAGTTTTTCCCAACACGGACCGACCAAGGCCGGTGAATAACATTTTTATATCTAAATTATATTTTTAGAAGGTAGGAGAAACTATTAAGAAAAACTGGAAAAGTCATGTTTTTATTTTACACATTGTCTCATCAACTTGTCAACAAATGTACAATAAAATGAATTTGTTCAGGAATATTTTACACTGTGTGAAGTTTCGCTTTCAAAAGTCAACAAAGATGAACAGTAACACTGCTCTATTGCAAAAAAACAATTAAGACAAATTGAAACTTTGCTCTTTCAATTCGCAACTTCACTCTGCGCTTAGCGTAGTTGGTTACCATGACCGTGGTCAGCAGATAGAAAAATACTGCCCGCTCCCGGAACCAATCAGATTGCAGAATTCTCAGGATACCGCCCGCTCACGATCAAAGAAAGAAATAAACTCTCTTATTACACTCTAACGGTACCGCATTACCCACTATGATAGATTCAAACACTTCTTCTGACATTAAATTACAATTTGCTCCTGAATCTATTATAACGTTTACAGGCTTATCTTCAATCAGCATCTGTATAGTGTTCTGCCCTTCACTGTTCCCTGCACTGAACAAATAGAAATCATAACTGTTTGCATAGTTTGGATCCGTTATTTCCTCAGTTACTTTGCCGTACATTACGCTGGCCCTGGGTTGCCTCTCCTTCTTTCCGTATTTGGTTTTTCTCTGGAACCTCCACAAAAATGGGCCTGAATTTATACGGTTTGGGGTACGTTCCTTGTTGGGTTTAGTCTAACAACAATGTTGAAAATGACCGAAATTGCTGCATTTTCCACACTTATGGCTACGCGAGCGAATGCATTCCTTTGCATAGTGGCCACTTTATCGCATCGCCGACACTCTCCTTCCTGTCTTGAATGAGGGGCAATGTGATTGACTTGACTTTCTGATAGGAGAATAAGGGCTTCCTTATCGTGATATTGGCTTACAGTACCCATACGTTGATTAAAAGTCAGAGTTTTTTCACGGTATGAAAGAAATTGCACGATCTTTAACCTGGTTATCCCGTTCGCCTTCGTAGTCACAATGTTCCGCGAGTTTCGGCAGGCGAGTAATAAAGTTGTTGATGGTTTCACCAGCCGATGGTTTTGCCGTTAAAACGTTCTGTCTCGCCATGTCTCTTTCTGGCTTTGTCATAGTCTTTAGCTCCGCCGCGAACGTCAGTAGGAATCCAGTTGTTGAAGATATATGGGACTCGGGGGTCCAGCAAGGTGAAGTCAAGGAGGTCTCTTTTGAGTTGGGTCGCTAATCCCCGAGGCGGCGACATACAGTTCGAATTCAGTTCATCATGTAATCCAATGTTGTGCGAGTGTTGCTGGTTCGCCGACAGCGACGAATACAGACAACCCTGGCAATCCGCTTAAACACGCGGCCATTTGTTTGAGTTTTATTCACTGTTTAAACTCGTGATTTACTTCACGGAGGGTTCCACACACGGTCAAGGGAATAAGCAGCTTCAATCTGGAAAGGGATGTGCTTCTGTGCGGGGATGTGGCCATAAATCCTGGACCGAAAGGGAAGACGTCGAAGTTGAAATACCCATGCAGTGAATGCCACAAAGCATTTAGAAACAACCAAAACGCCATCTTGTGTACCACATGTGGAAACTGGTCACACGCTAAATGCCTCAATATGTCTCAGACTATTTTCCAGTACTACTTAGACCAGCCTGATATTGAATGGACTTGTCCAGCCTGTGCTCTACCACCACCGACGGACTCCTTCTTTGAAGAAGTTTCTGAAGGAGATACACTAATTCCAGCCGAGGATTATCAAGGGGAAACAACTCAAAATACGGCCTTCGAGCAGTTTCTTTACAGAGATGTGACAGAAATCACTTCTGAAAATGATCAGCTAGAACTCTTCAGGAAACATCACAATAAGGATTTCTTAATCGCCCACTTGAACATAAACAGCATCCAAAACAAATTTGAAGAACTGACCGAAGTAATCAAGAAAATCAACGCCCACATAATGTTCGTAAGTGAGACCAAGATCGACGCGAGCTATCCCAACGCTCAGTTCAAAGTTCCGAACTACTCCCTCTACCGAAATGATAGGAAAAAGGGCGGCGGTGGAATTGTGGCTTAAATATCTCAATCGCTAGTCAGGACACAGCTTAAACCTTATAAGTCCTTTAAGACACTGGAAATTATTGCCTTCGAAATCAAAACAGACATGGACAATATGGTAATTGTTGGCATTTATTGTCCCCCGAGAGCTCTGTGTGGCGAATATCAAACACTGCTGGAAAGCGAACTCAGTTATGTCTGTAACTGGGCAAGCTTGAACAGAAATTTTGTTGTAGTTACTGGCGACCTAAACGCTGAACAGACTTCGCCCTGACAAACCTGAAGGAAAACTGCTTCTCGATTTGGAAGTTGAACAAGGTTTTGAATGTCTAATTGCTAAGCCAACAAGAATAGAAAAGCGTGGAATAATTATAACAGAGAGTTTAATAGATGTTTTGCTCACTAATAGACCGGACAGCTTCCAGCTATCTGGCAATTACCATCCTTGCTTAAGTGATCACGACCTTGTTTACGGTGTCCTGAAGCAGAAAATAAATCACAACAATCCAAAGGTCATCACATTTAGGAGCTATAAGAACTTTAACCTCGAACATTATAAACAGCTTTTGTCCTCTGCAGCATGGCACGTTGGACAATTGCTTGATGACGTCGGCGATCAAGTTTACGTTTGGAGTGCACTTATGAACAACATACTGGACGAAGTGGCACCTGTGAAAAAAATGCGTGTGCGTGATAAAGACGCGCCCTACATGACGTCTCATTGGAAAAGTGCGATTAGAGCTAAACGCAAAGCAAATGACAAGTACTTGAAAAAACAAAACGCCAGAAAATTGGGAATTACAACGTAAAGCCAGGAACGAGGCCACCAAACAAAGAAGAATCGCCATCAAACAGTACTGGTATAATAAGTCAAACGATCTGAAAAACAATCCCAAGGCGTTTTTCCAAACTTTCAAGCCATTTTTGGGTTCTAAGAGCTGTACTGAAAGAAACGACATCCACTTAAAAATAAACGGCAGTATGATAACGGATCAACAACAAATGGCTGAGGAACTGGTTGAGCATTTTGCTACCTTGGCGGATGGCATTGGCGGTACAGCGATTGAAAGAAAGTCAATAGAGGACTTTAGAGACCATCCTTGTGTTCAGAGGATGCAATATGAAAATAGGAATTCCACTCAGACCATTGAAATCGAATCGGTTACACAGGGACAAGTCCTTGTAGCTCTCGATTCGCTGAACATTAACCAAGCCACTGGCACTGATGGAATTCCTTCAAAGGCTTTAAAAACAGGTGGTAATGAATTATCCGCTCCACTAACCACCTTATTCAATTCTTGTATTAACAAGAATGCATGGCCTAGTGAATGGAAGTTTGGATATTGGGCCCCAGTATACAAAAAGGATGACAGAAATGCAAAGGAAAACTACCGGCCCATAACTCTCTTACCATGTGTAAGTAAAGTTCTTGAGAAGTTGGTTGGAGCGCAGATCAACTCTGGCTTTGGTAATCGTATTTACCAAAACTCATCCGCTTATCGCAAAGCTCACAGCTGCGAAACAACATTGATCAATTTAGGAGAAGATTGGAGACTAGCGAGGGATCGAAGACAGGTCAAAGGCATTTGACTCGTTACACCCACCACTACTTCTGAATAAGCTTGAAGCGTACGGTTCTCAGGAAAGCGCTATTCAACTTTTAAACAGCTATTTAAATGAACGGAAATATCAAGTAAAGATCGGCCGTCATGTTAGTTCGAGCCGATTCGTGAGTCGTGGCTGTCCTCAGGGTTCCGCGCTTGGCCCGTTGTTATGGAATGTTTTCCAGAATGACCTATCCTACTGCCTAACAGCGAACTTGTCTATGTATGCAGATGACCATCAAATTTACCACGCAGGAGCAGACCAGGCAGCTGTGACTTCCCAGTTAAAGCATAGTGCCAACTTAGCAACAACTTATTGGCGAGAAGCCTCAAAAAGTACCAAGTTTTGAACCTGGGCTTCACTCAAAATGACAGTAATATTTGCGTCAATGATGTCGTAATTGAAACTAAAGATAATAAAATACTTCTAGGAGTAGTGTTAGATTCTAAGCTAAATTTCTCTGAACATATAATCTCTATTTGTAAAAAAGCCAGCCAGAGAATTGGTGGTCTAATGAGGCTACGTAATCTAATTCCCATGAAATCTAAGTTAATATTATTCAAAAGCGCGATGTTACCATTTCTCACGTACTGTCACCTAGTGTGGCATTTTTGCAAAGCGAGTGACACTCGAAAGCTTGAAAGACTACAAGAAAGAGGACTTAGGGCGGTTTTCAAGGAAAATAATTCTAGTTATGAACAATTATTGGAGAAGACGGATCTGCCCACACTACATGTACTAAGTAGTCGCTTACAGGATCTGTGCATCCTTATGTATAAAGTAAAGCATAAACTGTGCCCTGCATATATAAGTAACATCTTTAAAGAACCAAATAGTAATTACAATTTGAGGCAAGCAGATTTCTCTATACCCAGGTATGAGACAGTCAGCTACGGCAAGCACTCTATTAGATATCTAGGGCCTAGGATATGGATAAAACTACCCAAGAGTATCAGGGACGTCACAACCCTAATGTCGTTTAAAAGCGAGATACGCCAACTCAATATAAGTGAACTTTTAGATGATGGCTGCGCAAGCTGTAGCCTTTGTTCATTTTGACTTCTGTATATTTTTACTACAAATCTCGTAATTAGATAACTATAGATATTTTACCTACTGTCGTATATAGTTTTTAGTTTGTATATTGGTGTCTCCAAATTAGTATAAGGGATTCTTTTATCCCTGGCTAGACGGCTTTGACACTTTAATAAAGTTTCTATCTATCTATCTATCTTTCCTCGTCGCCAAATGGGGTGTGTTCGGTTTTCGACCAATAAAACAGCACAACAGCTTTTTATAACACAACACATGCACTCGTTTTTATTCCTGCTCTTTTGCCGCTCTTTTTACATGAGGTTTTATTTGTCTTAGCTTCCATAATATTCAACCCCTTACATTCAAGTTCCAGTTTCATTTTATTTGTTTTGAAATGAAATACTCAGGCTTCTCAAAATAAATAACTACGTAACACAGAAAGAGAACAAATTGCCCGACAGAGATGAAAGACGAAATTTCTTGTAACCACTATCGGGAGGACTGTTTTCTGAGACCGACTGAGATGGGTTTAGGATTTCAGATGGTTTGTTACAGACGCTGCACTGATGACAGAAGTATGCCGCTTCGTATCCAAGTTATACCTTTAATTCTACTATTCCTGGTTCAAGGTCCAGAAACTGAAACCAGTCATCATGAAGCTCAATACGTACACCACTTTTTTTTCTCCGTGTCTTGAAAGCACTGGCGACTTCGTCTCCTTGCTTGGCTGTAGCGAGGATTCAGGTCTAAGTCTATTTCTTGTGTTTCCTTGCGTGACTAGCAACTCTGGCTATTCTTTCTGCTTGATTAAAGGAGCAGTGTCATGAGAGTGACGCATGCCCAATAACGCTCCAAAAGTTTGCTTTAACTGGTAAGTTTTTTTTTCAAATCTGTCGACGAGCGAAATCATCGATTTATATCGTACTATATCATTGCCATCCGTGCAGAAATCTCTCAAGAAGCGAATTGCTTTCTAGAAGCTGGATCTATAGTTTACAGTTGGTAACTTATTTCTAACATCCTGCTTCCTGGAGACCGATTTGAGAAGTCTGTTTACCTGCTACCATGTCTGGTCGTACCGGCCATCGTCCTGGGAGCGCAAGAAGGCGAATCTCGTCAAAAAAGGAGTGTGATAGGGAATGGCAAAGAGGACAGCGACGAATTAACTTAGACAACATTGTTTTCTCGTCGTGGGTCTCTTCGAAGCTCAAGTGCGGCTACTCGAGTGACTCCGAGTTCGGAAGACATCTATCACTCGAATGGCGATGAAGGTCAGCTTTGCAATAACCCTGATTAGTTCCTCTTGTCGTTTTCGTAGAGCATGTACTCTTGCACGAGCACGAGGCTCAGCTTTCCTACGAGGTATATTATGTTTGGTGTAAGTTATAATCGTCTTTCACATCAAAACAAAAAAATTCATAAGTCAATTTTTTTGTGACGTTCATATGAGGCTCGAAAGAAAGTTACCGTCGTGGAATCTTCTCTGACTTCACCCATATTATTGAGAAACACGCAACCACAGTTAAGTATGTTCGAGAACAAACAAAAGAGAAACCATAAAGTAAAAAATCCAGTGCGTATTCTTGAGTACATTGCAATGAATCTAACCATGCGCAAAATTCAAGATGGCGGACTGCTCAAAAAATCTCTCAAAAGTAATACGAATTAGTACGCATGCCTAGCCGTGACACTAGAGACTTCAAGCACAATCTCGTACCCAGAGCCCACGTGTCTTTTGGTCAGCGCCAGGACACGGAGTGTCCTGGCGCTGACCAAAAGACACGTGGGCTCTGGGTACGAGATTGCTTTAAGCACTGGCACCGGCAACGGCAACGGCAACGTGGATACCGAGGAAAAGACTGGGGAGACAACGCGGTTGAAAGGCGAAATTGTAAACATTAAGCACTTGCCAAAACCACAGCGGCGACGGGAACTTTTCTATGTTGGCGATTAGCTTCCATTTCATCGTTGTCTTCTTTAAGGCGGCCAGAAATCACCTTTTCATTAGCCATTACGAAGGCGGGTGATAGATAACGAAGAATTTTTACTGTTATGACATAAATAAGTGATCAAATCCTGACAACAATTTTTATCAGTGTTTCGGCTTCGATGAACAAGAAAACGAGTGTCTGTCGGAATTTCGTTTCCATAAACAAAATATGCCATTCCTTGCTGAGGTATATCAGTTTATTATTTTTTAAGTCAGAATACACGAAGAGAAAGATCAGAATAAAATGAAATAAAGTCCCAATTTGACGCTGTTGTTGCTTCGCAACTCGGTCCAAACAGCGAACATATACATTAAAGTACTGAATTTTCTTGTCAAATCATCAGTTCCGATGAAGTGATAACTGCGTACTTTATCTGCGTACTGAATAAAACTTAAGTTGTGAAAATAAGATCAGACGTCCTTTACCTTTAGAAACGGATGAAGACGACAGGAAATTTCATACAAAGCAGCCCGATCATTTCGCTTCAGCCTTGATTTATATATTTCGCTCTACAGCAGGCAAAATACAGCTTAATTCCTAAATGTCTGCAAACAAGAATAACTGTAAGCAACCTTTAGGCTCTAATTAAGGTTAGTGCGTTATCAAATACAAAGATTTTCGAAAAGAAATCCGAGGAACATGGGATTTTCAGACTCACGTTTTCACAAGACGGCAAAATCCTACTTCTCACGTTGCGACGTGACGGCAACGTCAAGATAGACATGCGCATTAGATGAATTGGGTTTTCCCAGTGGCCTCTCCCGTCGCCGTCGCCGTTCCCGTTGTCGGTGCTTAAAGTCTCTACTGTTCCTTTAAAGCCGCCATATCAAACTCATTGCGACCTTTGCCATATGTGGGTATCGCGTGACGCCGACATTGATGAAATCGCTCTAAAACACTCTATTTTGGGTAGATTGTTACCTCTCTTTTCAAAACCTGAATTTCTTTCTCAAACGTACCACCAGGAATAAGTTTAAAAATATCTAATCTTCTAACGATAACATTTTGGAGGGTTTTTGCTACGATATAGGCATGGCATTTTAACATTTTTTGGCGGCGGTTTGATGACAAAATTTAAAAGCGTGACCGGTCGGGAAATCCCTTTTCGGGGGAAAACTGAGCCTGCACGACAGCGCATGCTTTGAATAATAAATATACCGCTGAATTCTAGCCTGCGTCGCAGAGAGTGATACCGTCGGTATACACAGTCTGCCCAACGGCTCCCAAAAGCTTGTTCTGATTTGCAGGAATTTCTGTAT
>OX419341.1:13481775-13589275 GCA_948470475.1 Galaxea fascicularis
ACCGTTAACAACATTGATAAGAGGGGGAGGGGGAGGGAAAGCGGAAGATCATGGAAACGTCATTCAAGGCCAAATGGCGTACAGTGTCTCAAGTATTTTTGCAACTCGTTGTAGCAGCCGTACCTATGAAAACAAGCCAGTACAATGACGAGAAAAAAAGATCATTGGTATGAAGAAGAGCAGCTTAAATAATATCATCATTTCTACGAAAACAATAAATAAAAAGCTTGAGGAAAGATCCAAGAGATTTGATTGTAAAGGTTGGGCGAAACCTCAATCCGATTAGTTAATATTTCAGTCTCACTGATCGAAATATCAATTCTCCCTGAAAATTTCTCTACATCTTCAGCGTGGGTCTTGAGGAACTTGGGCTTGATTAAGACACGTTGTTCCAAATGAAACCTTTTTTTTTCTAGTTTTCAGAAACTAACATCGATTCCTTTCAGAATTTATTGAATGTAATAACATTCAACTGAAATAAACTGATATTTCGGAGTTTAACATAAGGAATGCTAGGAGAGACTAAATTGGCTGCACTATGGTCGCTTTTATTCGGTATGTAGTCTTATATAAGAAAAATATCTTAAGAAGAACCTAACAATATATGACACGGTTCGGCCTTCTAAGGCCAAGTTAGCGTGTTTGTATATATATAATTGATTTTTGAGCTTCAAAGTACCACTACAGGTACGCACCACTATAGGTACGTAGTGAGATATCCTGGTAGATCGAAATAATCGGATTTTGCAACAGGAGGGAATGCAGAAGTAAAACACAAAAACAAGCCGTACTCGGATCGCCCTTTTATCGATCTTAGCAGTCTGAATGGCCCTGAGGAATCACTTCGTTGTAAAATTCACCAGTATAAAATCAAGCTTTTTCTTGGCGCGGAAAAAAAAATAAAAACCTCGTTCTCAAAGTAACTATACGTAAACCTTCGAATATAAAACAAATATTTGCTTATAAAAGCGACTGGCTGCGACTTTCCTAAGTTTTATACAGCTGGCAAGTACAATGCATGCATTTTACCGATAAAGCCATTATTTTGTTCATGCCATGCTTCAAGACATTGCCGATCTACTCGATTGCAGGCATTCACCTGCATGTGTATCTAGTTTCCTCGCTCATGCATTCCTTGCATCTGATCTCACAACACCAATGGAATTTACATTTGCATCGCTTCCTGATCAACACCTCCACTTGTCGGTATCCGCGTCCGCAACACAGATCAACACAGCTGTCTGATCCGTACGAGTCCTTCTTACAGACACGCCCATACGTCCCTGGAAATTCATGCCTTGGACTTCTCTCACAGTAGTTAGGTGAGTCCCTTATGAACACCATGGTACTCATAGCTGGCTTCTTGTTGGTACTTCTCAACTTCGAGCTATCCCGACGATACTCGCCGTTCTTTTTACGCCTTAAAACATGAAGACTGTTCAAAGCGTCTTTCCTTTCCAACCTCACGCGCACGGCGTTGTCGTATTTCTTGTGCAAAGCGTCACCGACGATACGGAATTCAGACAATTCTCTCTGGCACGTTTTCATATTACACGATCCCGACATCCCATGGCACTTGCACACAATCTTGGCTTGCTCTCTTACAACCTGACATTGAAAATAAATAAAGAATGTTAATCTTTATGGGAGCCTTGTGTTCGTGATTTGTTCAGTCTGCATAACAGGCGTTTATTTAGCCGAACCCGAAGTGCGAGACTAGAGCGCGGAGCGTGAGGCGACTTTTCTTTCTCACCTCGCGTTTCTCGCTTGTGTCTCACGCTTTACACGAGACTTAATAAATGCCTGTTATGCAGGCTGTGTTTCAGGCGACTGAGAGTGTGATCCAGTTGTGCAAACACTGGCCGAGTTCTTACCATAATTCAAAGGCACCCAGAGGGCGACTTGTTCGAAAGCCCAGTTAGCACGAATCGAAAAAAATAAATAGACCTTTTTCATAATGGACGCCGATAAATTATGCGTTTATTTTTATGGTAATTATCCCTACGAGCCGCGTTAGCATGTGCAAAATTCATTTTTAATAGCGAGGTTAGTTGGACCAATCAACAAATACATGAAAGAATAATAAATCGCCTGCCATTTATGAAAAAGTCTTGATCTCTGTGAGTTGTTACACGACTCTGAATGAAAAACATTTCAGCTGTCCTACCAAATAATGCGAGTTTTAAGATGTGAAAACCAGGCCTAAAAGCATAGTTTAGACGTCTTGGTAGACATGTAGTTGGAAACGTGGTTAGCAATAATTAGGACAGTGCAAAATTGTATAGTCGAAGAACAGGGAAAACTGTCCAGGCTAAAAGTTTGCTAAGCGTACACAGATATCAGTGGTGATAGAGTTAAGGCTACCGCACACTAGCCGGTTTTTTTGTCGGGGTTAAATCGGGTTAAATTTTGTCGAGACGTCAGCTTGCCGCACACTAGCCGAATTTTTGTCCCGACTAACCGCGTTTAGTCTTGGGGTCGAGTCGATCTCCGCCATGTTGGAAAAGACGCTTATTCACGTGACTCTCATGACAATTCCTCATTGGTTTAGGTACGCGTGAGCCCCGACAAATTATCTTGGCTCACCGCACACTAGCCGACAAGGCCCGACAAGACGTTTTGAGATCTAGCACTGTCAGATATCGCCCGAAAGCCCCGAACTTGTCGCAGACTTGTCTGAATTCACCGCACACTAGCCGACAAGTGAAGATTTTTTGTCGGCCGACAAACAATCGGCTAGTGTGCGGTAGCCTTAACGCTTTGTTTTTATACATTGTTCGGAAATGCCTGAGTGCTACAACTACATCTACAATTTCTTTTTTTCTTCTTTTTTTTTTTTTATTTGTATCCTTGCAGACCTCAAAACTTAAAAAAATGGTAGCATATACACTAATGAGCACAACGCACATAACAAGTTAAAACTTTATTTTTCCACTTATGAAATACGATATCGGTTACAAAACAAGAAGCCAATTAAGGTGTAGACCTAAAGCTCAAGGTTTCCATCAGAAGCTGAAATAGATGGAAATAGGAAGCAATCCATCAGTTACTGCTTTAGTGTAGTCCACAGACCACTCTATTGAACAAAGTAACTGTACGCACTTTCGATAGCAAGTATTTGCAAAGGGAACATATGGATAAATGGATATGTTTGTTCACTCGCTCTTGCAGTGAAGACTGAATTACAGCGAGAGGTCAGAAGGAAACGGACCACAACATATACGCTCTTGAAATGAACAATACAGGCCTCACACTCTCATAATCACAAAATCATTAAACCGGTTAGTTCTGGGGTTAGACCTTAAGCGGCGCCGTGTGTGACCAGATCTTGCTCAATAGTTATTCCATTGCTTAGTAAGTATTTGAGAGAAATAACGTCCTTTGCTTCACTAATGAGATTAGCACATGCAACATCTCAACGCGGCAGAGAGGCGTTGAAAGCCAGTTACATTCAAGGCTTCCTGGTAACTGCGACGTGGACGTATAATTTGTAGGGCTTTCTTTCGTACAGATTCAATTATGTTGGATAGATGCTACGGTAAGGCTGCCATACCAGGGAAACGTATTCTTTTAATTTCTAACCAATAGAAAAAAATAGCGACTGAAAAAGCGTGAGGATACGTTTTTATACATCGAAATACAACTTGTTTTTCCCCTTCAAATGTTTAATGGTCAATCTGCACAAGTAGCGTGTGAGGTGTTTTGCCATGGAGCCCCCATCTTAACAACGCTGAGCTGAGGATACACCACGGACGTCATGTATGGCTCAAAGTGCAGTACTTTAAACTAGACACAGCGAAGTTGCGAGCCAATATGTGAGCGAATGTTTTTTCCAAATTCCACTTTCTTATATGAATACTTCCATTTATTCCATTCGAGGAATCGAGTAAAGACGCGTGCGCGATATGCGATCAAGATCTTATCACAGAGGAAAAGAGATACTTTTGGTTTTGGAAACAAATAAGGTTATAATAGCAGCACCCCTCGGAGATACTATCCTAGGTGCGGGGACTGCCCAACCAGCTTAGTCTCTCTAGTAAATGTAAGGGGCGTGTGAGGTGTAGGGGAGAAAATAATTCAGACTATGGAAAAAAAACACTGTTGGAGAATCCAATCCGTGCTAATCTCACCTACAAAAATATTGTGTAGACTTAAAAATAATTCATTTTGGATTGACACAGTGCAGATTATCCAGTTTTCCTGCCAGTTACTAGGATAGCTTCAAACCGCTGTAAGCAGTTTCAACAGATTCTAGGCCAGTTATCAGAGACATACGTAAAATAGAATGCTGTTGACCTTGTATGTAGGTTCTTCTTTCGTCGCATTCTCTATTTATTTGTTCAACACACTTTGATCATATGTTCACCATGGACATTAAGAGTAATGTGTTGAATAATATTATGTCCTCGGCTTTCCGATTTCGTCCAAAACAAGTCTTCATTTAAAATACCTTTAAGTTACATCGACAAAGTAACTCGATCGTAAGAGAAGCCTGAACGCAGTGTTTTCCTAACGACAAGTATATTTGGTCTTTTGGCTTATGCATTGCTTGCATTTGACCCGACAACACCACTCGAATTTGCACTGGCACCTTTCTTTTATCTCCACTTCGTTTTGAAGAAAGCCACGTTTACAGCACAAGTCTTTGCAGCTGCCAGGACCTTTTATGTCGGCCTTACACTCTCGCCCAGACGTTCCCAGAATTTCACGTCTGTTGTTTTTAACGCAATAGTTTGGCGATGGATCAAGATAAACTAGATTGCCATCGGGTGATCTGTCTGCAGTGCTTCTACGTTTTCCGTTCCACTTATAACCAACATCAGTGGTCTTGCCCGCCTTTAGGATCCTTCCCGTACGTCTGTCATAACTGACTTTCACAGCAGAGTCATACTTTTTTAGGAGAATTTTTCCAATAACAGAAAACATAGCAAGCTCTTTCCAGCATGTTTTCATTTCACAGGACTCCGACACCCCGTGGCACTTGCAACGAGTCACTCGTCTTTCCCTAACGACCTAAATGAGAGGAAAATGAAATCATTATTTTCTGTTCCAGGGATCTCTAAGGAAAGCACTGTATTTGGCATTCCAACTGCTTATGAGAAGTCAAGGAGATTGTGAAAAAATCGGACTGACCTGCAAGATTCAGGTCCCAGTAAAAATGTTTCATGACTGACCATGGAACTGTGGATGTGTGGAGACAAGACAAGATGATATGATATCCATGAGCCTGAGGTAACTTGAGCTGGTGGGCGGATTTCAGGTGCACATGTAGTACATGAGTGACATCACTTGTGGAACTGGCTGTGAACGAAGATCACTACACAACTTGCAACCAATGGCATGATGTCCCACAACGAAAATGGCGACAACGACAACAACAAAAAGTGGTTAAACAGTGATCTGTGTCATGATACAACACTAATGACGATTCTGTCGGCGATGTAACAGGAAGTGATCATGGCAGTGGATTCGATGGCTATAAATATCTGTGAACAGATGGCGTATTCACCTGTTTAAATTTGAACCCACCATTACAAGAAAAGATTTTGTTTGTGATTAGAAATAAACAAATGTAAATGTAAAAGTTCATGACGAAATACTTACTAACACTGAATATGTACTATACTCTACTGAAGTAGAAAAACCTTTTTTTCACCAACAGCTTTCATGCAAACAGTTTTAAAGTTTGCTTAATGTTTTAAAAGACGATGTGATTGATATAAATAGGTGACTTTACAAAGACAATTAATTTACTGTGTGATTAAGTAGAGTAGGTTTGGACAGGAATATAGATTCACTGAGGTCGGTGGAGTGTTTCTTGGCTGGTAGTTAAATTCGAACCATGGTGTTCGTTCATGGTGTTTTTTTAAACTGTACTTGCGACAATAAGCTCACTACAGAGAGATACTGCAAAAAGGAAAACAACCTCCAGCAGAACTGAGAGGCGTAACTTATTTGGGGGAGCCATCAAACTTGGAAGAAACGACTACCCAATCCACTGCCTTCGGTCTGTCTGCCAGTGCATACCTCCCACTTGATCACTTCAATCGAACAACTCAAGCATTTTGGTCGTAGTGATCTACTGATAAATATTTGCCATAGCCAAGGAACTACTGCACATCCAAGCCGTAGAGTGTATCATCTTCAAGTTCAGTGTTTGTAGCTTGGTATGATCTTGTTCAATTTTCTAGTCCGCAGTGTCTTTTTTATGGAGGGGGAATTGGGACAAAAATGTAATTGAATCGGGTTTCATGCCATTGGACCATTAACGCCGTGCCATTGAACATACAGCATTCTATCGGACAATATACTTCATGTAATTGGATCGGACTTTATTTTATTTGATCATACGTCATTCTATCGGATTATATACTTCATGTCATTGGATCGGACTTCATTTTATTGGATCATACGTCATTCTATCGGATCGTATATTTTATGTCATTGGATCAGGCTTCATGTCATTGCGACTCATCATTCTGTCAGAAAACCACGTTCGTGCTATTGAACCCAAATTCGTGTCATTGGATCGTAGACCTTTCGATCGGACGATACACGTCATGCCACTGGATCAAACTTCATGTCATTGGATCAGAAACATCATTCCATTGGGCCAGCGGCTTATCGAACAAACTTTATTTCCCAGAGTGTTTTTCCAGATACGTAAGAGCAAATATGGCGGCTCACCTGCAGGGTCAACATCGAACTGCACAAGAACTTATAGAAAGCAAGATAAAAACGGTACTTCTTGATGCTATGAATCAACTGGCTACCAATGCAGATCTTGATTATGGCTTGTATAAGGTGGAGTGGTTATGCTCGCTGGTTTTGAGGCTTGGGGGAACGTTTGAAGAAGCTCTCCTTCCAAATTTACGTAAAACTTCACTTATATCTGAATAGCTCGCGCGAACTGGTAATCCAAATTCTTGTAGTCTTCTGTAAATTGTTTATTGCTGACACCGAGTATCCTCGCTATGTCACTTCCCTTAAAACCTTTCTCTAGTATATACTCCAGTTGATTTCGACTGATGTATATCTTTGGCCTCCCTTTATTGCCAGTTACTATCATCGGTCTGTTGTTGTGGACGTCTGAAGATTCCTCATTGTGCTTAATCATAAGTGAAAGGAGATCGTGGGCTTGTCGTAAATTTGGATGGAGAGCTTCTTCGAACGTTCCCCCACGAATGACACGAATTTGGGTTCAATAGCACGAACGTGGTTTTCTGACAGAATGATGAGTCGCAATGACATGAAGCCTGATCCAATGACATAAAATATACGATCCGATAGAATGACGTATGATCCAATAAAATGAAGTCCGATCCAATGACATGAAGTATATAATCCGATAGAATGACGTATGATCTAATAAAATAAAGTCCGATCCAATTACATGAAGTATGTTGTCCGATAGAATGCTGTATGTTCAATAGCATGGCGTTAATGGTCCAATGGCATGAAACCCGATTCAATTACATTTTTGTCCCAATTCCCCCTCCATACTTTTTCCTCGTCGTTTTAGTAGAACAGCAAGTTAGCACGGGTAGATTTAAGGGGGGACTAACTAACTACAGACTTGTTGCCAAGGGATGTTTACGGTTTATACTGTTGTACTGTATTGTTGTTTTTTTGTTTTGTTTTCGGCGTTTTTGCCTCATATCAGTGAAACGTGCGAAGGTTAACCTGGGACATTTAAAAAATTGTTATTGCGTTTGCGCAACTTGCCCCAGGCCCTGGCCGCGCATCGGAAGATAAAAACCCTGAAACTTGTAGAAAATTATGTGAAGTTCGGATTTATTTTTGCAAATCGGAGATATTCCAGCCTTCAGTTTACGTAAGCAATAGCTCTTAACGTAATTGGTGCAATGATAATGACGAAAATTATGAATTTACGTGCTTATGACGTCATAATTCTCACAGTAACGCTAATTTTAAAAAATCGATATATGTATAGGTGACATACGTATACTTAGGTCTAAAGTTAATCTATAAAATTAAAAATAGTAAGAGTATAAATGATGACCTCACAGAAAATACTCATAATATTTAGTTCTGATGGTGATACTTATCAATGGCCCTGCAAGAGAGCTGGACAAAAGGACGCAATCAAGCCATTGGAAACGTGGAAATAAGATATAAATTATGGGGTCAATTGGGCAACGTCATTACGAATGCTCCAGGAATGCTATTGATACCGCTTGATCAAGGTTAACAAGCGAACGTTTAGATTGGGAAAGTTTTGGCTAATTGACATTCAAGAAGTCCAACTTGCACACTTATTATAACTTGTCACTTGCAAAAAAAAGAAAATAAAACAAAACAAACAATCTCAGTGTCAGAAGGTGGTGGCAGATTCAAGGTTCATTATCAAAATCATATTTGTTGTTGTTGTTGTTTTTTTTTTTCTGATTTCTTTGTTGTTCGTAGTTTGAGAAACCCTTTCTTTTTCATAAAAATGCATGGAAATTGAATATCGTTCATAACGGCTAGACACCCACACAGCAGGCCTTCAAAGGAAATTAAACTTCCGTCAATAACAGTAACGCCGACTTAAAGGTAATTAATATTTCCTTTACATTAATTACTGCGGGAAAGAATGCTGCGAGATAGTTATCTATAAACGATCCGAAATCCGCGAACAACCCAGGTAGGTTCACTGGTTCGATAATCACGGAAAAAGTCTGATTTTATCAGTCAAAATGTTGAATTGCCCCCACTTGTTTTTCCACTTGACAGCGAAGATAGCATCCTGAGTAATGATAACGGCAGTCTTGATAATCACATGTCCACAAATCGTTTCATCTGGCTTGAGAAGCTTCTGCTCATTAATTTTGCCAAACCAAGGTTATGAAGATCAATAAGGGCGTGACTTTCCAAATTGATCGAGATTTCAAATATTTATTTTCTGGTTTGAACGAATTCCTCGCCTTTTCCGTTCACTTTTAGTGACATTGCTTGAATGTTTTCTTTTTCATTACTTAAAAGAATTTGCAAAATTGAACTGATAATCCTGCCAAGATTAAGACAGTCACGACATCAGAAGAAATCCTTGTGCATATTTTAATACCCGTGGGGTTCTTTGTTCAGGGGATATCTTGCCGCTTCCAGCTGCATTCTTCCACCAACTCTAGGCTATCCCGACGTAGAAATTCCAACATAGAAAGGCGGCGGAAATCAAAGACTGGACTGAACAACTTTCCAGTCAAATTTATGACCGGTTCCTCGTTTTCTTACCACTTTCCTTGTTTTCCAGATTTGATACAATTTCAACATTTTAGGCTAAAAGAGTTCTACAATATTGTAAGATGCTGATGACGTGAAATTTCTTTTCGTTTAGAGTATTGTAAAACCTTGTTTTCACAGGTATTCAGCTATTTTCTAAACTTGTAGTTACCTCAAAGTCATTAAATTTGACTGATCAAGGTAATGGATTCTTTTCTACTATTTTATTTGGTTCCCAAGCAAAATCACTGGTTTTCCTAATTTATGGGTGTTTTCCACCAAGATGAAACATACACTTGGATGATTAGGAGGCTGCGAACTATGGCCCTACTACACATGATAAAAGGATTGTCCTTATATGTAGGTTTCACCACTACCATAGACCCTTTGCAAAAAAATTATTGTGATTAAGTTATTCTTTTGTGCATATTCAAAATAGCCTCACTAACCTCGGTTTTGAGACAAAAAGTCTAAAGAATATGTTATCCCGAGCGACGTTAGTGAGGCTATTTTGAATATGAACAAAAGATTAATTTAAAGGCAGCCAGTTTTGCAAAGGGTCTATGATAGTCGATATTTCTTGTATGAACATTACAACAGGATAGGAAATCAATCAGCCAGGCATAGTAAACGACAAATGTATAAGGCGATGCCGACTAAAACTACTAAGGCTTTGATTGATTCTGCCGGCACACTTGACTTACTAGTTTTATTTCCTACTTTTCACACGCACTGCAATAATAAAAAACACCACACTCACAACAATTATGTGAACATCATAGGAAAGGGCTGGTAGAACAATTCAATAGGGCATTGAAATAACTTGCAGATGTACGAGATTTTTTGTACAAAATCTGTTGTACTAGAATTATAGGAATCTTTCAGTAAAAGAGGCTTTTTTGAATTTGAATCACACACGTCTGATCCGGTTGTAAGAATGCTAAAATTAGTCACAGATCCTGCTTCCTTGGCATCGAATATACATTTTACTATAGCAAGGTGCGACCCTGTGCCTTAAAACTCGTTGAGTATAAATTAAACAATCACTGCCAAGGAAATACACATCATCGGCTCTAGAACAATCAGTTGATGCAAGGAAACCCGACTAAAATAGAAGTATTCGTGTCTTTGTTTTGACTGTTAACCGGCGTTTTTTATTGGTAGACACCGTGCGACTGAACGGGTAAGTACATTAAGTATATACAAACGCTAGGCAGGATACGACTATCAGCAACTTTTCCTGTCTTGATCGAATTTTTTTTTGGCAAAATATCATTGACGATATTAAGGCATGTGCACTAAGTGGATGAAAGAAAAAACTTGTGAAGTTTTTTTCAATCAACTAGAGATACTCTTTTCACCCAGTCCCTTGTAAACGACAATCTACAAAATTTCTTTGATTCAGTTTTCTCCAATGGAGTTCTCATGAACTCGGCCAAGAGACATTTAAGAGTTTTCGTGGAATGTCAAGAAGCTTCCAGAATGAGACAAAAATCCCAATTCTCAGCTTAATTTCTGTTCTGCCTAAACTCATTTCAAGCGACCATTTCCTCCAGACGGTGTTTATATTTCCTTCCCGAATACCACTAATCCCCCTGCACCTTCCACAGAAAAAAAAATCCCAGAATTCCGGGCCTCATTTTCTCCCCCTTGAAGACACTCAAAAGCTAAACATGTATGAACCTGTATGAGTGTTAGGAATGAATCTCTTACCTGAATTCCCAGTTCATTGTTATGCAGATTCATTAAAGTCTTTTCCTGCTCACGTGTATCCTTAACGTCCTTGTCTTCACCAGCGTTCATGAATTTCTTTGCTTTCTTGGCTCCAAATTCGATATTGTCCCCGCAACCTCCCCACTGAAATTCGCTCTTCAAGTCTTTTGGTCTCCTTTCACGGCTACATCCACACACACTGAGATTGCCCTCTACGCATGCCCGGGCTATAGAGTGGACCACTCCAGCAGATGATATCGCGTATGTAAAAGCTGCCTCTCGTGTTCCTTCAATAAGCATAGGATTACAAAAAAGCACTCAATCTCTCGCAGTAGCTTTAGACCTAATCTTCAGCTTGAAACGTTTTAACTTTGCTAGGGTGTGGAACTGTTTTATGTAATTACATAGATTGAACTCTTTTCTGAGTAACACTGCAAATGTGTTGTGCGACACAGTTTTGTTTCCAGTTGTTACCATATACAATACATCGATCTCTTATGTCGTCGATAACGAAATGCGAACATTTCTCGTTGGACCATCCACTTTGCAAAAGATTTTCAAATTGAGGAAACTGATTCGTCGTTTGTTAACCTCAAAACATGTGTCTCAGTTACTCGCGACAGAGACTCAGGTGGGTGTGTGCCTTTATATTGTAATTAAAACCCATAGGAAGGTTGGGGTTATGTCCTAGATTTTGAACAGTGGACAAAAATATGGACATAAAATATTTTGAATTCTCAGCTTGAGAAAAAAGAAAAGAAATCAAGGGTCTAGGCGTAAAATAGAGAAAGAAAATTCATGTATTTGGCTTTGAACAAGGACTGTTCATCCCACTCCAAATTATTATTATGGGGGACAAGCCGTCGAATTCGCCAGTTTGTCAACTCACTAAAAGAGCCGACCATTTGGGGGGTTGACAAAATCCGAGGAAACCGAAGTGATTTAATTTGTGTAGTGAAGTGAAGACTTCATTAACAGAGAGTAACACGTAAAAGTGAAAACACGTGAAAGCTTTGAATCTCGTTGTTGTTGGTCTAAACGTCTCACCACTGGTTACCCTCGAGATTAAGAAATTAAAGAAGTCACAGTTTATATCGATGCCTTGCCTTACAGTGTTTTACCTTTAACCTTCTCTAAATAGTGTTGGTTTTACGTAAACTGGACGAGGAGGAAAACTGACTTTTCTCGATAAGAGTAGTCGCGCTAAGGATTGCCAGCCTTCAAAGAGCAATGCGGGTGTTTAAATTAAATTACGTTCATGACATGTTTGACCTAAAATTGTTAAGACCAAAACCATTCAAAACAATATTATTCAACAAGAAAGGAATAAACCACCGGTAACAGATAATCGCCAAATTGATTTTCATAACTGTACCCTCAAGGAACTGTATCGGGTTAAATTTAATTAAATTTCCTTTCATTGCAGCATAATTATCAACACTTAAAAAATAATTAAAAAATTTTGCTTTATCAAATTTTTGGCAGTAAATGAGAATAAAAGCGTCACCCGCACGCAACAGTGATTTCACCTGGTTCTTATGATGGGACGCATGATCAAAGAAATGAAACAAAAACTGCGTAAAACACGTTAAACCCATGTAGTGACAAAAACAGAGAAACGGCGGGCATTTTATCAAGTAAATCAATTGTTGTCGATAGTAAAATTAAGCCCGAAGAACTTTCAAACAAAGCATTTTCTTCAAGGAAAGCTTTGCTTATCTTCAATTTGTGGTTGAATGTTTGGCTGGTCATCGATGATGATCTGGGAAATGTTTATATTTCGCAGCTCATTTTCGACCATTTAGCCTTAATACCTACTTAGGCCTTCTTAAAATTTAGGAATACTTCCGTTTATCCCAACGAAGAACTGGACGTCATTATAAGCTCTTGAGCTCTTGAACAGTGAGAAGAGCAGCCGACAGATTGTAGAGATACCCTTGACAGGGTACATCACCCAGAAAACTATTGTCCCATCCCAAAAAGCTGTGCATTCCTAGACCTTGAACAGAAGACAGTGTCTTCTAACAACTGTCTTGCGCAGCATAACAACAAATCATATGAAAGAATACCGTACAATTTTCAATTTGAATTGATTAAAGTTTTCACGACTGCTTCACTGATACGGAGTTTTTCAGTCGGACCGACACTGCGGTAAATTCCACTTGAATGTATACAGTCGATACACTTCATTCCATTCCATTAAATTCTTAGCGTGGACGGCTTGCTGTCTCTCCAGTGTGCCGGGAGCAGCTTTTCGGCAATAAAGCCCAAAATGCCATCTGGAGAAACGATAAGTCCCAGAAACAGTGCCGAGAGTGAAATAAATATCACGGTAAAGGAACCACAACAATTGAAAACGATAGCGAAACGACGTAATTATCGATGCGAAGCATCTCTTTCCGCGCAAAACTGACTTCAAAGTCAAATCATTCTTCTTTAGATAAAGAGCCGACACAAATCAACAGAAGAGCCGAAATGATGCACTCTCTTTTGACGGAAAATCGACCGGATTTCCCATACCGAACATGGCTCTTGTCTTTGCCACACTTGCAGCACTGAAGTATAGTACTTAAAAATTGGCTTACGATTGGAACACCTCTTAAACAGAACCGTTGAAAGGACAAAATTTCACTGCAATGAAGCTTAATCATGATAAATGCGCCCCCCGAGAACTGCCCTTGATGTATTTTGTGCTGGGAAACAGACAGCGGCAGGGTTTAATTAACTCGGGCGCTTCTTGAACAAAACAAACATGCAGTAATCACGATAGCAGATGTGTTCAAAAACAGAATAGCAAAGATATGTGGGGAAAAAATGAAACGTCAAGAGAGAGCTGTAGACAATTCGCAAAATGCTAACCTTTTCCAGTAATGCGACGGAAAAGAGTGTTGAGCTCCTTCTCTGGGACAGAACAATTCCACTGGCGATACTGAAACTGGTACTGACATTGTTGCACTGCAAGATTCGCCCCGTATCTAATGCTGGGCATAAGAGCTCGTTCTTCCTCGCATATAATCGACTGTTTTGGAGTCAAACCCATCCCATTGCAGAACTGTGAAACTGTACCTACAATGTACACTTGATGTGGAATACTGAGCGACCTGTTTGAAGAGAAAGCAAGAACAAGAGCGGCATGTTTGGTTAAGTAATTTGCAAGTAATCGCCAGTGGAGAATTTGTAAAACCATTAGAAAGGCTTTGAGAAACCGACAAGTAGCGCTGAATACAACTGAAGTTTAGAAGACGCCATGGTTTGAAAACTTGGTTAATTCGACAGCCCTCTGTCACTGTGGTTTGTTGGTAACAAAGCCTTGTCCCTTAACAAAAATGTCTCTGATGACACACGCACGTTTTTTGTAAGTAAACAACACGGTAACACCTAATTTCAACGGAACTAGTGCATTTCTTCCAGATGCTCCAATCAAGACAAAAGCAGAGTCAGCTAGGGAGGAAAAACACGAAAGGAGAGCCTAACAAAGGAGGTTCAAATGCAACCAGAAGACGTTTTTTACTCACCATACACTTTGTCCAGCATGGAAGAACGACGTGAGAATCATCAGAGTTAACATGAAGGGAACTCGACGGGCTCTTCGGTGCACCCTCATCACGAATTCGAGGAAGGTCTGCACACAAGCCAAGTCAAACTGCAAAAGTCAAGATTCGTTTTCCCACTTTGATTAGTTCACTCCACGCATCCGACCAAAGTAATCTCTTTTACACATGGAGAAAGGTTTCAACTGAACCGACAGCTAACTGCTTATAATACCATTTTTGTGTTCTCTGATTGGCTGCAGTACGGTAAACGCTGACTAGCTAGAATTTTTAAATTTGCCTCAATTATTGGTTACAGATGTGTCAAGTTGGAGGTCGAGTTAAACGTGCACAACACGAGTCTTGCTTGCGAGCCTTCCTCCAGTTCCAAATGAAAATTGGTGTCTAGCGCCCAGAGGGCTTTATTTTACCGGAAATATTTGCAGTTTAAGAGTGACCTCGTCAGGCAGCTTGTATGTCACCACGATACAGGGTTAGATTTCAGTGATCCATAGATTTATTTGACTTTCTGATAATGCAGGGTAATATTGAGCAAACATGGCTACGACACATGCCACTCTATCGAAATAAATAACTCAAATACACTCAGATTAATATTCTTAATTAAGAGAGATAATCGAGGCTAAATCTCTACCTTAAAAAGCATATTACTAAATCCTTCTGTCAAAAACTCGAATTGTCAAATTGTGCATTAGAATGTAAATTAGTAATGACCTTGGAAACACGCCCTAAACAGTTAAGCGTGAGAGCAAATTCTGGTAGAACAGGGCATGGCTTGTCACGGACATATATAGTTAAAGCTAAAAACAAGTAAAGAGCCGGCTTTTATCTTGGACTCGAGTGGATGTTGATTAAAACTCTTCAGCAGAAAAATGATTATCGCTTCAATTTAAGATGAATCATTTAATTAATGGGATTTGTTGCTTAACGTAGTTTGGACAATCTTTTCTTGTACACGACAAACACAACTGTCATACCACAATGGTGACCTTACTGCGGTGAGGTGGTGCATCGCGTCGGATTTGGGACTGTTGTCAGATGAGAGGAAGCGATGAAAGGTACAATCTTCCACTGGCTACCTGCAAGGGTTCTCTTGCATTCAACACCAATCACAGATGGAACAGCTGTTTCTCGCTGGCGACTGGAATCCGAGAAATTAGCGATCGTGCGGGTACGCAAATCCAAAATTTCGTTTAACAGTCATAAATTATGTTTTGATTTTTAATTACTTTCTAACCGAATTTGGGCGTAACGCGATACAGGGAAAGCATAAAAAAACAAATTGTTATCTTGAGCATGTTGAACTTGCAAAACAGAACCGTCTTTGTTTGCCTTCAGATCGAGGCGAAATTGGTCACGCGGGTTCAAGGGATTAGACTACTTTTGAATATCAAAATTCAGCTTGATAGCGAGGCCCAGAGAACAAAAACAATACAAACGAATTGCAAAGAATGTGAAAGACATAATTTTTTCTTTTGTTTTTTGTCATTTTAGCCTTACTATTAAGCTGAATTTTGATGTTTCGAAAGAAGCTTACTCGACCAAATTGACATCAGATTAAGCATGAAAACAAATCCACTTTCTCTGTTTAACGTCTTTAATAAGCTTTGAAGTCAACTAACCTTCCCACATCAAATTTATCGCAGAAGGGTCAAGAGGATGATTGAAAATCGATCTCTGACGTATTAGCAGTGACGACGATAAGAACTCCAAAGAAGGAAAAGGGAATGATTGACTGTCTCTTTCAGTGATGCATACAACACGGCTCCTAAAATACACGATACTCTCTCGGCCTACAGAACCTCTCCCAGTGGTCGGGGTCTACTTAACTAGAGGAAGCACATACTGAAATATTGGTTTCATTTTTGGTAATGGCCATCTCCAGACCACCCTCTGTGATAACTGATTTCCCAGCATCATCATTAGCTACACTGATCTTGGACCACTCAACACAACAGAGTTATCCTCATCAAAGCCAATTTAAAAATGACTTTTACAAAAGGCATTTTTCACTCAAGTAGTTATTGTACAAAAACAAAGTGCTGGCTCCGGATAGCTCCTTAGGTGTTTTGAGCTACTGAATGCTCGCAAGCTACACGGAGTCATCAAAGAATCGTCTGAGTATAAAAGAAAAAATATTGCTCTTCATTATGAGACGGTCTAATTTTGAGAACCAAGAATGTGACAATTAGCAGTGAGCATGGCTTTCAGCACTGAAATATTTTGCCAATACGTGCCTCATTCTTCTTCACTCTCAATCCCTTCGTTTCCCTGGGTTGAATGAAGTTCTTTTTCCTTACTTTTGAAGCCCTCCTTAACACAGAACTGTTTTCTTGGCCTACAGCTAACATTAGCGCATTGGTTATCATAACAAACAAAACTTAGAGCCTTATAATGTGCACTTGTCAGTCAGCGCCGAAATATCCGCACATCTTCAGTTGTTGAACGCAGGTGTAGATTACCCAAAATCCTAACTAACACTATGCTTGTTGCCTTCAAGTAAATTTAGCTTAAGAGTTGTGAACCATGACCTCTTTTTTTGTATCTGCTAGCATACCAACCAAATACACTGTTGTTTATGACTTTCTTCAGCAAAGCAAAGGTCAAGAGATAATCGATGAATGAGGAAAATGAAATGAAACTGTAAGTTGTCTGTTACAATAGACTGACGAAAGTTTGGAATTCTGTTTGCCTCTTACCACCAAATAACAACCCAAATATAGACACCTGCTTCAACGTTGCAATTAATCAAAACATTTGGGGTGAAATTTCATCGTTGGACCTTCTTAAGTCGCCTGATAAAATACAGTAGAACACTGTGCAGCGATAGAAAATGTCGTTTAAGATGGCAATTCTGGTTGGAAACCCAAAGATCCGTCAGCGAGTATGAAGAAAGAAGCCAACTAATGATACAGAAAACTGAATAGGGGCAGCTAAAGCGATTTTCACCTTGAGCCTTTCATTATCATGATTGGAATGCTAGAAACTAACATACTGTGTCATAGTGGCACCAAAATATCTTAAATTCCTAGAATATATCCCGCATTTGAAGCGAAAAATCTGATATGGATAGAGCAAGTTGGTTTTGAAGGCTTTCAGCTGAACAAAGGAAAAGTTGAGTAATTTTCCATCAAATTCCTCACAAAATCAAACAGCTGTCCGGCCGGTGCAGCGGACAACGACCGGTAGACTAGTGAAGTGTGATTTCACCTTAGTTTCTTACAAGTGTGTGCTTGTTTCAATATGGTAACCTAGCAACGGTCAGTACAAAGGACTTCGTAACAAAGAACTTATTGGCATTGGCCGTTTTTATACTTCAGACGTATAATGCGTCAGGACGACTTTGGGTAAATACATTTTAATGCGTCGTCCGGTTCGTCATTTAATTCGTTCTGTATAAAGACGGGAGAGAGACGTGTTATGCGTCTGGACGAAGTAAATCGTTTAGTGCGTCTTCATACAGGGTGTTTCAAAGGTTTGTGGACATTTAAAAAGTCTATACTTAATTCAGATTTTTTATATTTTTCTCCATTTTCTTACAGACATTAAAAACTTTTATTGTTTATCGATTTTCAGAACTGTTCTATGAGTCGGATAAAAAAAAAACACGTTTCCCGACAAAAGGTGCGAATCTGTGTCGTGTGTGTTTCTGTATTTCCCCGCCATTTTTGTCTGTTTTCAGTAGCAACTAGATTTTCAACGTCTTGGCATAATTTGCAATTACGAACACTAAAAAAGCAGTCTGTTTAATAGCACAGGCAGCAATTTTACGATCATCTGGAGTATGTGTGCGAGAAACGGCTAAATATTTTCAAAAAAAGCAAGAGCTGGGTAGCCAAGTGGTCAGGTTCACAAGAGTTTTACGGCAAGTTAAGAAGTGGCCGACCAACAGTCCTTGACAGAACCGCAAAGAAAGTTATAGAAAAACCAGAGTATAAAGGAGGATATTCTACCAGGAAAATCAGCAAACAACTGAAGAACAAATGTCTGCCTGGATCTGCAGCAACAGTGTGGAGATATATATCAAGAAAAGGATGGAAACCTATGAGACGAAAAAAGCTCCCACTTCTTTTAGCAACTTCCCGTAGAAAGCTTGCTTGGTATTCGCTCGCAAATAGTGTAAATTTACAGCAGATGAATGGGAAAATTAAAAGTTATATCGTATGGGGTTCACAGGAGAGTCAAGTTCCGCAATCATACCAAGATAAAGGTGCACCAAATGGATGGTTGCTTCCATTTCATCCCGCAAGGACAAACTGTAACGGCGGAGTATTATATCACAAAAATCGTCGAGAAAGAAGTAAGCCTCTTTTCAGCCGTAGATCTACAACATAAAGGCCTGTTTAACAAAAGTTTTTTACGAACAAAAGCAGTGCCACCTTCGTACAAGATGGCGCACCAGCTAATACGGCGAAGGCAACCCAGCAGTGGTGCAAGAAAAACCTCCTGAATTTTATCCAAAAAGATGAGTGGCCTCCTGATCTTAACCCCATTGAAAACCTATGGAGCATCATTGACGAACTTGCATACAGAGATCCGATCCCTAAGACGATGGGAGAACTAAAATCAAGGTTACGGCAAGCCTGGCGAACCATACCACAAGCAAGCCTAAGGGAGCTACAATAGCTCGTTCCATGCCGCAACGGCGCAAAAACGTTATACAAAACAATGGGGGCCCCTCTGAACATTGATATTTTAAAAGAGGTCAAAGGAAACAATGTACGTAAAACTGGAAAACTTCATTAACATCCGAATCCTAAAACTATCATTTATTTGTGTAGGAAAGTGTCCACGAACTCTTGGAACACCCTGTAGAGACTGTAGACGGACCAAACGATTTACTTAGTCCATTAAAATATATTTGCCTAAAGTTGTCAGACGCATTATACGTCTGTAGTATGAAAACGGCGAATGAGACAACAGATTCTACTGGCATGACAAGAGATGCAATCATTGTACTTTTTAACTTCTATAAAAGTTTTACTTTCTCTGCCTTTTTATCGATTCTATCTCATCTTTTACCTTGCTTTCCAATAAACAGCAGGTCAAATGTGGTCTGCGTTGATTACATCATAACTAAAGAATCACCGCAGATAATTGATACCACCCAGCCCTCGACATTTCTGTACTTCACTGTTGTAGAGAAGAGCCTGTAACAGTCGGCCACCACACCTCTTGCTTCAAGCCACGAGAGTCAATCATTTCCACCATTTCATTGCACCTCTATTTTCGCCCATAATAATTAGCAAATAAACCATAGTTTACACGGCATACGCATATAGGATCGCCGCCCTTGGGTAATACGAAATTAATAGAGCTCAGTAAATTTCTTGATCGAGTTGGGTTAAATTATCTTGTGAGGGAAACTTCATTGCGTACATGGTTATAAATTACAGCGATTCAAAAATAGATCTAGCTCAGTACTCATTCCTTGTTTTTAAGACAAACCAAACACATTTTATTTCCTATCACATTGATCAAATTAACTATGTGTTTCACAGCAGTTGAGCCTAATAGCCGAAGGCCCTCTCTTGGGAATCTTAGATCATGGAAGTTAAAGAAAAGGTTGAACCTGGTGCCTCTGCTTGAAGTGGCCCGCACCGTTGCAATGTTTGCCTTCGTTGCAAATTTAAAACTAGTTCACAATTCCAAGAATGACTCGATTATCTTTAAAAGTTATGCATATGGCATGTGTGTGATACGTAATCAGTTCTAACGTTGAACTTCGAGTGAAGATAATTCCCAAACGTTTGCTTTAAACGCCAGGTTTCCACTGCACATTGTTCTTTTTCACAAAAAAGATGGTTATTACTAGGCAGTTCATTGTCTTTCGTAGCCACCTCAGCGATTAGATAGAACATTACTTAAATCGTACAAGGAAAAAGGTCACATATGGACAGACTGGAGTCAAAGTGTACCGGGCCACTGAGGATGAAACATCTCGGTGTTGAACAAGGAGAGCTAGTTTTTTAAGTGCCACTGGTGAAAACTGGTAAGTTGACAAACAAAGATATATTATTTTTTCCTTCAAAGAAACGATTCAGTTTGACTTGACAAATGCTTTCTTGTTGAGCAGGTCCGGTCGAAAAGCTTAAAATTCAATTGATAGTCCCATCACAGAAATAATTTTCATCTAATACAAATTAAATTACTAAACTGCGGCTCTCACAATATGTTTCATGTTACCTGAAAAAATGATTGCAACTAAACGTTTACGCTACAGGAGAAAAGCAACATGCGGTGCACATGTTCTTAATCTAAATGTTACCAAACGTGTTGCTGTGTTTTATGCCATTCGCCCAACAGAAAGATATGAGCAGGAATTGTTTCGTCCTGCATTAGAACCGAGTTTTGAAATACATGACTCATCCTGCGGCAGTATATCAAATCAGGCTTCACTTGACTTTTTGGACAGAAGTCACGGATTTGCAACAAACATCAGATGGTAGTAACATGATTAACGTGGGAAAGGTGTTGTCAGTTGTTCAGGCGTAAAAGTGAATATGGTTCAGTTATACATTGCAGCTAATTAGTCCAGTCCCTTACTTTTCATCACAGTATTGGATATCTTACAGCATGCTTTTTCAACCATAACATGAAGAAAAAATGCTGTGACCACTGGCAGATAAACAGCGCTACACCTTAGGGCTGACAACGCCCAACGCTAGATTACGTAACTCAAATATAAAAGGCTACGTTTTCGCCATCTAGTTCAAACCAAACAAGCTGTCATCGATTTATCTGATGTTTTTTTTTTTATCTCATTACAGGATTTCAGACGATGCGAAAATCCTCAATTTTTTAACGGCTCAAGTATGCCCCTGTCTGGACCCTTTAAACGATGAGCCCTATATCAGGGCATGAATGCTAGATTATATATTTGGCCTACACTACCCACAAAGACACTCTTCCACACAACTATATGCAGATACAGGGGCTGGTAGGCCAGCAAAGACCTCAAAGCCAGTTTATCGCAAGGGCCCATTACCTAATTCTCAGCATGTATTTAATTTCAAAACACATCACAGGTCGCCCAAGCTCAAAATGACTACGCGAGAACGTGACTCCCGCCTTGTAGCACATGGAGGTGTTGTATTACAACGGTTTGAATTTATAAAGGTTTGTATGGGATCGCAACGGCTTTCCTAAAAAAGTCACTTATTCTTATGTTTTTGTTAATAAAGTTTACTTACCCTGTTGCAGTGTGATATTCTTTGTTGTTTGTCAGCTCCTTAGGCCGATCTGATGCGATTTCGGTGAGTTATCGTTCTGTGGGTTTCCACTACTAAAAGAAAGACAAGGCTGCACACTGATTTCCGGAGTGTCCGCCGCTCGAAGCCAATAAATCCACCCAAAATAACCCTGTCGACTCAATTCCTCCGTAGAATCGAAGAAGAGATGTTGATGCTCCATTTCAGTTCACTCGCTACGCGATTCCGTTCACAACGACTTCGCTACGATACATTTATTTCGAGATTTCTTCGCTCGCAACTGCAGAAACAGGCTTGTACATCATACTTGGACACACTCGCGGTTGGCAAAGTACTCTGGGTGACTATAATTAGCCCAATCAGGGGTAGCCAGCGACGATTTGTCAACACGCAAACCAAAATGCTCCCCGGGTACCCTCGTGCTTTATTTGTCAAACCAACAAAGGGGCGCATTGTTTCCATCGTCGCTGGCTACCCCTGATTGGGCTAATTATAGTCACCCAGAGTACTTTGCCAACCGCGAGTGTGTCCAAGTATGATGTACAAGCCTGTTTCTGCAGTTGCGAGCGAAGAAATCTCGAAATAAATGTATCGTAGCGAAGTCGTTGGGGACGGAATCGCGTAGCGAGTGAACTGCAATGGAGCATCAACATCTCTTCTTCGATTCTACGGAGGAATTGAGTCGACAGGGTTATTTTGGGTGGATTTATTGGCTTCGAGCGGCGGACACTCCGGAAATCAGTGTGCAGCCTTGTCTTTCTTTTAGTAGTGGAAACCCACAGAACGATAACTCACCGAAATCGCATCAGATCGGCCTAAGGAGCTGACAAACAACAAAGAATATCACACTGCAACAGGGTAAGTAAACTTTATTAACAAAACGTAAGAATAAGTGACTCTTTTAGGAAAGCCGTTGCGATCCCATACAAACCTTTATAAATTCAAACCGTTGTAATACAACACCTCCATATGCTACAAGGCGGGAGTCACGTTCTCGCGTAGTCATTTTGAGCTTGGGCGGCCTGTGGTAGAAATGATGAAATACGAAACCGCCGGATACGAAAATACAAAACCATTTGGTGGATTTAAGGGAATGTAACGTACTGACTCCTACCCGCTAAAGTGAACTACGGTGCCGCCAACTCTAAATAAACGTCAGGAATTTCACTCGAAAAAAGAATCAACTACAATTAACGTAGAGGCAACTCGTATAATTGGGCGGTTATCAAAGGTCCCAGTCTTGGATCCTGTTAGCTTTGTTAGCGCTAGGTAATCTGGGGGGCTCCCATCTGGGAATTTATTACAATGTTGTTGTTTTAGGGCCCAGTTCGGGGCGCCTTTTGTGCCCTGTCTCGGCATGGTTTCAGGGGCTTTGATTGGGAATTTTGTTTTAACTCTCGCCCTTTTATTTTTAACACTGGTTCCTTGGCACTTTCAGTGGACTCGACAGCTTTTTCTTTTCTTCTTTATTTCATTTTATCTGTATGCTTGTATTCGTTTATTTTACCTTTCATTTTGTTTTTCCAGTAGATTTATATCGTATTGTTATAGTTTCACGCGTAGTAATTACCGATTGTTCACCACTTGTTAATATTTTTGGTGATATGTGTTATCACGCCCTGTTATGTAATCATCTTTGTAATGTTTTGTCATCTTTTATGCTGTAAACTTATTAAGGAAATTGTAATTTATTGTTCACTTGCACTGCAACTGATGAAGGTCACTGACCGAAACGTCTTTTTACAAAACATTTTATCTTTTTAATATTTTTTAGTGTACATATTTTCTTTCGCTCGAAGTTGTCCGTCCTCATTTTCCATACCAGTTTTAAATTTACTTCTCGAGGTTTGGACTGTGAATCCCTTCAAGGCAATTTCTTATCCCTGTAAAGGTTGATGCCTTGTTTATGTGATTACACCAGCTACACCTTGGTTTGTTGCAAGGACCACAACCGCCTCTTATGCTGGAATGATTGTCAGGTGTCTTTTTTTTTCAAGGTAGTACTCACAAGTGTATCTCGGAGACTTTTGGGTCGTCTATATGCAATCAAAGGTCGTTCTCGAAAAATGTGGGCCAATCTTTCTTTCGATTGAAGAAAGTGCCAGTGTCTATTTGCTACTCCAGCAATGAATATTGTGGTGTGGGGGTTGTATGTCGTTACTAGGGGAATGAATTAAAATGCTTCGAGCCAACAGAGATGCTTCTGCGCTAGAAGGATCCGAAGGGATTCACAGTCCAAACCTCGAGAAGTAAATTTAAAACTAGTATGGAAAACGAGGACGGACAACTTCGAGCGAAAGAAAATATGTACACTAAAAAATATTAAAAAGATAAAATGTTTTATAAAAAGACGTTTCGGTCAGTAACCTTCATCAGTTTCAGTGCAAGTGAAAATTACAATTTCCTTAATAAGTTTACAGCATAAAAGATGACAAAACATTACAAAGATGATTACATAACAGGGCGTGATAAGACATAACAGCAAAAAATTAACAAGTGATAAACAATCGGTAATTACTACGCGTGAAACTATAACAATACGATATAAATCTACTGGAAAAACAAAATGAAAGGTAAAATAAACGAATACAAGCATACAGATGAAATGAAATAAAGAAGAAAAGAAAAAGCTGTCGAGTCCACTGAAAGTGCCAAGGAACCAGCGTTAAAAATAAAAGGGCGAGAGTTAAAACAAAATTCCCAATCAAAGCCCCTGAAACCATGCCGAGACAGGGCACAAAAGGCGCCCCGACCTGGGCCCTAAAACAACAACATTGTAATAAATTCCCAGATGGGAGCCCCCTAGATTACCTAGCGCTAACAAAGCTATTTCTTTTTTTTTTTAGATTAAGGTGCTCGTGGACTCACGCAGTGTTCTTGTCCATCTAGAAAATACATGTCTACTTGAGGCCCGGGAAGTATTCCCGTATATGGGCTGTATAGGTATGTACGGCGCCAAAGGGTATGGTGTTTTAGCCGTTTTGGTCTGAAATAAGCTATGGTTTGTAGTGTAGAATTTTAAGCTCCAAACTTTTTACAGTTTTGCATCATACTGATTAACAGCGTATAAACATTGCCTTTAACATTGGTCTGACCTATACAATAATTTACTTCACATTTCCTTCTTACATCGCATTAAGAGATATTTCTATAGTTAGTTACATGAAGGTTAAAACTAAACCATATTTTTGATAACAATGATGGAAATGCCTAGCGCCTAAATAAACAATATAGTTTTATTGTTAATCTAGGGAACTGATTGTGAGGCAGGTCTGAATCATGAAATAGGGTATTGATTTAAGAGTCAGGTCTGAAATAGGGTATCAAATTTTTGATCAGATCTGAAATAGGCTAAGGGTTCCAGGAAGCGTGCCGCACACCCGCACTCAATTTTTCTTGAAGTACCTCCCCCCCCCCCCCCCCCTTCCCTCTCTGGACTTGAGGTGACTTTTGACAAGTCATATCCCGCGGGGAATCAAATCTTCGCAAGTCTAGTATTCAAGAGGCTATATAAATACCATATTGGTAACTCAAGCGCAACAGCAACATAAAAAACGCTTAAGCGCATATATTGTTCAAGGTCGATGCTGGAACGTAATCTCAATTCTTTAGAGAAATAGAGTGTTTAGACAAGTTACAAGCAATCGAAAATGATCTTAAAAGCTCAATTCATGACAAAATCGATCTAATTCAAAGTAAGGTTTGCATATCAAAAGAGGTAAAGACAGTTGCGTATCTCCAGTGGAAATTCCAACTCAAATTTCTTTTACCCTATTGAGTCTTATATCGCGGGGTCAATTCAAACTCCGCCTATTCGTACACATGCTTTTCTAACTGGCGGCTATGCGGGTCTCAAAATAACTATAAAAAGCTGAACAGCAATGCGACACATTTTGTTTGGGGTATTTTAAAAGGAAAAAGTAAACAACATTTTCAATGTGACAGTTTCAATCTTTACAAAATCTTTGCTGCTTGAAGGCAACAGCGTGGTCAAATTCAGTCTCATTGAATGATTGCCTCTGCACAGAAAGTGGTGTTCTTAACTTCGTCGCCACAACATTACAAGTCTATTTATAACTCAATTAAGACAATTACAGTTCTGTCTATTATTCGTGCTCGAGAAAGCTTCTCGAGACAGTACAAAGAAAAGATCGCTCTTGCTTTCTAGCGGAGTTGTTTTGTTGATGAAATTGAGCATTTCCAGTTTAGATAGAGCACGGTTTTCAAATGCGTCTTAACTGGAAGTGGAATGGAACGAGAAAGAAGTCTAACTTTACGTCCTTTTAGAAACATTTCAAAAGATCCACTATTTGTAATCCTTTTCGACTATGTATCTGATCAGAAAAGGAACTTTTATGTTGTCAAATGCAAAATAAAAGCTAATCAAGCGAGGACCTTTTTGTCAGTTCCAGTGTACCTTCTAACAGAGGGCGCTGAATAAATTATCTCCATTGTTCTGAAGAGCCACTCGGCGAATTCAAAAGCAATCACATGATTGAAATGGACAAAGGGTCCCAAGTGTATTGAAATGCCTGATGGATTTCCAATGGCGCTTTGTTGTACGCGGGCGGACAACATGAAAGGAAATACTACGATCCACTGCCTTTTCCCTGAGATTTTAGCCATTATTTTTAGTTATTTAGATGTTAGGGATAAGGGAAGAGTTTCCCAAGTTTGTACAAAATGGAGGGATGCGGCCTACAGCCGCTTGGTGTGGCGCGGCATTCAAGCAAGACTACATTTGAGAAGATCAAATCCGTACTTGTTTCCTTCGCTGGCGAAACGTGGTATTCGGAAGATCCGTATACTGAGTCTGAAGAAGAGCTTGAGCTACGTTATTCAAAATTTACCGAATATAGAGAGTTTGAACCTGAAAGGATGTTACAATGTGACAGACATTGGAGTTGGACATGCGTTCGTCAAAGATCTTTCGTCTTTGACAGTGTTAAATCTAAGTTTGTGTAAACAAATCACGGACACAAGCCTTGGACGGATCGCTCGATTTTTAAGCAATCTTGAAGTTTTGGATCTCGCTGGATGCTGTAACATAACGAACACTGGTCTTCTTCTTTGTGCATGGGGTTTGCCAAAACTAACGTACTTGAATCTTCGAAGCTGCCGACATATTTCGGACACTGGGATAGCGCACCTCGCCGGTCTGAATGCGAGTTCGGCCCGTGGTAACAAGAATTTAACTACTTTGTGTTTACAGGACTGTCAAAAGATCACTGATAACGCACTATGTAACATAGCCAAAGGTCTAGTTCATTTGCAGTCGATTAATTTAAGTTTCTGTTGTGGTGTTACGGAGAGTGGACTCTCTTATTTAGCTACTCTTCGAAGCTTACGTGAATTGAACCTTCGCTCTTGTGAAGGAATTGGCGACGACGGCATAGCACATTTGGCTGTAGGAGGCCTTAATTTGACTTGCTTGGACGTCAGCTTTTGCGACAAAGTCGGTGACGCAGCACTCAATCATATTTCTAATGGTCTTCATCACTTAAAAAATTTGGGTTTAAATTCTTGTCATATTACCGACGAAGGTCTCTGCAAAGCGGCGCGAAGTCTACACGACCTGCGTGTATTGAATATTGGCCAGTGTACACAAATTACAGACATGAGTTTAGCTTCAATCGCCGAGAATTTGACTAGTATAACGAACATTGACCTGTACGGCTGTACGAAAGTTACCAAGACGGGGTTGGAGAAACTAATGCATCTTCCTCATTTACAAGTTCTCAACCTTGGTTTATGGCAAAGGTGACCACCATGTCAGCTCCGGCCCAGTTGCCTCTTTTGAAATTTTGTCCATGGATGTCATTGTATAAAATACTATCAATTCCAAATCAGTTGTCATACAGAATACGCCTAGAAGGAAAAAAACCTTTTCTATGAAAAATGAAAATCAAACTATATTTTAAGTCGAATTCTTGGCTTATTCTGTGAGCGCAATATCAGTATCGATCCCGTCCTCACAAAACGAACGGTTTGAAGTCAACTTTTACAACGTTCGGATTCTTCAAACATGTAGAATATCATCTTGTGTGAATTTGAGAATATAGATACAAAATTATTTCCATCGTTGATTTAATATGTTGTCTGAAGAGAAGTTATTCAATCTATTATTAGCCAATTTGAATAATGCATTAGCAACTGAATTATCTCTTCAGCTGTCATCCTATTCCCTATGAAGTTGAATTTCGCCACCGAACAAAAAACGTTTGGTGACTACGCTGCTGCTTTTGTAGAAAATTATTTCAAGTACCAGTATTCTCAAATCAACTCTTTTCGAATTATGAAATGGACAAAATGAGGCCGTTGCGTGACTCAGTATTTCGTAAATAGTCACTAGCGTGTTGGTTTCTGGAGTGTTTTACGCCATCAAATGCTTTGTATTCCTGGTGTAATTGACCACATCTGATATCCAGTTACGAAAATTATTGACAAAAGTTTTGAAATAAAAACAAAATAGCGACGAATAGTTTTCGAGTCCCATTCAAGTGCTTAAACGCGACGCAAGAAGACAATTATGTGTTTGGTTGGTTTAACAATTTTATCGAATTATTTCAAATGCTGGAAAATTTACCCGTGGATGAGACAAACATTTCCTCCTGTTTGTCAATTTTCTCTGGATTTGGGGTCTGTACTCGGTATAGAATTACGTTTGCAATATGACATTGACTTTAAAATATCAAACAAGTTTACAATTGACCGAAATCCTAAATTCCAAAAACATTACTACGTGAAATTTCTTCTCAGGAGCTTCGATTTGAAAAGTCGCTCCTCCATGCGTTAACCAACTCTACCGGTAGTTACACAAGGGTACATGAGTAAGCTTTGGCTTTGTTTAGTAAAATAAAACGGGGGTGTTGGAACGCAATTTAAAATATCAAAAAACAAAACATTTCAAAAGTCAGTTTCAAAACAAAATGAAACTGTCGATGGCCTTTTTTTTCGCTTTTTGTTTGGAGACTTGGCATCAATTTACTCATCCGCTTTTTGGCTGATCGCAGACGAGGTCCTGACGTCAAAAGATGTGCTATCCGCGATTACCTGTTACCTCACGGTGTAAACGGATGTTGGGAGAATTCAAAAGCAGTCGCTGAATAAACAGACGGCCATGACTGACATGACCATGCAAATTCTCCCAAACACATACGATAATTATCCTTCTGTTGAGGTCTAGCCTGAGTATCAGGCGTTTCTAGGGTGGGGAAGGCAAAAAGAGCGAGAAAGCGAAGGAAGAAACGTCTGACACAAACAGCTTCTCAGAAGCCTTCCACCCCCACACAGCGCGTGTTATAATTATCCAATCAAAATCACTTCCGGTAACTGTCATGTGTCATGAGAGTAAACTTCAATATGGCGTCTGTAACCCCTGCGCTGGAACCTTGACTTCCGGTTGACTCACGTGATGTTTCTTATTGTCTTTTGACCAATTAGCGTAACATCCAGAATGTTGGACACAAGCAAATCAATGGCTTTGTGTCAGGCCCTTCTCCTCTTCCTTCCCCTCGTCCCCGCTTTCCCGATAGGGCCTGATACTCAAGCTAGTTGAAGTCTAGCCAAGAACATAGCCCAATTAAGATCAACTAGATCGACATTTAGTTTTAAGACGTCCTCTAAAAACCTCTATAATAGGCGAGGAGGGATCGATGACCTTCAATCGAGCAAGAGTTTATGCTCGCTCCCTCTTTCTTTTCTTAAACCTCGACAAAATTACATAAACCGCGTTCGTCTTATCTGCATGTGGTTTGGTTTCACAGCTGTCTGTTCAGCTTTTTTCGGTAAATAAAAAAATACGGGGGGCGGGGGGAGAGGTGTGACAAGTCCGAACAACAATCTGTATAACTTAGAGTAGTACATTCCTGTAACCAAACTTGCAACATTGTCTTGCGATCTCCCAATTCCCGGCAAAATCTCCACATTCCCAACTCCCAGGGAGTAAGACACAGTTATCTTCACAATTTCTTCTTCCAGTTAGTCTCTGTATGCAGGTTGTTGATGTCGCAGCAACAGGTCATTTTGATGAAACACAAAGACTTTCCATAACATACAAACCTAGTTTGAATTCAGGTAATGGCAGGTAATGGCTGTAACAACAACATAAACGACCTCTCGGATATAAATTCCTTGATAGAAAGAAAAAGAGCTTCCAGTTTAACAAGCCAACTTAACAAGTCAACTGTATACCTTTCGGACCACAAGAATGAACTGCATTCGACTATTGCTACTCCTAAGTTCATTCTAATCTACAGGATAACCACTGAACTTATTACTTGTTTACTGAAGTCAGAAGCGAATCATAAATGAGAAGCCCTTAATTTAATTGTAGCTTGGTCAGAACCTAAGGGAACTCTTTGGGCTCTAAACTGACACTACAACAATCACCAGTAGTTGATTATAGCAAAACGGAAGGTCAAAGAGGCGAGGTGACATCTATAAACATTCTCGTGAGATTCGATCATGTGTGATCGCAAAGCTATCCTTATGAAAATAGTTGTCACGACAAAAGTACAGAAAGGCGTAGCCTTAAATTCAAAGAAAGTAACAAAATATAACATCTAATATTAATAATAGTAATAATAATAATAATAATAATAAGATACTGATAACAGCAAAAGATCTACTCTAATTTTTAATTCACAGCGCGAGGAAAATAACTGAAACTGAATTGTGCACGAGAGCGTAATTGCGAAGAGGCATTTATTGTTAATTTATATTCCTCACCGATTTCGTTGTTCTGTTTGTTAAGGTTTTTAATCAATGCGGCTTCCAAGCCCTAGTTTTCCAGTGACCTCGATGTCAGTGCCTAATTCGGAAGTCTTACCAACTTGTCAGTTTGTTTGAAAGACAGGGAGGCAGGATGGCCGAGTGGTTAAGGGCGCTGGATTTCAATGCGGTGACCCGGGTTCAAATCCCGCTCTGACCACTAGCTGGTGTTGTTCTGGGTAAGTGCCCGGTTCAACTCCTCGGTCATCCTTGTAAATAGCCAACTGGTCTGCCTCCCGCCAGTTGGGATTCTTATCCTGTTACGTTTATTTGAATTATTTGTTTCATGTATTTGCTCGGCCCCACTAGCCTTTGTGCTAAATAAACTGCCGAGGGTAATCTTTCATTTTTAATAAAAACACTTCAAGGACGATTTAACTCGTATCCACCCACCCTCTTATATTCTGTTTCTTTATTTTTTTCTTATCATTTTTGTTTTTTTAGAAGCCTGCTGTTCGTCTATTAACTTTAAGTGTAAATACCAAGCACTACCGATCACCCAGTAGATAAATTATTGCTGCAACGAATAAAATTAGCTGTATTAAGGTCAACATATTTCCAAATACTAACCTCAAACGGTTGTCAGCAAGGTGGCAGGTGCATTGTTTGTGACCACAGGAGGAATATGGGAATATAGCTCATAAACCTCTGGGTTACGGTTTAATGAGACGAGATAATAATGTAAGACCTAATTTTGCTAGACTTCAAGTGATGAGGTCTCGACAACTTTTCTCGAATAAGGAAAGATCCAGAAAGGAAACTGAACATATTTAGTTTGCCGGCAGTTCTGTGAGAATAAAATAAACTAGTGACTAGGAAAGGCAACTTGACAATTCCTACCTCTTGTACGATACGAGTAAATACGTCCTCTGTCTGTGCACCGTGAATGTGAGGTGACAATCCTGGACTTAGTCCTTGAATTACTGATTTATACACCCATAAATCTAAGTAGGGGTAATCGGAAACGAAAGAATGCCTGAAATATTTCGGTGTATTAAGGCGCCGTAGGGTTAGCTTGGGGCTTGGACGCCGGTACGCTATTTTTGACGATTCCCTGCCACATCATTCAGCTCACGATATTTAAGATTAATATTAATATATTGCATCAAAAGTTATCACCTGAGTTATACAGAGGTTCGGATTTTTAATAGTTTACAAAATCTGTACTTTTTTCGTTCCGGTGATTCATCTTAGAAAGAAACTCCCAGTATGAAATATTTTCAGCAGGAATATCTTTCTCAGTTTTCTAAAAAAAACCGTGGGAAAACGCTACATGAGATTAAAACCCGCAAAACGTTAATGCTGTAAGGCGACAAAGGAAAGTTTGCAATTTTATTTGCTTCACAGGACACCGCGTGGTTTGTCAAAATATAAACTGGAAAATTAATGGACCTATAGGTCAAACTGCTTTAAACTGTTTTTCATCTTGCTACTTAGCTTATCACATCAACTAAGAAATGAAAATAATCGATGTGTGACTCAGGTTACGTAAGTGTCTAGAATTGACAACGATGTCTAGAGAAAAAATATTTTCATTGTAATTATTTCTTGCTTTCGTGACTATTTTTCTCTGGATCGTGGGAAGAGGGCTAAGGTGGTCCTGCATAACCAAGGGGGTTAACAGTCTGACATGCAAGAACGTTTAACTGAAGTAATTTCCGTCAAGACGGATGGCTAAAATCATGCAAAAGCTTGTAAAAAGAGGAAACAACGAGATTTTTTTGTCCATTATGTCTTCTATAAACCAACCATAAGTACATGTTAATCAGGATTAGAAAAAAAAACGTGTTTACAAAATTTCAAAGATTTTGAGGGTGGAACGTCTTCGGCTGCAGACTTGTGATTTAAAAGGTCTTTCGGCGTCCTTCAGATATATCACGGGGAGTAACCCGGAGAAGCCTTTCATTGGATGGTCAGAAAACATTCAAATGGCTAACTTAGGTAACATTTTCCTTTTCTTCCTCGTATCAGGCAAATGCCTGTTAGTTTTAGTCAATTTGCAATGTGGGATTGTTCGATCTTTGATTGTTAAATATTGGCTGCACGACGAGAGAGCTCTATTGTGTGAGCCTTGAATGGTGTTGATGTAGTCTAACTTTTCACCGGGATATCAATAAAGTGGAGGTAAGATATTGATAGGATAAAGGTAAAGCCTGAATAGAATACGTCCTCGGTGAATGGACGTATCTTACATAATATATATGCACGAACACCTGATAATACGTCATCTATATTTTATATTCGGTTACTGGGAGAAGAACTCCTCCCTCAGTTAAAATTCTGGTGAAATGTTTTGACGCCTGACGGGACGACCATCCACACCTTCTAACATAAGTGCGTTTAAGGATGCCTTTTGTTTCAACTCACATAGATCCCATTTGGCTTTGGTTTAGTTTAGGTTATGATGCAAGAACCGTGAGCGGAGTGACTTCACGCAGAAAGCATCCCATGTGCGATTCGTGAATTATAGCATCGTCAATCATCAGCATCTCAATTTATCTCTCCCCTCATCTCAAATAAAATTAGTGTATTTTGTTTAAATAAGACGAGTGATAATAAAGGAGCTCACAAGATCAGTCATCACTATCTTAAAAGTATAATTGGCTAAGGGTATATTTATGACAATTGCCGGGTGAAATCATAAAATATCACCAAACGGATCAGAACAGAAGATGCTAATTGTCGTTTGTGGTGCTTTCTGTTAAACTAAACAATATGATGCATTCACTTTGGTACACATATATATAGTCACTTCTTGCTGAAGTCCACGAAGGGGAACTATTCAAAAATTTCTCTTAATTTGTACAGGTTTAACTTTTTAATTACTTTAGGTAATTAAACCCTTCAGTAGATAAAGTTGATCTCCACATGAATCTTTTCATCTCTTCGGTGTCAATACACTCGTCATTTTCTCAAAGCAAAGGAAAGAATGCGTGGAAATTTGATAACTTTTCATTCTACTCAGACGCATCCTACTATTTAGCTGAATAGTAGTTCCAACAATGTCATAAACTATCATAAACAATTTCACGAGATCTCACGGAATATAAACAAGGCTGCATTCCAGTTGACACGATTTTCCAGGGGATAGCTGCATCGATCTAGCGTTATCTCCGATGTCAAAACGGACGGCCTTATGAAATCATTCCCATTCCCTGATAGAAGAAGAGAGCATCTTTTATAGCATGTAATTACTCCACTGGAATATTGTCCTCAATACAATAAAGATCTTTCAAATGTTAGAAAGGTTCAGTCAGTTCCTCAGCTCAATATCGATACATGAGTTGTACTTGGGAGGACTTGTATTTCCATCTTCTGACTCAGAGGTCATACAATGCGTGACTTAAGTTAAGAGTTGACAACTGATTCAAACCAAGTTCTACATTTCTGAGGAACAACTTGCATTGCCTGTTATATCTTGTGGCTTAGGAAATGTTGTTTTAGCCTTAAGTCTTGAAGTGTAAATAAGCAAACTATTTATTACTGTGTAATGGGGATTATAGTGATATTTAAACTGTATGACTGTTCAAACGAAACCGATGCTTGTCACTGGTACTGACATAAAAAGAAACCCTTAGGTGAAAACTTAGCTGAACCCAGCTAGTTGCAGCGTTGAGTACTGGTGATTTTACTTTAAACACAGGGGAGTTCTTTGGGATTTGGGATAATTCGAACAAAAGCTCTCGAGCAGTGAAAAGCTGACTAGTGTTGAGTGACCAAGTAAATGAGAGCTTTTGAACAGTAAGTGCCTGCAGTGTTGTTAAGTCTGCGAACGTGAATAAAATCCTGGGCTTTAGAAAAACAAATATTTCTCATAGATTCATGATTAATACCCGGCCACAAGTACCCTTTTCGAGAAATATCTTTGTCAATGAGGCAAGGGACTGAGGTTTGGCCTTTACATTTTCAAAGTTTATTACGATACGTTTGTTGAAACGGATGATCGAAGAATCAATATCCTACATAATAAAGCCAAAAATTCTTTCTTCACCGCGCCCAATCCATCCTTAACAAAACATTTTATGTCATTGTCTAAAATCTTTGACTGTCTAGTAAAGCAGAGCTTTGAAAGTAGTTAGACGGTGTCGTGTTCAAACGGCCAAAAGGGCAGTACCGGCGCGCCTCAGGAAAAAAAATCTTGTAAACTATTTTTAGCAGCTTCATAAAGCCAGAGCAAGTATTTATGTCCGACCTACAAGCCAAGAAAACTGTTAGGTATTACATGTGCATCGTCATTGTCTATATATCAAAATTTAAACAAATAATGACACTTAAGGTAAGTGAACATTTGAGTCATTAGCAATGGTTGCGAACAGTACCCTCTAGCATCATTTAAACTATTTGAATAAATTTTAAATGTATTAACAATTTTGAGGACTATACCAAGACAAATAAAGATATAGAAACATTGCAGTTAAGTCTAAGAATTTGTAAGTCCGTAGGACTTATTTTTAATTTAAAGTGTCATAGCAAACATCAAGTTGACGGTCAATGAATGCCAAGAACCGACGGAGGCATCACAATGTTGATCTCATTCAATTCTCATGATCAACAATAAGGTTGAATGTTCGACAGCCCCTATAAGAAGAAATGACGTTCATATGTGGCTTGATAAAAGATAATATTGACAATGAATGGACGGAAATTGTGGAATAATTATGGGTAAAGTTTGACGAGACTTTTTAACGAGGAGAAGATACTCGAAGCCGTCTTTAGACGCCAATACTGGTATGATCGGAAGGAAAAGCCTTGAAGAATAAATTGGTGGTGTTTCAAAAATAGAGGAAATCTTATTGAGTTTGGTCAAAGTAACGGTTACATAACGTAGGACGTGGGATTTAATATTGGGTCAACTATGGCCTTGCAAGGTACGTCCTTCGTCATGAAAATCCAGAGTGTCTCAACTTCACTGATACAAGCCGGATCATTCAAGTATTTTAGGAAACTCTTTCTAGTCTGCTGATCGCATGCTTCTCCAAATAATCTTTCTTTTTTTGTGTCTCCGCTGGTATCGTAACTCTCACTAGAGTTAACTATAATTAAAAGAATGATCTTGAAGAGACTGCGGACAAATTATGTTGCCACCTTGCATGGGTCATCATTCCGATAGCTTGTTATTGTGGCTGTCTGGTTTCAAGGACACTATAATTCTTTCATTGGCCAAATGTTACGATCATTTAGTTGAAGGTAACGTCGTTGGTGAATGCTCGAATCATTCACACTCGGCAAAGTGTGTACACTAACCTGACGTATAATTCTTTGAAGTACTTGTCGATTGTTTGTGTCTGATACAAATTACACTCTGGTTTTCTTTAAAGTAGCGGTAAACCCTACAACAAGCAAATTAACAGCAAACCACTCTTACCTTTGTAGGAGATCCTGTACGTAACTCGCTGTGTTTGTTCTCGGATGTCCGTGGCTGATGATATCTGTTTGGAGAAATAGAATAAAACGTCACGGTAAAAGGGTTCAATCCTGGCAAATTGGAGTAAATGATATTGAACAATATAGCCCGCGGGTAGTTTCGCAGTGGACAATTCGGATATTTCATCAGGCTGTGAATTAACCGCAACAATTAGACTGAAGGTAGAATATATTTGAGATAAATCTTCAGGAAATTCCGAGGCGCAGTTTATGTTCGGCTTTGATCCCAAAAATAAACCTGGCCAGAACAGTTGGGGTTTCCTTCGAAACACCCGAATCGAAAAACAGAGCCGAAAATTTGTTTCTTTTCTTTGTGTTTCAAGAATGATTTTTTCCTTAAGAACTGTTGTTCAGGAGGTCTAGGTCTTTGGGTACGCCCTCGTTATGTCGCTTTTTCTTGTTTTCAAAAGCAAGAAAGAAGAACGAGAATACTGCAGCCTGAATGCGTAGATTCATTTAGCCCTAGAATGCATTGATTCATTTCCAGTTCTCACTTGTGTGTAACCACCTCGTTGCCACAAAACAAACAGTACATTTTGAGGGTTTTGTATTATTTTCTATTCCACTTCATTGAATGAATAAGTGTCTCTAGTGAAAAACAAAAGGTTTTAAAACAAGTGGATATACTAAACTATCAATTGCTAATAGTATATATTTGCAAAGTTTTGATTTCCTTTCCTCTCTTCCCAGTCTCAATCTATTGTCATCTCTAAACTTGTCAGCACTTTTCAACGCTATTAAACCCTGTTTTTTTTACTTAACTGTGTACTACACAGAATTGCTGAGTTAATTTCGATTCAGTCGGCTTTCTTTACTCAATTCTATAAGGTCGAGGGTCAGCCTACAAAAGGTACCGACAAAAATGAGTATTCATGTAATTCAACTGCAAAAGTGGAATCGTCTACAAAAAATCTGCATACGACGCACGAAAGCAAATCTCGCACAACGATACAATGTTCCGAAGCGTATTAACAGTCGCTGAATGGGCAGATACTTGAATTGAGGGCAACACTGATGAGTCACCCCGCTCACAGCGGGAAGCTATTGACGCATACTCGTTAATGAGAGGGCGCGAAAAGGATTTGGCGCCAACTGCCAGTGGAGACGTGGCCACCGGCGCGTGCAGGCATCACAATTTTGGAGTTTCCCTAGCGCTGGTTAAATGTGTATAAAACTATGTCAATTAAAAAGAAACAGAAGCATATTAGTCCTTAACGAAGGGTTAATGCTCGGAACGCCACTAGAATCCCTGTACGGTGTGGTCAATTTACATTATCAATTCCTTTGATTAAACTAAATTTTTGTGTTCAAGATACAGACTCTTTTTTAGTAGCCACAAGCATATGAAACCCGTGCATGTGTATAAGATACTGTGACTGTCTATTGTAATACACGAGCGTGGCTCCAACATAAGTTTTGTTTATCACGATGATTGGATAATGCGCAGAGCCGCACAAATGGGGTCCTGGCATGGTGAGCGTGACCGTTCAAATTAAATGATGCCGTCTACCAAGCACGCAATTTTATCTTTTTTATTCAAACGTTTGCGTGTCCACATCATGGAATGCTCAACCGAGTCCATTCAGTTACCAAAACCTCTTCGGAAGCTCCTCTCTCCAAATTGTCCCTTTTTTTCCATCATTCTTCTTGAAATGTATGAGGTTTTTCTTCCCACGCTCTTGCAAACGCTCCCAATATTGTTGGTCAAAAACATTCGTCATTGCATGCGAGCACCGTGTTGAGTGAAGTGGCAGCTGCTAGATGTTGTTGATTTGCGTGTCCGCAATTCCAAACTGGCTTGTGACTCATCAACATACGATCTCTCTCGTGCCTTTTGCGCGTGTTGGATGTACGTTATGGCATATGGCTACGGGTGGATACGGAGCGTGGTTTAATTCATCCAATTCTTCGACCCCCTTCCCCCACCCCCCTGCAGCTTGTTTAGTATGTTCAAGTCGACCTTCCGTAAAGAATATCGATATCTCGAAAACATTTTATGTTATCTGTGGTTATAGGACTTTGTCGACCAATGAGAGGAAACTGTAACATTCTTACCCCCACCCCGTTTTCAAAGGAAGTGGAGAGGCGATGACGCCCGTTACGATTAAAGTAACTTCGTGTTTCCTTGAGCATAGAATCATGGCGACATTATTGCTACACCTCAGGACTCTATAACCTCAATTACTGACGGACGATCGCCAGAGAGAGCTCAGTATAAACTATGAATGTGAATATACGAGATCATATATTAATTAGGGATTAATTAATGAAGCAGTTCATTAATTAATCCGCAGTACAAATATAAGATTTTAAATATTGACACTCATTTATTCATCACTCACGGGTTGGTGAAGAACCCACAAAATGACCAGCTCCCAGTTGGCTTGTTAGCTCAGTTGGTAGAGTGCTGTACCGGTACCGCAGATGTCACGGGATCGACTCCCGCAGAAGCCTGAATTTCTTAAGGCTTTATTTTCACTACCAGCAGTAATTATTGATAGCTGCGATGGTCACTTAAGCCCGCCGCACACTTGAGGAAAGAGCTGAGCAAAATTCCTCGCGAGGCAGTTAGCTCAGCCGTTTCCTCACGTGTGCGGCAAATTTGCGGTGAGAAATTCGCCTCGCGAGGCGATAAAAAAATATCAAACATGTTTGATATTTTCCTCATCGCCTCGCGAGGCGAATTTCTCACCGCAAATTCAGAATCTTGGTTCTTGGTTTTTTGGATAATTTTTGTTATCGGAATAATCGAAGCAGTCTGAACATACTCCAGGCGTAGCTAGGGGGGGTGCTGGCTCCTGGGTGCCCTTATCTCCCCCCCCCGTTGTAAGCCTTTTTTTAAGCAAACAACCTACAATATTTAGGAGATAATCTGGTGAGTACTCTGTGTCTGACACAGTGTGACACCCCCCCCCCCCCCTTTGAAAAATCCTGGCTGCGCCCATGATACCGATCAATTTAATGTCCAAGTTATGCAAAATGTCCATTACGGTGGATTCCTAATGTTATTCTGAACTAGCATTCTCTTTGCAATGAAAACTCAATGAAACAACGACTAGCAAACTTGGCGCATCACGGTAGTGCTGTGCTTATATAGTAATAGTAATATAGTAAAACTTATCTTAGAACAAATACATGTAGGTAAAATTGGCCTAAAATAAACTATTCGCGACGGAAAAAACAACCACTAGATTGGATGTGACTATTACATTGGATAAGACTAACCAAAATATGATAGTTAAAACTGAATCAGACGTGAAAAATTCCCCTGTGCACTTCAAGTAGTAGAAAAAAAGATAAGATGCAATGAAATAACAGAGCTTCACTTGAAAAATTGGCAGAAGCAAAGCATCACTGAAGCAAGCAATACAATTCGAACTGTATCGTTAAATTGCCAGACAGTTACACTTCAAAATGCCTCCTTTAACGAACAATTTCGATTACTTGATGCACGGAAGTCGATGGACAAATACATTCATAACTCGGCAAGAAAAATAAATCTTTCAACGGGGAAACGTTATCGAGTCAGCAAAACACACGAGCAGTTGAGAAATCGTAAGGTGAGATTCCCTCGACAAATGAACCACACGAGGTTTGGTTTCATGTGTGGCGAAATGCCTACGTAATCTCATCAACAGGTTCGTCCGGGATGGGGACCTCACGTAAATAACTTTACGAACTTTGATAGGAACGCCCCAGATAGCAGAGGTTTCTTACTTCCTTCATTTGATCTGATAAGGAAGTACAGGGTGTCTGTGCTACAAGGAAGATCAATACCCTAACACATACCATAATCGCTTTTCAAGGCCGCGACTTCAGCTCGCTTTCACCCCCAAGAGGTACCAATTCCTTCTAATCATAAGTTCCTATTTTAATCGGTATTTATAAATCGTTCTCCGGACAATTCTTGCGGTCATCAAGACTGTTGTCAAAACTGTTCAGAATGTTAACGCCCGTCTAAAAGGTCGGAAGATCAAACGCCGTCCGGCTGAACACAAGGTCACCCTTTCTCCATTACCGACTTATTAGCGGAGCTCCGTGCGCCGAAGGGAAACGCGCGAGAAGCAAAATAGCTAAGAAAATATAGTAACCCGTCGATACCAGAAATTTTGGTTATGAAGTCACCGTACGACCGTACGACCGTACGACCGTCCGACCGTCCGACCGACCGTCCATCCACCCCCTCCATGTAAGCTAACAGTGAAATGTCACACTCAAGATGTGGGCGGGGAAATATAAGAAAAAGCTTATGGATACCGAAGACAACAAGAGAAGAAGGCTTTTAAAAATGTTATCGAAGGCAGAAAATCAAACTCTAGGAAAAAAGCCGATTAAGTGCATGTGCATGCCCAAATTTTAACGGACAATTGTCAAAAAGCTGTCGAGAAAATGTCACGCTTCAGTGAACAGGTTTAAGATCTTCGTCCAAAGACTGTGAACAACAGTGCCGACTCTAACTTTATTATGTTTCGGGTTTTAGGGAGTTTCAAACGGTTAGAATCAGCGTTTGGATGTTCTAAAAAAGCAACGAAATGGATTGGCTGGCTTAGCGCATGGTTCTGCGAGAGGAAACCTTAGAACTCGTGTGGTTTGGTAAGGTTGTAAAGGTCGGCACACACGAGAGGACTAGTCCCTGCGACTAGTCCCTGCAACAAGTCGCGGGGACAAGTCCCATCGTGTGAACTAGCCCGGCACTTTTGACAAAAAATCTAGTCGCAGGGACGAAAATTTGGTCCCTGCGACTTGTCCCACGAATTCAAACTGGTTTGAATTTGTGGGACTAGTCCCTGCGACCAGTCCCTTCGTGTAAACTCTTCAAGGGACTAGTTGTAGGGACTAGTCCCGGGGACCAGTCCCATCGTGTGTGCCGGCCTTAATAGGCCATTTCCGAGTTCATGTCTGCCCCCTCTTCAAAGTGAGTCTAAGTGCGAAGTTTTTGTTATGAAAATTAGTTTTTATTCATATGTAAAGTAGAACTAATTACCATCACAAAAACTTCGCACTTAGACTCGCTTTGAAGAGGAGGCAGACATGAACTCGGAAATGGCCTATGGCGCTGTCGTATGTTGCTTTGCAACTGGTTGATGTGTTGCCGCTAAGGATCCTCAAGAAATTGAAGAAGCTTCCTTCGTGAACATGCGAAATAACAGTAAAGAAAACTATCAAGACACTTAAGGAGGTATGTTTTTTTGTTGTTGTTGACCCGCAGTGAATTCTCTTTTACGCTTTCATTTTAAATTGGTTTGAACTCGGAAACACTTTATGTTTTTTTGTTTTTTATTTCAAGTGTTTTATATCCAGTAGTTCACCTAGATCCAAACTATTCGTTTTCCCTGCAGTTGCTCATTTTATTGGGAGGCACAAAACGTTTGGTTGAAGAAAAGCCTAGCGAAGTCCGGACGGCTTGCAAGTGACGGCTGCCCTTAATAAGTTCACCAATTGTTTTGAAGAAAGACATCACCTTGCCAAAGTAAACACGATTATAACAGCTGCACCATTGGAAATGCCAGGCTAGAAATATGTTGTCCCTCCAGTCAGTCACACCAATTCTCGTTCTTAGTAAACATTCGCAAACTTTTCGGGCTCATTGTAGTAAAAACTGTTCATCTTTTGTTCAATTGTTTTCGGCTGACAAACGTTTTTCGGATTGTTTGTCGGTTGTTATTGCCATTGATTAAGGAATACATCACTCTTTCTATGGGTTCACCAGCGCAATAAACCACGCGGGATGTTGGGAGAACACATGAAAAGCTTGTAAACTACGAGCCGTTAGGCGAGTAAACCCATAGAAAGAGTGGTCTGTTGCTTTTATGAGGGTCCCCTATACTTTCTCGTGAAACGTGATTTAGGTTTATTTGTTCATTCGTGATTCGTGATTGCCGATATTGATTTTATCGTGAACGTGAACGAATTTTGGGAATTATCCGTGACACGTGAACAGTCTCAATATTTTTACGTGAATACATTTTCCAAAGTAGTATAGGGGACCCTGTTTTATGAAATAACTACGAGAAAAAGAGCAGAGAAAGGAAGACGCGTTTGTGGTTATAACCTGATCGAGTTCTTTATTCTCTTCAAAATCATGGGAGAACCAATCATACATTGCAATCTGTTTTGCACGCCACAGAAGAAATGACAGTGTGAAGTGAATGATAATGCCTTCAAGTTGTTGAATGTAAGCTTAAAATTTCCCCTTCGTACGGCCTTCAATAAAATGCAATCATGATGGTTCAGTCAGTCGCGTTTGTAACATTATTTGGGGGAAAATTAGCGGAGGAAAATCTTGAGTGAAAAAAAATTATTTACAGTGCGACTTCTTCAACCAAGGCCACCCAGGAAAATTTCCTGCAAACTAGCCAATGAGAATCTCTCATCGGAACTTTGGGTTTTGACAAAATTAATTATGTATGACAAATTTACGCACTACTGAAGCACAAAAAATTCAAATTGGGGCTTTTCTGTTGTTTCATCACTAGAACATTATTGGCCAGTTGGTAAGAGAATTTCTTGGGTGGCCTTAGTCGGAGTAGACCGATCTGTAAACACCGACACGGCCCATTGTGTTGCCTGTTTCGTTTTCTTCGATCTTCAACGAGCGCGCCAAGATCTTGTGTTTCAACGTCCGCAAACTTTCTGTTTCCAAGCCAAAAGCCAACATTAGGTCGAAGTTGGAAAAATTTTCTTCGCTCTCTTTTGTCTTCGGCCATTGCAGGAACGCTGACCTAACCACTTTTCTATGTGTTTACCGGAACAATAGATCGTTTTCACTGTCACGCAATAAATAAATAAATCGAAAACCAGCCAGTGGAAAAAGTCAAGAATTTGTGATGTTATAGACGATAAATAAAGAAGACACTTCTCCAAGTTTTAGGCCTTTGCCCTTCACCAAACGTCAGATATTCGTCGAAATGTTTCGCGGAAATTTACAGAGTCCAGTATGAAAACGCCATCTTGGTGCACATCCGTGTTGTCTCACCTACCTCATGTAAACAGTTGATAGTACTTTTTGAAGAAATAAGTAGAAAAATAGCTCGCCCAGGGTAACTCGGGGAGAGGGTTGTCTCGGGTTCTCGAGATCATATAAACAGAATACCGATTTTGGTTGGAGGTTAAAATACGTGTTTTAGAAAATTTGTGACTCCACCAAAGCACATAACAAGGTTCTGATGTTAAGATTTGAAAGTAGGACTGTTAGCCTACATTTAGTGATTTTATAATATAAGCTTACCATTTATTTTGAAACTTGATAAACCTTCGATGAGGGAAAAGTTTGTTAGTCATTTATGCTCGTGATCATGTAGTCCATGAGGCAGAAAGAATATTTCGAAAATGTAAATTTGCACATGATTGAATGGTGGCTGTTGCTGCACGGCAAAAAAAAGTCAAAATATGATAATCTCAACAATAAAGAAGTCCTCACTGGAGTCCTGGCATTGATTTATATATATAGATTATTATATAAGTACTGAGATTTACTCGAAACAGAGTTGTGAAATAAAACTGGTCCGTCGTTAACTAGAACGAATCTGATTGGTGGGACGATTTTTTTTTTTCACTAGTGAAAAAAATGGTATCGGTTTTCCTGCCTTTCAGGAGGGCTTCCCAAGCCAGTGATGAATGAACAAAACACGAAGTTCAACACAACTTTCGTTATTTCCCTTGAATGAAGGTCGGTTCCATCACTTGTTAAACGGATCCCGGAGGTAACAGGGTACCTCTCGCTCAGCCACGGAGCTAATTCTCCCCGCAAAAGAAAAGCCCCTGTTACAAACATTAGCTCACTGCTTGAAGTCTTTTGAGAAGGCTCTCCTCAGTTTCTAGAATAGGCCATTTTACAGTTGTTCGCTCAGTGACCTGGCCTATGAATGGCAGCGAGGTTGCAGGTGACCTTGTATTGATAGAGACCTCACTGTTTTTATCATGTAAATCATGTTGTTGTAATGCTAAATAGTGCATTTGCATACGAAAAGTAGAAAGGTTTCTATCAAAACAAGTCACCCTCAGCCTCGCTTCCATTCATAGGCCAGACAACTCTACCACAACTGTAAAATGGTCTATTGCCAAGGTTGTCGATTGATGAAGGCTGTTGATAGAAATGCTGAATTGGCCGTTATGAATGAAAACACCCGTAAACAGCGACGTCGTGTTGATAAATATCCGAACAAACAAGGGGAACGGAATTGAGGTGGACCATTTGGCAAAGTGACATTCTGTAGAGCTTTGTTTATCTTGGCCTTCGATGAATTCCTCTAATAAAGGAATATCTGCAACTCTTGAACAGCTTTAACAAGAAGCCATGCTTTAAAGGGAACAACGAAAGCTTTTCATTCATCATTGGCTTGGGAAGCCCTCCTAAAAGGGGGGAAAACCGATACGATTTTTTTCACTAGTGAAAAATTTCGTCTGCGGCTGTGATTGGTCAGACGATATTTTTCTACTTGTGAGAAAAATCGTCCGACCAATCAGATTCGTTCTAGTTTTTGATGGACCATTTTTATTTTTCAACTCTGTTTAGAGTAAATCTCATAACAGCTTGTCTAAAATCTGTAGTACTCTTTATTCCGCCATATTAGAAACTGGTGACCATATATAGAAAATGTCGCTAGATCTTTGTTTCAAGTTTCCTTTTTTGAAACCAGAGGGATAAAGTTATTACCTCCAAGGTGACAAACGCCCACAGAATCCTTCTCTTAGACCTTCGAGACTTCTACTTCATGCAATGGTGACCGTTAATTTTGGCATGATAAATGCTATTCAGTATGGTTCGTTTCCCATAAAAATATAGAAATCACTACGTTTTTTGTGACAATTATAGCACTGATGAGTTTTGAAGCGATCTCTATATTTCTAATCTAAGGGAATTTGACGCTTCGTCATCTACTCTTAGAGTCCATATAAAGAGAAATGAATTTACGAGTAAATTTGGATAAAAACAAGCCTATGCTCTAGAAAAAGTTAATTACCAAATGATAAAGGAAAGGAGGCCGACTACGATGTCTTCAGAGTTGTTACGCGTGAAGTCAACAATGTTCAGTTTCACATCCTTTCTTCCAGAAGGGACTGAGCCCCAGCTCATGATGCATTCATTGCTCTACTTGGTGGTTTTTCATCTAGGTTTAAAAAATAACCAGGCTAATTCTTCTTCATTCTGAGTTTAAAATCCTTGACTTCTACGAGTCACAAAACTAACGAGGTTATTTCATAAGGAAAGCGGCTTAGAGGTTCACCGCGTGTATTACCGTAGAACGTTGTGTTACATGGCGGCTTTAGTTATTACAATAAAGAATAATGGTTTGGACTAAACGGAGATTGTGAACTCCACGATGACCGGCACCTTGTTCGGAAAAAGAAAAACAGATATTTCTGTTTGCACCTTACAGGCCTTTTTCCGCCCTCCATCTCTCCCCACAACCTCCCCCCACCGACACCCCCGAGATTCAGTTAGTAAATATGTTGACCATGAATATGCTACGTACTGCTTTGTCTTCATCTATGAGGTATAAGCGTCCTTGCATGGAACTCCAGAGTAATACTGGCTCGTTTATTGCCTTGGAAGACCAAGAGCCAAAGTAGTCTGTCGGAGAGTGAAACCGAGAAATGTGCACTTTACTCAGCACTAGTAAATTTTGGCTGCTCTGGTTTACGTCGTCCACTGAACTACTTCGACACCAGAATAAATAGCGAATAGAACCGACCTCAAGGATGTTAATCAGGGAAGTGAGAGGGAAAACAGCAGTGACATCTGTTTCAATAAGAGCTGAAGCCATCCCTACAGTAGAAGGAATAAGAAAATGAAAAAGACGCAACGGTGGAGGAAACGAACCTTAAAGTCTACTTTTTGTCAGCTACCTGGAGCTCCTGGGTTCACTTGCTATGTTGACACAGAACACCGCTTGCCAGAATTACTTTTATCGAATAAAACGCACAGGTGGCGAATCTAAAAAATCCGGATTTGGATTTCATCTGAAGAATCCGTCCAGGCTGCGGGTTTTATGGATTATGGTTCATTTTGGCTTTTCCAAACAAAAAATTTACCAACATCAAAAATCGCGTTATATCTAAACTGCACTTAGAGGTATTATTACACGACTCAGACAGTCAGAGGGCCAATATCTAAAATCGAGCAATAAGATTGCTCTATTGCCAGTCCGATATTCTCTAAGTATTGGACCGGGTATTGTCCCAAATGATCCCGCGTTGTTCCCGCGTTGTCTTCAGTCGTGTAATAAATCTCTTATTAACCAAGCTTGCTCTGGACCGTACTGGGAGAATATCGGCCCTCGGTCTTTTTTGTACGGACCTCGCTGCGCTCGGTCCGTACTGTCAAGACCTCGGGCCGATATTCTCCCAGTACGACCCTCGCGCTTGGTTAATAAGATATATTTATCGCACCATTTCACGGTCGGACGAACAACTTTGAAAATTGTCATGACAACTGCTTTAATGCATGTCGTCAAACCTAACTCAGCGATAGGCTTTGATAGATTGTGCTCGCATAATTTCTTGCATAATTCGTCATTACGAGCATTACTTGTCATCGACTTTCCGTAAAAAAGCACTACTAGCATAATTTGCACTTTTGGTTAGTCTTGCAGTCCAAAATTTATTGATCATGCAACCAATTATTTTGGCCTGAAATCAGTGTTACAGGCAAATCAGTGAAGTAACGAAATCAATTTTTTGTTTGCTTATTGCCACATTCATGGGATCTGGGTCCATAAGAAGTGATCCACGACTTGAGGAGCTTTATTCTGATCGTGAATAGCCCGGCATTTTACTTTAAAGAAACATAGTGCAAGCAAAGAAAAGCTCCTCAACTCAAAACTCAAGGAATCAAATTTTTTTCCATGCATGAGGACTTGCTATCAATTACCTGATTAGGGCAATCGTAGTCGAGGATTTGAAACACCTCTGTGGAACCTTTTTTTATTCTCGTGATTGGCGTGGCAAGAATTGCGTCGTTTTCATTTCCTATTTTTGTTTCTTCAACTCTTATAGATCATCCCAAAAGCTTTGGACGGAACACACCGACAAGTATTCAACAGTTTTCACTGGAGTGTCCAAAGTAATTCCCGTTCCGCTCACTTTGGTTAAGTTTTACTTTAGTTTGTGATCAGTTGAAAAACTCGCGCCCCTTTCTCAGCCAAAGCGAGGCAAAACCAAAACCAGTCGCATATTGCAAGCGCTCATTTTCTCGGCAATTGCTTTGGTTTTGGTTTTACGACATTCAATTGAAAACCACTCCAACGACTTATTTGGCCATACTGCCGTCAGTCTCTGGGGGACGGGGCAGCAAATGATAACGGAGAATTTTGAGATGCTTTCAGATTCTTTCGACTCACGTGTCAGTCTCACGCACAGTTGAAAGAAATGTAGTTCACGTACGTTCTACTATAGACCAATGATACCAACCAACCGTGTGAGATCCTGCCACAAGTAGGTGTCTCGTTAGGATTTACACTAGACTTGAAAAAACACGAAACGCTGTTGTTTTCGCACGTCTTTGCACAATTTTGTTATCTGCACTCATGCCTTAAAGGTTACTCGATCCTGATAATTGAAAGAATTAGATGCTGTTCCTGACCCTTCATCAGTGACACAGAGTCACGTGTTCATTGACCCACTCGCAGTTTTCGGTCTATTAAACACGGATCACGCTCCACAATTTGTCAGTACAAAAAATACACGATCGTACTGACACTCCTGTTGCTGTGTTTTTTTAGTGGCAGTTCGAACAATTTTCGGTATTTCTTTCCCACATTCTGGAAGAGCCTTTGCTGACATAATTCATTACATAATATTATTGTTATTAGCTTCGTGGCTTTGATACACGTAGTTTCTTGGCTCGTGCATCTCCATTATGGGCTTCCAAGAACGCTTCAGGATGAATACCGAATTCTTTTGGTTACCATTATCCTGTTGCATACTCGATCATATCATCGAATGTAATTAATGGGGTCAAGGTCTTACATAGTTTCCATAACAAAACTGCAATATTTGTCCAACAAACTTCGTTATCTCGTGTTAAAATTTGTAGACGTTTTTACATATTTTACTCCTATATTTAGCACTTACATAGCGCCGAAATGGCGGATTTTTTGTTTTATCATTCCCATGACATAATGGCAACAATAACAACAACACCGGCAACAAAAACAAAATGTTATGTCAAGAAAAAAGATCACATCACACCAAAATTCAGGAAATGCCTATTTTCGAATGCTCTTACTTTCCGTCTTCGATTCCTTCTTGAACCTGTCTATATATTGTCTAATTTGTTTGGGGCATGATCTCTTCAATTAAATAACCAATAATGGAAAAAGCTATCGAGGCAAATTGACCCGATATGGTCGTTCAAACTTCAAAGTCCAATCTGCGAACATCCAGTGCATGCCACCTGCCTTTGATGAGTAAGACATCCGATTAAGTTTGATAAAGGATTTTCACAGTAGCATTCTTCAACAAATTTAATTTACTTTTTTTACCTCCAAACAATAACGCTTTCTCAACAGGGTCGATAACAATCTACATCTATTTAACCCCGGGCAAGATAAGCAGGTTGTGGAGGTTGTGGAGCAATACCTAATTAATTAATCAAAAAGGAATTCAGCCAATCGGTAAACAACATTGGAGGGTCTGAAAACACGGCCAAAAAGGCCTTCCCTATGTTGTATTGTCAGTGGGCCAAAGGCTTATTTTCTATGTATTTAAGAGTCCCTGCCACTCGGCGTAGATCCCAGTTGAGCCCATAATCACCATCTACATGTTACAAAGTTATGTGTTTGCAGTGCATTTAAGGTTAAACACAAGTTTAGACCTTTAAAATCCCACTGTGAACTAAGACCGTAAAGGAAACATGGAATTCTCCCAAAGAAGCCATTTCGTTGCTGCTTTTTCAACAGCGGAAATAGGTAAATTCGGAACAGTGACAGGAGGCTTCTCATAGATTCAGTCACATTTTTCGTCTTTGCCCAGTCTTTATCGATTGCCATGCCCAAAAGATATCTTCCATAGGCAGATTCGAGCGCCGTCGGTATGCCTTTGTGTCAAGGCAATTACAGTAATCAAACAGCTGAAGACGGCTCCCGTTACTCTTTACTGACAACACCAGTGGGAAAGTCAGAACTCAACACTCGATGCACAATGCATGCAACTTACCGTTGTGCCATTATGCTTTCCTCTCCACAAATGCAATCCTCTATGCCTTGGCTTGTTTCAAAGTACAGTGAGGAGTGTTCTTCCAGACAGCTGAAGCCAAACATAGACGGGCCTGATGTGCGCGCAGGGAAAGTTTATTAGACTCACAAATTATGCGCCTGTTTTGTGTTAATCGTCCTCGCGTATTGGAGGTTAATCCTCACACTAGGCGCTTCTCAACTTTCCCAACTAAGTGATCAAGATCGTAGGAGATAAAACCAACTCTGGGTTCTAGATGGGTGGGTTCTGTTGTTTTAACCTTGAAAACACAACATTCAGACCAAAAACCATGCGGTTTTACCTGAAATCCTGTTACTATGGTGCAAAAATAATACTCGAACAATCCATGCCTATAACCATGCACGATTTTGTCTAAGACCATGAAAATTCAATTTAGCACCATCAAAATCAAAGCATCCGACACAACTATCAAATAACCTAAAGACTAAAATTAAAACGTATAATCTTTATTATATTTATAAACTCCCAACAACTGTCAATTAAAAATTCAAAAAACCAACAGCCCGTTACAATCACGCTTCTCCGTTCTAAGATGTTTTCCCATGCCATTACTTGGTAACAACACGGAGTCATTTCACAGTTCCTCGCTAATAATACATAGCAAAATACCAGTTTAAGAACTATTTATATTACAAAATATATTATATAATACTTTTCAATGTTCAAAGCTATGTTTGTTTTTCTCTTCAGCTACACAAAATTGCCGCGCTAATCTTTATTTCACGTAGGTCAATGGTAAATCAACCAACAGAAAGTTATGAAAGGCACTTGTACATTCCTGTGACTGTAAAAAATGCTTTGCATTTAGCAAACAAACCATAATAGGATACCCTTGATAGACAATCTAGAGACAATGCATTTTATTGGTTGACGTCTAGTCAAGAATTCCTTTGCCTAAAATTCTGAGCCAGGGCCAGCGACCATAGTTCTTGAAAAGTAGACTTAAAAACAAGTGAAAGCACTTGAGAGGTGGCACGATTCAAATCGAATCAGTCTCAACATTGAAAGGGAGATCTGAAAAAGATGGCCGCGTTCCGAAACTACGCAGCTGATGTAACACAAGGCAAAATATGAAGGTCGTCCTTTTGCTTGAAACAAACAAGAGTTTCGCGTTACAATAAAAACAATAAATGAGGTTGGGATTATTCCTACTGTGAACGTTTAATGCGTTTCACCGCCCATTAACCAAACGCCATCATAAGTATCCTTCCCAGTTTCCAAGAAAGTGTAACGTTTAAGCCTTTTTCTCCTAAAAAGGAAACAATTTTATGGTCTGCGAGTTTGTGCGGGTGGAAAGTATTGTTATCATCCTGCTGCTAAAAAGGTCCCGTCGCATTAATTTTTTAAACACTTTGAAGAAAGAGTTTTTAATTAAAATAAATTAAAATGACACAGTTGAACATGGTCACAATTGGTTTGCAAAAAGCTAAAAAAGCCGATGAACTTTCAAAGCGTTAAAACAAAAGGAACACGTCAGCTTACAAGGTTAATATTAGCAGTACAGCTATTAATGGAAATGTCTAGACCGAGATTAGCAAATAATTACTCGAAAATTTACAAGCGCATTTCCCAGCACAAGAAAGTGCTTCTGTTATCGAAAGGATCCGCAGTTAATCTCTTTTCTCGCGCCAACCAATCAAAATGAAGAGTTCAGTTTTGTTTTTGGAGAATATTGCCTAATTTTGCTTGCATAATCATCACGCTGTTTGTGAAATTGGTGTCCTTGTTGAAACAATGGGCTTTTCCTATATATTGATGTAGAAAACCGGAAGGATGTGCCACCTTTGGGGGCTATCAAAGAAACGTCTTTACCTGTAGCAACTTCTCGTAATCGCGGTCATCGACTGATTGCGATTCTTTTAGCTTGCCTCGGTACTGAGAGGATTAAGGAGCAGAGCAACCTTACATTACACAACGTAAGAGCAACACGTACCATCTTGTCAGCGGAATTCAACAGCCGCAGAGTAAATGTTCCCACGAAGTATAAAAACTAATTATCAGGTAACAATTGTCAAGTGGCTATCTACGGAGATGCGTTTAGTGTCGTGTCACAACAAAGCAATGCTTCGACTCGCTCAGGCTAAGACGATTGAAGATTAAGTTGGAATGGTTTCACCCACAGGTCACGTATCACTAAAATCTTCTACCAGCTCGAGCAGCTTGTGCACGTTGTCTTGTAACATCTGCATGTCACTTTCCAGGGTCTGTAACACAGATAAGAGCTGCAAAACAACATCAACAACACTCAGATTTCTCTCCACACTGACACGCACAGCGCACGCTAACACGCTGGGCTTCCCACCTACGTAAGTGCTTAAGTGCTGTAAGGGCCTGTTTAATGGAAGTCTTAAATCCTCAAAGCATGTACGTGAAATAATCAAAATAGCTCATAAAGCCGAGAATCATAGGGAGGATCAGCTCAAAAGACGGAAGGGTTTTAGCGACACCTATCGAACTGGAACCACTTTAAGGCGGGTAAACCGCTCAATTTGCCAGAAAAGAACGTCTTTGTCCAATACTGGTCCAATGCAAAATACGAGAAAATTGATTACACTAAACTATGATCAGTTTGAGAACATAATCAATTTGAGTTAGTACTGCCAATTGAGGAGTAAACCCTGTTTGACCTCAGTAAGGGACTCAGTCCTCTAGGCGAAAAATACGTACAATATAGGAACCACGAAAAAAGAATAAGCATACACGGAGAGAACAATGTCGCGCTTTCAAGTTAGTGGTCACGTAAACTGGCGACTCTTCCAGGTTTATTTTCGTCATTCGAACCATTTGCTTCCCAGATTACCACGATAGAATTTTGAAGTTATTACCTGCCTGCGGCTTGCTGACAAAACTGTGAAGGGCTCAGTCAGCTCCACGCCAGACTAAAACCATCTATCCCTCCTTCTACCCCGCCCATTTTTGTGGGTTGAAGATTACAAAATGTAGACCATTAAATACTAAAGCTCCAACTCCCAGACAAAATTAAACAAATAACATTTCATTGCACTAAAAAGCTAAAGGAGGCTAAAAGATAGGAAATACGACTTCATGTATCTGACAAATGCCTTTACAAGGTTTTCGGTAACATTTTAAACTACCGGATTAATAGGTTAAACAAGCGTACGTCTCAAAAAAATTATTTCGTGTGAACCATCGGACGTTACGACCGGACTTTTCATGTCAAACAACCGGACGTTACGTCCTACATTTCGGCCCCAAATGAAACCCCTGCCTTCACAAATCTGTTGATCGGTAACACCTTATAGCCTTTTAAACATAATAACCGTTACTATGGTAGCCAGCCAAAACACGATCCTGGAAATTCAAGTTTTGAAAATTATCTGAAAACCTCAGAGGTCGCGCAACCTTTTAGTTTCGTTTGTGAAAGGCTTCTTAATCTCTTTCCTTCTGTAAGAGCATAACAAAAGTTTATCGTGTAAATCGAATGTTTTGCCAGAGGACGTGATTTGGAAGGCAATGTTTTGGGATATCTTTTCCACCACAGAACTCGGCCATTGCTCATTGCTCATTCCAAGTGTTTCTAGAAAGAGGATGATGTGCGCCTTCATACATAAAGGGTTGACCTGCACTTAAGGAGCCTTGACAAGCGAAATGCATTTCATATTGCCATAGGTTTACACGAAAACAGAGAGTGACGAACGATTACGAAGACTCAAGACCTTTCCCCGCCTCGTTGAAGAAAATTGCTCGACAAGCTCACTGAGTAGCTAACGGAATGACTGACAGACCAACCAAAGAAGACTAACAGTCCAACCTGCCCACAGAGTAACTGGCCGACTGACTGACCATACATCTTAGACTTACCACCCAACCAGCTCATAGACTGACTGACTGACTGACTGACTGACCGACCGACTGACCAACTGACTGACTGACTGACTGACTGACTGACTGACTGACTGACTGACTGACTGACCAGACACCTTGGGTATTTCGTTGGACATATCGGACCGTCCAACCAGCCCACAGAGACTGAGTGACTTGAGTGACTGACAAGCCACCCCACAGAATAAATGACTGACTGATTGGCCGACCGGCCGACCGACCAACCAACATAGAATAACAGAGCATCTAGCCCTCCAAGTAACCGAGTGACAGACCAATCCACACCAGCAGTCCAACTAGCCCACCGAGTAGCTATCTTTCTGACGGAATGACAGACCAAGACTAACAGTCCAACTTTTCCAGCAACTGACTGATTGACCAATCTAACAAGATGAACAGCCCAACTGGCCCATTACGTATTTAGAGACTTAAAGCGACAGCTACGGATGGCCAATAGTACGGTTCTTCTGACCGAAAAAGAATGGGGCGAGTCCGTACGAGTGGCTCGAAATTTGTTTCCATAAACTGGATCGGTACGGCAACTTCACCGAGTCGAATTCTTGTGTCTTCCAGAAGTCGTATAGAGTTCTTATGTCAAACTTTAATGTGAAAATCAATGTGTTCGTTCGAAGAGATAAATGCCCTGCGAATGAAGAACTTATTTTCAATTACTTTATGACGAATTCGAGTCGGCAACTTGACTTTACCTTACCATTACGATTACCTTGCAAAGCTGAGTTTCTTCTTGAGACGAGAGACTTGAAGATCAACAACTTTGGCTAACAAGAGAAACTGCACTGCTATCCAATTCAACGCATTTTCTATTCAAAAAACACTTACGGCAATTTCGTCGGTTGTTCCATCGCCACAGATGCACTTCAAATTGCGGTCGATTTGCCGAAAGAAACAAATAAGCAAAACTGAATCATAATTACTTTTTGGAATTCAGAAGACGTTGTTGTGCAATATTCAAAATGTCTGCAAGAATAACAAAGCAAATTTCAAGCAAGAAACTCCAACGTAGTAGGCACCACGGCCAACAGTTTCGTACTCGAAATCGGTACGGTTGGAAATCTCGTGGTAGACATGCGCAGTGGTTCCTTCTAGGAGATTTTACTTCCGGCCACCGTAGTATAGCCCTCCGTAGCGATATGCTTGACTGACCCACCGACCGACCGAGAGTAACAGCCCAACCAGCTGAATAGGTAATTAACTGACCGACGGACGGACGGACCGACCGACCGACCGACCGGCCGGCCGGCCGGCTGACTGGCTTTCGGACTAATACTAACAGTCCAACCAGTCGACCGAGAAACTGACTGACTGGCAGATTGACAGACCGACACTAAAAGTCCAACTAGCCCACTAAGAAACTGACTGACTGACTGACTGACTAACAAAGACTTACAGTCAAACTAACCCACAACTAATCAACAAGTATACTTGGGAGGGTTTGTCACCGTACATTTAAAACCTGCATAACCGTACACTGGAGTCCGAAACGGCGTTCGTCTTCAAGCAAAATTACCTTACCTCTTTTTGGCTGACATTTTTCAGCTTATCTGTGTTGACTGATTCCCGTCGTTTAATCTTGGGAACCCTTCTCTTCAAGTCAGGGAAATGTTTGTCACAAATGTCAACTAGCTCTTGTCCATACTGCTGCAGCTTGTCCATACTGTCTTCTATTAACGACACAGCTTCCAGAATCTGCAGATGAACAGTTTCAAAAAGCTACAGAGGACTGACTGATGTTTTAGGAGAGAAAATGTGGGTTCAAATGAACTTTTGAGGGTTAAACCGAAACATTTTTCGTTCATTAATTTAGGGTAATCTTCATGGATTCGAAATAATTACCTCAAATAAGGTTAACAGGCAAACCGTTTCTAAGCAACGGAACTTAGCTACAGAACAACGTCGGTATTAAAGTGGAAAGCTTAGTCAGACTTCTTTCTTTAAAATATTCTCATTTCTTTCCTTCCACAATTTTGCTAACATCCCCAAACAAAGGTTGTGCACCCTTTTCTGACTGTCGTACAGTGACGTAAATGCGACATTTGATGAGCTTAAAATGTTCGCACTCGGCAGGGCCACATTAAACTGGTTATACTAAATGCATTATCACACAAAACAAAACACCTTTAAGGCATGCAACTTTGCACGCAGATTATTGATGTGGGCGATATCGATACGATTCCTTTTAAATTAACAGTATCGATACAAAAAACTACAACGTAACTCCCGGAAAACTAACAGACTTCAGGTTGCTTTAGGATTGCAAGACCCATGAAATGGGGTCCTAAGTGAACATAGGGATTCATGTGCACAAATTTTGATAAATAATAATAGTCTTAGTTTGGTAAATCAACCCAGCCATATCTTCATTTCATTACATTACTTTTCAGGTTATAAACTTTTACAGTTACGCAAAATCTTTTTGTGGCACTGCCACATTCTCCGGGTGTTTGTTTGTTTGTTTTTTTCCTTTGGTTTCCCTATTGTTTACAGTTTACTATGGATTCCTATCTTATTTGATGTCAAATTGAGATTTGAAATGAAATAGAGAAAAGGCATTTTTCGCTGTAGATCCAGACCTATACCATCAAATCTCAACATTTCAAGCCTGAAGGGCGTCATGTTAAACAACATCTGTGGATGACATCTCAATACAAACTGATCATCCTCAAACGAAGGCTAATGTGCGCGCGCCGCTTGTTGGAGTACATATTCTACAAAATTCAACGAACTCGTACTTTGGGACTTTGTTGACCTTTAATATCACCACCGTTGACATAAAGGTTAATTCTGTGAAGAGCGGCTTTGCAAAATAAACAGTTTAGATTTTACCACAGAGCGTTCAGATTTCTTACCACCCAGATCTGACATTCCCATTCTATACTTTATAAGACACAATTGACTGCTTCTATACTGACCGTGCACCGAGTCAAACTACGTAACAGCTTCTTACATTTGCTATAAACAAAAAGCACTATAAAGAACATATGTTCATGTAGAACACCTGTTTAAGCTTTTCACGCAAGCTCTATTTTTGGTTAAATTAATGATGTCGGCAAGAGTTTTGTGCAAAACAGACCACTTTGGCCTTTGGCTGCAACGAACATTACAACAGAGAAGAACGAATTCTTCCACAACCAACGTATCCAAGCATAACATCACGAGGATAAGCGCTTGTAAATTTCGAAGTTAGCGTGGGATTTAGTTGTTTTTCTGTTGGTCTTTATAGCAAACCACACACACACAAAAACCTTACAAAATTTGAGCTCACCAAATCTCATTAGCACAATAGCTTAGTTATTTTGGGAACAAGGAAAATGTGCGTGCAGTGATGACGCAAGGAATGAATCGATGAAAGAACGCAATTCTAGCGCAGAAAACCAGTAACACCCTAAGTACATTTGCACGCCGTGGGAAAATATTTTGATCATCGTCTGCCAATCGGAGCAAATTCAAGCAACGTTAACCCAAGAAACGCCTGGACTCGAATCACCTAAGGGCGGGAAATTTACCTTTCACAGCCAAGCGCTCGGTGATCATGTACAGCACTAGAGGGGAATGCTTCTCAGGTTAATGTCCGATAGATGATACGTACCTCTCAACTCAGAAACTTACAGGAAATAATTAATGATAACTCAAACTAGAGAATAAGAGCTAATTCGCGGCACTCTGTGTTTCGCTAAACGCGTAAAGCGAATCTTCTGTGAGTGAAATCGAACAAATAAACGCCATCAAGGTGTTACTTTTCATATGGTTCTCTTATTACTTTCACTTTGTCTGTTTCCCGCGTTTCCAATAATTTAAAAAAAAAACTATCTCGACTTCTGTACTTAGCTTTCCTCCGGAAGGAAAATTAAGAGTTTACGACAAAAGTCGTTAAGGAAAACAATGAAAGAACCTTGGCCCACGCCAAGGCGCGTTCTGCAGATAACAACACTTGTTACTACAGTAAGCGGTTTATCAGCTAGGATAAAGCCACAAACACGACACTGGTGTAGTTCTAACAATGCCGCAAACTAAATGAGGACCACAATTGACGCTGAATGTGCTAGAATCTTTTACCCATGAGTACGCTTCGGATTCTCTTCCCACATTTGGGATCGGTCTTTTCTTGGCTTTTGCGTTCATTTAGCGAGTTTCCAATCGGAGTCTTTTTTCGTCCATCAAATTTGTGAACGAGCATCGTCGCTAAACTAAGGCGATTTTTAGGCTTCGCTTGCATGTGTACTAAAAGAAGGCTCAAAGACCTTTAGAGGCACTAATTGCGTTGTCAAGGGTCACGATATATACAGTGCTTCCGCCATTTTCGGACGTTCCTGGCACGTTTATCTATTACGAAGGCACAGACATAAAAATATCGTTAATTACGGGAATAAAGAAAAAGTTCAACATTTTTAACATTCTCTTAAGATAACAGTAGTCGACTGTAGAAAAATCCCATCGAAATTGCTCGAAAAGGAACCCTCAGACGTTTGCTCTTTCCCCATTATCGACGATGACTGACCCACAGACAGAATTGCTCCACCAATATTGTTACGTGGGCGTGTTGAAAACGCGCCACCGCGCACCGGTTGGCTATAGTCAGATGTTATCCACTAGGCCAATCTGAGGGCGAAAAGTGGGGAGATAATCAGAACCCACTGGGATACTGGGCATTGTCCATTTCTTATAAACACTTGTTGGTGTGTTTTGTTGTTGCGTTGTTTTACCTTTTCTGTGGAAGCCTGCGACAGCTCCGACGAGAGCGAGATTTCTTTGTTATCTTCGTTGGATAGTAAAGTCATTCGTTTTTGCGTCTGGAAGGCAAAGACAGTCGTGCAGTTGTAAACAATGTACAAAATGCAACTGGCCAAATAAATTGGAAACTAATGATGTGCTTCCGGATACCTAACGTCCTTATAAAAAATATTTTGTACAATTTCAACATTGAAACTTTTTTAAATTTCTGGTTAGGAAAGTGCTTTTGGGACTAACATGATTTTCACTGTTTATGATCAATGTAGCTTGTTCTTTTGAGTAGGTCTGTCGGAGATTTTAAGGGTTTTAAGTAAAACAAAAACGAGATTCACTAAAGTAATTTAAGAATCCTAATTTTGTCAGGAGCGTTATCGCTATGGCGTATGATTGCCTCTACTGTATTCAACTTTGAACCAATTTCCAGTGCATGTTAGTTCTTACCTGTTCTTTAAGCTCGTTTACTAGTTTATCTTTTTCTGCTTTAAAATTTTGCACTTCAGCGTCACTGCCGACCGTTGGCGACAACTCGAGAAGAGCGATGTTGGCGTCTTTCTCCGAGATGGTAGCAAGCAGCGCATTTTGCCTGAAAAGAACACAGATTGTTGGGACTACTGTAGCAGTTGCTTGGTTGACAAAAGTCAACCGTAACAAACCCAGTCGTCCGAGGGAATGGTATGTTTACGCCATGCTCTGTTCCGGGTTACCAAATACCTCGTGTCGTTGAGTGAGGTCCCGTTCAAGTATCTGATCAGGGTTGTTACTTATTTTTAAAGTGGGCGGAAAGAAAAACAAGTAGCCGGGAATTTCTCTTCCATTCTGTTGTCAGTGTTTTTTTTTTTGCCAGAGTAACTGGAGTTCCCAATCACAAGAGCCGGGTCAAATCCCCAACTCCGGTCCTCATAGATCTCCGATGACAGCCCTGTATCAACAGTAAATGCTTAGCATAGTAAGTCCGAAAATTGACCATGTGCTCTCTGAACCCGTTCGAGTTATTCGGCCAATTGCCGAGCCGTTGACAAGACACGATAATTCAACACAATGCAAAACGTCAAAACGTACACAATGGTCGGGTCAGTTTTGAACGCCAAAGGTCGAAAGGTGCAACTTCTAACAAAGCCAAAAACAATGTGTTTATACTCCATTAACCCTTACCTCATTTCTAGTAACTGCTCCACCATGCCGTGTCTCTCTGACTTGTAGTAAGACAAGATTATATCATTTTCGTTCAGCGCCAGAACTAGGGACGCGTTCTTGGTGTTGGTGACAGCGGTCTCTATCCGCACTCTTTCCAACTCTCCCTCCATTTCCTCCACACGATGTGTCGCTGTCTCAGCATTGTGAGCCTGTTGGGCCAGCAATTCTTCTCGTTCAGCGGCAATGGACACGCTTTCAGTGAGAGCTTCTTCTAGGACTGCAATCCGCTCTTCCTTCTTTTGTAGCTCATTCTGTTGATCACAAGTGTGAGTACTAGGATAATGAACGTGTGTAGGTTCCTTCAGGCCCCACACTGGGGTCAGAAGTGTTACCAGCCCACACTGCTGAGAAAACTATATTTTAGAAACCGGAATTGTGACAGTGGCTCAATTTCAATTTGTCAAAATTCAATTTGTGCAAAGACTGACGTAAACACTACCCAAGGTAAATCAGGGTTGCCACTCAATGGGATAGAAAAAATTCCCTGACAATTCCCTGACTTTTCACTGACCAAAGACCAGTCCACTGACCATCGGAGACAAATCCTCAGGTAGTAAAGCCAGCAATTAAGCCGAAGAAATAAATTTCTGTGTAGGATTTTTTGAAACGAAAACACCTTTACTACCAAAGAATCTCTTTCCAAAACCAAATGGCTAGTCAAATGTAAAATTCCCTGACTTTTCACTGACTTTCTGGTAGCATTTAGAAATTCCCTGACTTCATACATAATTCCCTGACTTTTCCCTGACCTTGAAAAAAATCTGTTTTCCCCAGTGACTTTTCCCTGACCGCGGCAACCCTGTAAATGGTTCAAACCTGCAAAACTTGTTTGCTAACATGGTAGATTTACCGCTGCACAGTCTACTCGCTTGTTACCTGGTAGTATTCTACTGTCTCGCCTTTCTGATCCTCTTGTTTCTTGACTTCATTCAGTAGCTGTGCTTGTTTTTCTCTTTCCAGTTGCTGATTTCGTTTTACGCCGACAAGCTTCTTGCTCTGTTCTCTGAGCTGCCTAAAATAGGTAAATTATTTTAAAAGCGTCTGAGCAAAAGAGAACAGAAAAAGGATTAAAAGACTAAGACTACCGCAGGAACTTAGAGGTCGGTAGTTACCACTTATAAGCTGTCACAATTTAGGATCTTATCCGCAGCCATTAAATCCTACGTGTGCACTACATGTTGTTATTATGAAGTGAGAAGAGATTTGTTTTCCTGTTACTTTTTCAATGTTATCAGGATAACTTTGTAAGTCGGAATGAGTTGAATTAGTCGACTTATTTGTGCACTTGACTTCTTAGCATGCCGCTGTACTAGGTGTTTCCGATAAAAAGGCTTCAGTAAAACCATTCAAGTAGAGGCTACGGAGCAGACAATTTCCCTTTTTTTAGGAGGAGGAAGTAACTTACTTTTCCATGTCTTCAATTTTGTGGTCTTTCACTTCACAATCATCCGTCAGCTGTTGGATCTTCCAGTTCTGTTCCTTCATTTCTTCCTGAAGTCTCTTTACTTCCTTCTCTTTGCTTCTAAGCTCAGTTTGTTGCTTCCTAACATCCTTCTCCAGCTTGGAGATCTCTAGATTTTTGGTTTTCAGTTCAGATGACACTTGATTATCCTTGCTTCCTTTCTTTAGATACAAAACAATACACAACACTCCTTTCAATCACTGTACAATATTCATCATCATCATTATCATCATCATCACCACCACCACCACCATCACTATTATTGACATAATCGATATATTTACATTTATTATATGGAGGAGAGTGTTTTACTGGGAACTAAACCACTCGTAGATTCCATAAGCCACTTCATCCGGGACCCGAGTGGCGTAGTTTCCGTATGTCACCTTTGTGAGTGTCGTATCGTTCAATGACGTCAGGATTCCCGCCCTTTTCTTTTGTTGAATTTGTTGTCTCCATATAATAAAAAGAATATTACACGTTGGCTCGAAGATATGAATTTTATGTTCTCGTGGCAAGAACAATACCTCACGAGTGAGCTTCGCTCACTCGTGAGATATTGTTCTTGCCACGAGAACATAAAATTCATATCTTCTCGCTACCGTGTAATATTAATGTTAACGTATATTAGTAAAATCCAACTAGTGGTGTATTATCAATGCTGCGTTCTGATTGGTTGAGCTACTAGTAGGCTATTTGTTATAGCCCACTAGTAGCGAAAAGCGCCGGCTTTGAAAACCAAAACAATGGCGGCTGAATCGCGTTTTGCTGAAGTTTCGGACGAGTATTTGAGCTCATTATTACATAAATCTATACCAAAATCTACAAAGAAGTCAACTAAATATGGAATGAAGATATTTAACGGTAGGAATGCACAAAATAAATTTGAACTGTTGACAAATGTTACTGTAAATTTGACTCCTTTTGCAACTACTATTTCTATCGTCTTTGCTTTGAGAATTAAAATCTAGCTTTAACTAGCGAAAGATGTTTTGTCTCGATATTTTTTTTGCCCAACTAGTTGCATTTTACTAATTAAAAACAATTATTCCTCTCGCCCTCATGGCCTCTGAGTCAATAGCCCATTCGGCCTTCGGCGTCATGGGTTATTGACTCAGAGTCCATTTGGGCTCGAGGAATAATTGTTAATTAGCCTTTTGTCAGGGGCACCCAACGAGAAATTTCGATGAAATATCTGTTCGGGAGAGTTTTCCCGTTCTCAGACTTTCGGGTAATGTATCAGTGCCAAAAAGCTACTGATTTCTTACCTAAAACATCACCTAAAAGATTCGCAACCAGGGAAATCCAGGGGGAAATAATCCCTTAGATTTACGGAAGGCATATTTTTGCAATTTTTGGCTCTTTAAAAGGTCGCCTAGCATTTTCGGGTAAGCAAATAGTTCGCAGAGAAGTTCTTCGAAGGTAACATTTGGCTAGCAATTTCTGAAATGAAGATTTCATTCCCTAAAGTTTTCGGGCACTTCAATTTTCAGTTAAGAAATCCGAACAGATCAAATTTTTCTAGCTGATTAAAACAACTCTTTAAACAGTCTTTAAACATTACAAGGAGCCTAGAAATATCCCTCAGAGATATTTTTGCTTAATTTGCTCGTTGGGTGCCCCTGTTTTGTAACATGGAGTTTTAGTGAGGTAGGGTTCTTGGGTTGGGTTGGAGAGGGGTAGGTGTTATACCTCGTAGAGGACCTAGTTACCTGCCTCTGAAAAATCATTAAATAAATAAATACGCAAATTTTCGTAGTGTCTGAAGCAAGTACGGTTTCGTTAAAAAATCTTTTGTCACTTACACAGCCTCCGAAAATGAAACTGAACCCAACTGTGGTGGCTAAAAGTCGTTTTCCAGCAGTTGCAGTAGCAACACTAAATGAACCACGTACCTACAACTACTTACTGGATCAGAAGGCTAGCAATTGTTCAGGGTTTCCAAAGCAATCAATCGGACTTCGATTTAGCAAGAGAGGATGAGCATCCTCTCTTGGATTTAGTTAATAGATATCATTAAACAACACACTACGTTAAAGACCAGTCACACCACAAAAAAGAAGGAAAGCAAAACTTGACTATTTACCTTTCTCCTCGTCAATACTGTTCACTTTGAAAATTATGCGAGTTTCCCTAAGGGACGCCTGTACCTAATAACTGCAGCTTACTAAATTACTAAAAGGAAACAAAACAGTCACTACATAAACCAAACGCACCTCATGTAACTGATCCTCGAGCCGTTTTAATGTTTCTTGAGATGTTGCTAGTTTGGTGGTTTTATCTTGTAAAGATGACTTCAATGATGCGACTTGCTGCTCCAAACCAGCAATATCCCCCTGGAAATTTATAAAAAGTCCTGTTTTAGGCCCCTGTCCTCTACAATTGGGGTTAATAAACATTTTCGTGCAAGAGTGAAACGGACCCCACCCCCAACCCAATTGTTCAGCCGTCTGAGACGCCGCTTATTGAACTGTTCATCAGCAGCAGTTCAAAAACAATTTTAAAAATGGGCCTATGAAGTAAAGAAAAAAGTTTGCTTATTATTTTGAAAGGCCTTTCAAAATGAATAAGATGGCAATTTATTTATATTTTTTTACAGATATTCAAATTTTTGCTTAAAAGTTGCTGACGTCATAAATGGTTTAAATAAGAAGAGAAATCACAAAATCAAGAATATCCCTTGAAAGTAAAAAATAGATATATATTTTAGAGATACCATTCAAACTTGGCACCAGTATTGTATGTCAAGTAAGACAAAACAAGGCACCCACGGGCTGTTACCGTGGCAACAGTTCTGCTTCACGGTCTATTTCATGCAGCATTCACTTTCCCAGTTTTTGTCTTAATCATCGATGAGCTATTGAGGAGACGTAAGGTAACATGGTATACTGTGTGTTTCAAGTGGGACCGACAGCGTCAAACTTCATCTGGTCAAAAATGGTGTTATTTGGTTTGTGGCTAACGAAGCCTGGAGGCTAGTGTTAGTCAGTCACAAAATGACCAGCTTGCATTAAATTTAATCGCCTAGGATTTCATCAAACATTGCAATGATCTTGCAGAGGTCATGGGACTGAATGTCACTAAAGGCAGACTTTCTTTTAAAGTACACTGTATCCATAACTACAGTCGAATTTTAAAACAAACACTGAAATCAAGCAAACCTCAACAATAATAGCTCAGTTTTGTTTTAAGTTACTAAGCACATTTGCCAAACTCCTTTGGTCGCAGATGGCCACGACAGACATGCATTACAACTTGAAAAGTTGGGTTACTTTTTCTAGCTCTTCTTTTGGATCACGAGAAAACGGAGTATGGTTTGCTATCCTTCCCAGAAAATAGCTGAATGTTCGTTTTGGTGTCCTGGAAGAACTCTGGTTCCAGTCACTGGAACTGAAGGGTGCCGGACTTCCGTTTGACTCTAAAACATAAACATCACCTTGACATAACCCTTTCAGTTTCTCACGTACCTGAAATGGCCTTCTTTAAATTCGCATTTTTTGTACTTCTTTGTGTTTTATTAATTCATTCAATGGTACATTAGTTGTTAATTCATTCAAAGTACGAGCTTTTTTCCGTTCTATTGTACTCCACCCTGTAAACTGTCTTTTTGTAATATTGATGGAGAGAAAGACCAATGATCAAACTCGTTCTAAACAAAAGCATACAATTTACCTCTTTGTCAGTGAGCTGCTCTCTGAGAGACGCCACACGCGCTTCAAGCTTCTCGTGTGATCGTTTTACCCTTCCCAGCTCCTCCTCAGTCTCCGCTCCACTGCGTTGCCGCTGACCCTGCAGGATCTCTATATGCTTATCTTTATCGCGTATTGTTGCCTCCAGATTAGAGATTGTGCTGGATGAACTGGCATGTTCAGCTTTAAAGGACAACAGTTGAGTTTTTATGTTCGAAATGGACAACTCCTTGTCATGAAGATCTTTCTCAAGACATTCACACTAAAAGGAAATAAACCCAGAACATTGCATACACTGTACATCACCTGCACGACATCATCATTAATCAATTCAATCTCACGAGCACAGACCTCTCCCAAACTTGCTCTGAGAAGAGGTCTTGTTATCATTTTCCATGAGGCTTATTCATTTTCTTAAAATTATAGATCCCAACAAGATACAGGGTTATCCATGAGGAATGCCAATAATCTTACATCACTTTCAGAGCTCAAGACTAACTTTTCAGCTTTCTAGCCCAGTGGCTAGTGCACACGTTTGATTTACTAACCAAAACAAATTTTCACTAGCCAAACTTGTTTCCTAGTTATTTTATTTTTCATCCTATCAAGCAGTTTCAGTACCCTTTTTCCCAAACGCAACACTGACGTGAAAGAACTGAACTATCAGCTTAATAGAATGGGTCTCTTTTACGTTTGAAAGTGTTATGATGGGTTTATAAACGCAGCACTTTAAACACAAGAATTTTAATTTTAAAGGGCTTGAACTGGAATGACAAGTGTGTAGCTTGCAGTATACTTAAACCACTTAAAAGTGCAAACTAAGTTTCCACAGTCTTGAGGAAATAAATTCGTCACAGAACCACCGTCAAAACAGTACTTTGCAGCTAGAGGCCAAAAAGTATTCCCCTCTTTTTTTTTCAAAATGCTGATTCATGATCTCTCATGAACAAGAAAAGTCGTAATATTCCATCTTCGTGACTTTATTTGGTAGTTGCAGACATAGGCATCGATTTTAAATAGGCATCATTCTAATAACTATGATTTTTTATTTTTTGAAGTAATTGAAAGAAAAGCATACTAATGACCTTTTTAAGTATGAAACACTATCCCTAGACTTTCATAACTTCTCATTTGCAGCTAGCAGTTTGTCATTCGTCACTTTAGTAAGGGAAAAAAGAAACGAAAAAAGTCAATTGTGCTTTTGCTTTTTAGTAAGTTCTTACTTGAGGCAATACAATGTACATGTAAATCATGTGAACCAATTATATACAGCCAATGTTTCAAATTCTGAACGCTTCGACTCAATTTTCCCCTTGTCCTCCAGTGCTGACATCTTAACTAACCAAAATGGCTAGTAGAGCGCAAACTGTACCAGCCAAAACGGAATTTTTACTAGCCAGTGGCTAGTTGGTTACCGTTAGTCTCGAGCCCTGAGACTTTCCATCATCAAGCAACCTTTGATTAAAGAGGTGGCAAAAAGACGTTGTAAACAGGAAACCCAGCTACGAAACAGAGCAACAGAACCTGGGACCCTTTTCTTGAAACTGTTTCACGTGGGCAGTGCTTGTCGAAAAAACATCAATGTACATTTTCACTGGTTTAGAATGCTTGAGTTAAATTGTTCAAAAGTTGAGCTGCAAACTGCTCACACATACAGTAACTGGAAATTTTGAATTGCAAAATTCACAAGCTTTTTACGATTGTACAAACCAAAGATAAAAAAAAACCTTAGAAACAACATCAGACCTTTACAGTAGACGAAGTGGTCAACTGAGAGGAGATCGAGGCTGACAAAACATGCAGTGAAGAGCTAATGAAAATGAAGAAAGTGATGCTACTTTCACAGGACAGAAGAAAAGAAGATGGTTAGTCAGGTCCAAATATGCTTAACATCAACATCAGAAAGAAAGGGAAGCCAACAACAAGCTGAAAGTAAAAGACACAGAGTAACTGAGCTGAAGCAGGGTAGAGTTAATTGGTTATTAAAAAACACTATGTCTTCCTCATGGTAACCAGGGTAAGTCCAGAGACAGGCATTACAGTATACAATCATGTTAGTCTGAATTTTCCACAAATGTATTTTCAAACAGATAAATGTACACTGTACCTGTACATACACATACAAATTTTGCTGAAACAACCTTTGTTCCAACAGAGAAATTTGCCAAGTCAAAAGCTCTTTCAAACACGATTGTTTGCAGACATTGAAATAAAAGGGTCATAGGACAAGTCTGGTAAGAATGAAAGCTTAATACAACAAACTTTTTCCATGTTCAGTCATCTTGACTGGTCAAACAGTAAAAAGTACTGTACATGTATCATTGCCAGAATTTGCAAGAATAATATTTTGTATTACTGTTACTTGAAAGGAAAAATGCTGTTATTCTCCCATTAAAGTAAGGACTTTGTCACCATTTCCAAAGGGTACAGGGTAAAGCTCAACACTACATAAGGAAAATAAATGAAATATACAGTGTACATGTAGCTGACTGACCAGGAAAAAGATATAAAATATGGAAAAGAACTTATGCTAAACATAATTTATTTTTACCATTACAGGGTGTATACAGATTTTTATTTACGTTTCGTACGTCAGATTTATCTACTCAAGCTTGACAATGAAAACATATACATTTACATTTGATGACGACAACAAAAACAATCCCAATGACAACAGACTTTTCGTATTCTCATAATTTATAGCTGTAGAAAGAGTTTGCTACCTTTTGTTTCAGACTTGTTATCTGTCTTTCCTTGGTACTCAATATACTTTGGAGATTCTCCACAGCATATGAATTCTCTGAATGCTCTGACGACACTGAAATTAGTTTTTTCTCCTTTTGTTTTAACAGGTCCTCTCTCTCATCAAGCCGACCTCGTAAAGATTCCAGCTGTAACAGAAAAAACAAGATAAACAAGTTACAAATGTGGAGCTGTTTTCTTTTGAACTTAATAATAATGTACATGTAATGTCACCATATAAATGTAATGTCACCATAATAATGTAATGTAAAGGACAAGTTGGTAATATGTTACATCAACGCAAGCAAAAGGCGTTTTTGTTCACAAAATCCATTTCTTGTAAAAAAAATTGAAGATAGAGCCAGAAATAAGTTCAAGTTACATGTAGCAATAAAACCAATGTTGAGTCCAATCATGTGTGCTGGTGAGGTTTTGTAAAGGTTTTAATTGGTGAGAAAACAGAACAACATTTTGGCTTAAGGTTAAAATGCTTTTTCATCAAAATAAATTTTGTGAACCCTACAAAAAACCTACATGTACGACTGATTGTACGACTGTAGGATCAAAATTTAAATTCTCATTTGCTGCCCCTACACATTTCCTTTTGAAGAAGCAGGGAGACATTTTCAACTATATAGGAAATTCATTTTGTGTGATCCCGTCCTTAATTCCTGTGACCACTCTGTTTGATTTGCTGATCACTCTTAGGGTTGTTATTGTAGGGTTAACATAATACACCAAATGCAAATATTGCAGATTACTCGGAAAGCCTGGTCTGTTACATGAAAGCGAGGTTAGTGAGGCCTTTGATTGGAAAAGAGCACTTGAAAGGTCAATATCTGTCTTTGTCATCAATGTGACTTCATCCTTTTTTTGATAGGCCAACAAGTTTTTGAGTCCCAAGGGACTGATATCACCCACAGAAGAACATGTGTCATTAACCTTTCAAGCACTCTATTCCAATCAAAGGCGTTACTAACCTCACTTTCATGGAATTCGGCTCAGACTTTCTGATTCGTCTGTCATATTTGCATGCGATGTATAAGGAATAGGAAGGGTATTCGCCTTTGTCACACAGCGGCCATATTGTCCCGGGAGACCAAAAAAGCTTTGTTTTACCACGCCAAGCCTCGCAGTCGAAACCGTGGGGGCGAGGCTTGGCGTGGTAAAACAAAGCTTTTTTGGTCTCCCGGGACAATATGGCCGCCGTGTGACAAAGGCGAATTCATAATCAAATTTGCTGGGGAAATTACAGTTGCTATTAACCACAAAGGAGAGGTTTTATGGCAATTTGAATTTAATTGTATGAAAAACCAAAAGAAATCAACCACGTATTAGGTCACAGCAAAAGTCACAAACTAATAAATCAAAATTCTAGGCTTCCAACCCCAAATTAGGGCAGCTTCATTTCTGACATACTCCCACTCCTGCTGCAGAACACCCTTCAAATGTAGACAATACAACAAAAGCACCAAAATTTTAGAATTTCATTTGAAAGTGATATTGTTCAAAATCTCTTATTTGATAATAAATTATAATTATTTTTATAAAAGCAGCAATGTTTTTTGCTGTCACAAAGCTTTGATACAAAGCAAACACACACACACTATATTGTCAACCTTATACAAACCACAGAAGCATTTTAAACCTATACAACAAGAGGCTAAGGTTTAACTCTGGGACAATCACTGGATCAATCTTAGATACAATATTAACCCAGGGTTCTCAGTAGAAAGTAGCCGCCTGTGCTAGCTATGAAATTTGTCTTCGTGTGCCTCCAGGCTGAAGTTTAGCCACCTATAAGTATTTCTTGGCAGTCTGACAAAAAAACTACTGAGAACCCTGTTAACCACTGTAGTGCTATATACTGTACATGTGGGAAACAATATAAATCATTAATTAATATTATAATATTATTGTGCTAGCAGAACTTTCTAACAAAGCAAGGTGGTAACCTAGCAATACCACCACAGCTCACTTTATCACAGACAAGATACTCTACATGAAAGAATGTTTTTTTTTTTGGAAGCATTATTGAACTCAGTTCCTCAAGAGAAAGATGCCAGTTATAATCCAAAGAATCCAAAGCCTATGCATATTTCCTTTTACTCAATTTAGCATGTTCAATGATTTTGTTACAATTTGCTAATAATGAGTCCTGAGACTCATCTCATGAATAATCATGAGTCCCAGTCCAGAATCAATGAATCCCAGTTCAAAACCCAATGAGTCTTTACTATATTAACCCATTGACTACCAGCCGTTTTTATGTTTTCGGACTGATTTTCCACCCATAAACAATCCATAGCATCTCGTGACTCATTATTTGAAACTACCATGAAAAGTGGTGCTGTCCTAAGGCACTGGAGGCTCAAGGTTTCTGGTTTCTGTCATTATGACGTAGCTATTTTTCATCCATGGAGCTACAAGAACGGCCCAAGTTTGGTTTGCTTGCCATTTCTGCTGAGTTTACAGCAATTTTTCATCTGTAGTGGCTGCCTGATGAGCATCATTAAGCGTGATGGTAGCTAAGAGTCCACTTTCTCAAAGAACCAAGCAAGGTGATGTACTTTGTTGTCGAATTTGGCTTGTTACTCGACAAACTGGGAATTTGGCCGGTTGGACACTTAGTACCTTTGGGACTCAACTATTGATGAATTTCTCGACATACCACCACATCTTTTGGAATTTGGGAGCACTGAAGATCACCACAAGCACAAACTTTTGGCAGTAGATCAGAGTGGCTGTAGACTTAGTTTATAATACGTGAAAGAATTGGGGGAAGGAATGGGCGCTGTCAAAAATCCTCGTTATTTCCCAGCATGCAATGTGGTTGAAATATTGAAAATGGCAGGAAGGCACAAATGCACTGGAACAAAAGGCTGTATGTACGCTCGGAAGAAGAATATGAACAAAAAAAGTCATTTCTGAGCTAGAACAAGGACTGAATTTTGTTATCATGGTTGAATTTTTGTTTTTCGACAATGCTTTATTTAAAAAAAACATAAAGGCAAAAAGGGGCATTCTCGTTGTTTCTCTTTGACGTTAAAACAGTTATTTTCGTTCTTGTTCAAACTCAAAAGGCCGTATGGTGAAAATCGCTACGTTTCTTGCGTTTATTGGATATCCAAATTTAAAGGACATTCCATTTCATGCTCACAACTTACAATTAAGGCAATATTCGTGCGATTGAGAAAGCTGCAATGTTTTGAAGCATGGTAGTCTTTTGCGGCCAGTTTTGGCCGGCACAGTAGTCAATGGGTTAAAAAATTCCAGAACTCTCATGAAACCAGACAATCTTAATACAGGCTTCCAGACAGCAGACTGTTGAAAATTATGTGTTTCTGCTAGTAACATAATTTCAAATAAAATGATTGATATTGTATGGCTGATTCTTTGAGCAAAGCAATGTCTTGTACATGTAGACCCAAATCATGAAGCAATCTCTGCAAACTTTTGAATTTCAAGAGTTGGATATTCTTTACACGAAGCCAGTGAATGCATTTTAGAAGGACTAATGCAGTGGTGTCTGCAGAACTTGAGGATTTCTTTTGAATGGCCCTCAGATTTTTCTGAAGTTCAGGTATTTGCATTGCTGTCTGATGGTATTTACTGAGGCATGCCTCACCAAAGACATTCTTCACTGAGATGGAGGGAATTTTTTCTGTTAAACTTAGTGCAATCACAATACATAAAGTTTTTCTTCTCATCATATTTCAACCAACCATAGGTTTTTAGCCAATGTGGCACAAATTTCAATTTTCTTCTTTTCTTTGGTGTTGTTGTTAGATGCAATGGCCACATTTGAAGGGTTAGCACTGGCAGGTCTGTCAGTCTCGAGACTAATCGTGTTTGAAGTCATATCTGGTGGCTGTCCTCCAAAAGATAATTTTTTTGGCCCGTTATAGGTTGTAAGACCTTTTTGGGTGGCATTTCTAATTTCTTTTTAAACTAAACTAAAAAATTAATCTTTAAAGAATCAAATAGAAGAATTACGAATTCAAAGTAACGAACTTTTGTCTGCTACCTTGGTTCAGCCATGTGCTTTCCATATACAGCAGACATAATGACAAACCACTCCATCAGTAAAATAACCATGGCTGCTTTTGAAAAGGAAACAGTCATATCGGAGAATTTGCATGGAATTATTTGTCTATTCGTTCAAAAAATATTATTCTTTACCTATTTTATAGGTGGACAATATTACTCTTTTGATTGGAGGTAGCTTTCAACACATATTTGAAATTGTGCAAACAGGGCATTCTTCAAAAATATTTTTAATCAATCATGCATGTATTGTTGCGTCCCAAAGGACGCAGGTCGTGAATTATTATGTGTCCTTGAGAATTTTTATGCGTCAGAGACACAGGATGCAGGGTAACAAAATCACTGCATGTTATGTCCACCATAGAGGACATGTACTGTATAATGCAATGACCAGCTACAGACTGTACCTGCCTCTGATTTCAAGCAAGTACTTTTTTACTGTAAGCATGAATCTCTTACCTCTCCCTGTAAGTTCTTAATGTGCTGCTCCTTCGCAGAAAGAGATGTTTGAAGGACACCTATGTGCTCTTGTTGGTTTGACTGATGAGCTTTTAGCGTTTCCAATTTGGTTTCAGCTGCTGCCAGTGCAGCATCTTTCTTACCAAGATCCACTTTTAGTGATTCAATCTGTGGCAAAGTGAGACATGAAATTGTGAGAGTCAGAGAGGGATGGGGGGTTTGAGGTTTCTTCTCTTTTATTGGGATCAACAACTGATTACACTGTACACTGTGCATGCATTTTTGTTGGTCGGGTTTTGTGTAGGTTTATGTAAATTTGTGATCTAAAAACAAAATAGAGTAAATGGTCCCTATGCATTTGTTTTTTTGGAGAACTGACACTTGATTTATGTCCCCATTAAAATGATTTTAAAAATTGACTTAAGTTCAATGTTGTCAGCAGTTTATAAAAAATCAACAATTCCCAGTCAATCTTTCCTTGTTATGTATATGCAAATTTTCATCAGTTTAGGAGATCCAATTCACACACAATGGAAATACACTGTAATGTTAGTTTGTAAAGTTGTGCAGATCTTAATACAGAAGGTTTGAGAAGAGAAGTTTGGAAGTCTCACACGTGCTGTGCTTATCAATCATACAATATCTGTTTTAGATTGATGTTTGCGGCAAGCAAAAGATTGAGTAAAAAATCGCATGTCCTATGAACTTGGCTGAATCAGCTGGAACTGAGACCATCACAGTCTTAAGTGATATTTCGATGTTTGCATCTCTTCACTGTTTTCCCACTAAAACTTCATCCATTAATTAACTCTGAATTATTCTTTGGTTATGCCTTTTTGGTTAATGGTGCACATAACAACACAGAATCTACAAGCCTTTGGCCAAAGATTAAAAAACAGTCAAGGTTCAAGGTCCATTAAACCTCTTCTATTATTTTGTTACTGTGGTCCCACACTTAACGAAGTCCTGTGAAGGAATGATGACTGAGTGACTAACTTTATTTACATTTCAGGTCGACTAGCTAGCCATGACATTACCAGTCCTTTAATTCAATTTGTACAGAGTAAAAATGAAACTTAATTTTGAGGGTGCAATGTGCAACAAAAGTAACCTTGTTGGGTTAAAGCAAGTCCAAAAGCTCTTGCCACTGTTTGTGGAACCACAGTACTCATGAATATGATAATAATTATCCCTTAGTTATTATTATTATACACAACACTTTAATTCCTAGCTTCAAGTGCTTGCCTTCGTGTACCTTGGATTTCATGAATTTTGAGTGACTCTCATAAACTTCTGCTTGTTTCTTATCTTCTTGTCTTTTCTTTTCATCATCAGATGCTGCTTTCTGCAGATTTTCAATCTGAGGTAAAAATAATGAAAAGAAATTGAATGATAATTATTGAAAAGCTACAGGCAACTGATGTGCAAAAATTTATCATTTTAAGGCCAATTTTATTTACAGTATTTGTTGTGGACGAAGCTATGATTGAAGAACTGTTTGTATAATATTTTCCAGCCTTCTGTTTAGCACAAACTGTATTATACAACTTTGTCAGTGGTACAGAAGTTCCACCTTAACAGCAGCCTAAGAATAATACTTTGTTCCTACACTTAAATGACCTGTAGAACACCATTTAAATGTTAAGTAAACATTAAAATGTGCTTTCACCATCACCAGCAGTATTCTGAAATTTGATTCAGCAAAAAGGTTTTGCAACAGATCAACAATTATTTCTTCACTACACAGGAAAAAAATTTTAATTCCCAACTTGGGTCAAACTTTGTTTCATCTTGGGATATGAGAATTCCCAATTTCCAAAGTTGGGTTTTTGTGAGGATTAGGTTGGGTATTCCAATTCGAAAGAAAGCCAGGTTAATAATTCCCAATTAGTATTTCCCAAATTTGACCCAAAGTCAGGATTTTAAAAGACGAAACTGGGGATAACTTGGGTTGAACTACTCCCATTGTGGGACTACTTTGGGTAAAACTCACCCCAGTGGGGATCAAACCTGGGAAACAGTGACACCAACATCATTTGTTTGGGGTGATTTGGGTTGAACTACTCCCACTATGGGACTACTTTGAGCAACTCTTGCCCCGATGTGGATCAAAGTTGGGAAAGAGTGACACCAACATCATTTGTTTGGGGTAAGTTGGGACGATATCCATTATTTCATTAAAATCAAGAATCAGGGAAATTTTCCCAATGTAATCCTAAGCCAAGGAATGTACTGGGACAGTTGACGTGCCGATAAGACTTTTTCGAACAATAGCAGGAAGAAATATCGCGCCGGTCCCAAATCACCATTTCAAATGCATCAGTATAAGTCCTCTTTCTGCCTGCTTCGCGGCAATCGCCCGCCAGTTTTGCCGCCATTTTGCTTTTCACCTCAGAGAAGTCTGGTGCCAAGTTTTCTTTTGCGCATGCTCCATACACGCGTGGAAGAACGGGATATGTTCGCAAGTTTTAACTCTATTTGGAAACAAGTCATGTGTAGTCCTCAAGGATTGCCACTGGATTCGTGGGATATAGAGGATGTATACTATTTTGTAGAGGCAAATTTTTCCGTGGAAGTCGCTGTTACATGTAAATTCAAAGGTACTGTTCAGGGTTTTATGTTTACTTTTTGGCGAGCGATCCTCTTTTCGCGCCATTTTGTTGTGTCAGTGATTGTATTTGTGAATCTCATCCACAAAATGGTATTGTCCAATTTGTTCCTTTTTTTTTACGACCTAAGACCTTTCGCCTGTGATATGTGTGATATAATGACGGCAAATTGGATCGCTTGTCCTCAATGGAAATCGCTAATTTTGTTTTACAGCCGAAGACATCGATGGCCACAGCTGTATTCGACTTCTTAAAAAGAGTGAAGATGACACCGTTTTCCCTAAACTGGGGTTAACAACTGTTAAATTTAAAAACGCTGTGGAAAAGATGTTGCCAGCACATTTGAATACAGATGCTCTTTTCAAAGCGGTGGCAGTAAAACTGGTGAATCACAGTTGTGTTAAGATAAAGAATGGAGCAAATCTTTCAAATCTCAAGCGTTCTGATGTTGCTATGATCAAAAAGTAACCTCATGCCATTTATTCACAGAGACTGTATGCATGGCTTGAAAATTAATTTTTGTACCGTTGAGTTTACTTTTGACATTTATAGTCTTGAGAATCTAAGCATAAACATATGAAGATCAGAAGTATATGCTGTTCTCCAAAGTCAGTTTTATTCAGCTCTGTATTAAAATACTGTACTCGATTAACCATGAATGGTAGGTAACATAAGACATCCAGAGTTAATTCAGTGTTCCATGCATAACTCAAAACAGAAACTTTATTTATACCAATAATTTACAAAAAGATCCTTAAGGTAGCAAGCTAATAGTATATACAATTTGACCAATACAACTCCAGCTAGTTTCAGAAATTTCACTGAAATAATTATATACTTGCTGCTCTGAAATGTGGATCGATGTAGCTTCATTGAATTAACTGAATGGAAATAAAAGTTTCATTCCAAGACCGAGGAGTACATGTAATTGGATTTTGAACACTTGGGTGTCTTAGAAGATATGTTATATTATCATTATATCTTATTACGTATTGTATGTGTATGTCCTAGTTTGATCACTCCGGTCCAGATGAGTTTGTTTGGATGAAGAACTTACCTACCTTGGGTCAACTTCACCTGGCTGTGGGACTAAGTTGTTGCTTTTAACCCCAATATAGTGTACCTACATGGGATCACCTTGGGGTGTATTTGGGACAACTAAAACCCAAGGGTAACCCATTATTTGGGGTAACTTGGGGACCAAGTTGGGAATTCCACAAATCCCAATTTCATCCCAGTTTGGTAATGTCTTGGGAAGTGGTTCCCATTACCCAATCTGGATTTTTGTTTGGGAATTGTATGATACCCAAGATAGTCCCAAATTGAACCATAATTGATGCCGAGGTAAACCCAACTTAGATTCTTTGGGAATTGATCAACTTTTCCTGTGACTAATAGTCTGCTATTTAAAATGTTATCAGAACTTCTATACACAAGGCATGAAGCCTGCAGTTTCATCAAAGACAGGTATCACTTATGATGTCAGGCAAGGAAACGACTGCCTACCAACACTGTTGCATCATCCTTTTGACCGAATTTGCTGATGAATATCACTTGTTTCAACATTTTCATTCTTTGGACAGTCAGAGGTTTCAGCAGTCACCAAGTTTCCTTCAATTTAGCAAAGGAATATAATCGCTCTTAACTGAAGCTCAATACTCACAAGATAGACTGGGATATATTAACACAGTGATACAGAAAGAATTGGACTATTGCAAGCAGAAGTACCAAAAAGGGCACTGAAAGCTTTGATCATATCTGGATAAATATTATACTTCACAGTCTGTATAGTCAATATTTATTCTTAGATGATAAATATAATTATAATATTATAGTACTGCCCAAAAAATGAAAGAAGATAGTGTGAGCCACCATAATAATAACAATAAAATATCATTATAATGATGACACTGCACACAAACCTGCGCTTCGAGCTGAATGATCTGTGTTTCCAGTTCTGCAATGTGGCTATCCTAAACAAAAATAAAAAAAGGGCACAAATCCATAAACACCAAAACGTATCCGGCAAGAGTTACTGATAATAATATTAAATCTACTTAAAGCTCTTTGAAGCAATAATTAAATAATTAAAAATATAGGCATCATGTTAATGATAGTCACTGAAAAGGCCTTCAATATTCTGAGTGCTCTATCAAGTACACACAAAGGTAATGTACTAAACTAAGACCACATGCACTCTAATACATGTATGTAAAAAAAACATTAGTTGAACTACTCGACTTCATAATAAATTGGCTTTAATTCCTACAATGTAGTTCATTCATAATTGGGCCTTTATGTAAAAATATACATGTACATGTACAATGTAACTAACATTTTCATAATAATGTTGCCACATGTACAATAAGCTGAGGGATTCTGGAACTGTACAAGCACTTCCCCACTACTGTTCATATATCATCCACTCAATTATACCCTTATCAATTTTTGCTGCTTTTGAAAACGTTTTCCCTGCCTTTCAACATTTGTAACCCTCCACGGGAAAACAGTGAATAAGGTGAACACACGCACACAGCACGTTTGCACATTGAAACAAAAGGAACATGACTCAACACGTTAGTTGCATGTTACCATCCTTCCTCATTAAAGTTGAGGCCTTTGTTTTTCACGCACACTAAAGACAAAAGAGTGTGCAACAAGCTGAAGCTTTGCATGCACTTTGGCTCAAACATGTTTACTGTGTTGACTTCTAACACGCAGAACATTCATTCGTTGTATGGTTTGAACGGCCAAAGCCGTTTACTTGCCAGTTCATAAAAGTCTGCTGATATCCGTTCCTAAATCAATTGGTATACGAAACACACGTAAATAAACTCTGTCTCAGCTTCGCAACCCTCTTGAAAAAGAGTCTGTTGGATGGTACATGTAGTTCCATTCACAGCCGAACGATTTCTTTCATTACTCTTCATCTAAATGGGAAACAAATTCCAGACATAAAATTAATTATTCTGATCTGTTTATTGCGTTACCTCCGCACTGTCTTGTCAACAGGTCTTGTCACCATAATACTAACAACATGTGAGGCCTTAGTTTATCGAGTCTATCGTTGATACGTTAAATGCTTTCACTTTTCAATTCGTTGGGGACATAACATCAAGTGTGAGTTCGCCACAAACAACTGACAGCGACCGTTTACTAGATTTTTGTCATCAGACAACAAATTTGACAAATTTGCATAACTGCAACACATGTAATTTGAAACCTTCCTCTTAACCGGAGCTGGCCCAAAACATTTACACATAATTGTGAAACCAACAAAAACCTGAAGTTGAAGTTTGTTATTTTTTTAACTCTGTGAAGTTGTCAGATTTTAAACTATTAAAGTTTAACCGTGTAAAAAGATTAATCAAAGAGAAGTTGAAAGTATCGCACGTTGACTCAGGTCGGGACCCGCAACACATGCTACTTGATGGATGAATCGAACGAAAAGTCTGATAACATGCGTAGCCTATATTTAGAGCGTTTTGAGGTACACAAACGAATGTTACCACAAAACTATTTACGTTTGGTAAGAATCTAAGAATAAAGATCTACCGGTGTCAAGGACAAAGAAATAAACCATGTTAAACTAGTGTGTGTAAGTATAAAGATCTACCATGTTAACTGACTGTTAACAAAGCGCACAAACATGCTACTCCAACTCTTTTGTTTTTCTTTGCTTAATGTGCACGCTAAGCGTGTCAAGCAAGTAGCATGCGAACGTGTTGGGTCCATGTCGTGCGCGTGTGATCACCTTATTCACTGTTTTCCCATGGAGGGTTACATTTGATAAATTTGAACAGGGCTACTGGAGACAAGGGGTAATATTGCAAGAAAAATATCTCAATGCCTTGCAAAGCATTCACTAATCTTGCAGTTGCAGAACCATCTTTGTGGATTAAAATAATGCACATGTATGACAGCAAAATCAACAGCCTTTAACCAAATAGTCAATTTTACAGTTGTGTCTTCAGTCACAAGGCTGGGGTGACCTTGTTTTGATACAGACCTCACTGCTTTTCTCTTGTAAATCATGTTGTTGTTATGCTAACTACAGTACTGTAGTCCACATTTGGTCAAGAAAGACAGAGAGGTTTGTATCAAAACAAGGTCACCTCCAGCCTTGCTTCTGCTCAAAGGCCTGGTCACTGAACACACGACTGTAAAAATTGCTGGGAACAGATATACCAAGCAGCTGGTGAATAATTAATACACTGTGGATACAATGACAAACCTTAAATATACAATAGAATCCCTGCTATCTCAAACTGTCAGGGGAAATGAAAATGGTTTCAGATAGCTGGGGCTCAAGATGACAAGGGAATATCACACTTTTATGATGATTGAACTTTATCAGTGCTTTCCAAGTCTGGTTTATATTCAGTGAACAAACATTCTAAATATCCTAGGACAAAATGTCTTACATACAACATCTGGTAATACGTACACGTTTATGTGCATGGAAGTGCGCCTTTTAAGAAAGTTCATGTACAGTAATGTTTGTTGTCTTACTAGTGAAATAGTAAAGAAGTAAAATGTTGTGAACTCTATATATTATACATGTAAAAGTCATGGTTTTAGTTCAAGATAGCAGGGTGTTCAAGATAACAGAGTTTGAGATAGCCAGTAATACAGTGTAAATGACTGAAAAACAAGGGAAATGGAATACAGTTGGAGATAACAGGTGTTCAAGTAAAACTCCTCTAACATGAAACAGAGCTACTAGGATCTTAAAAATACAGTGTGTACATGTAACATCTGCCTCAGCTGGGATCTCAACATCTGTCAATGGCAATAACCCATTTGCCAGGAACCCTGACACAGTAATCACAAGGAGTAGGGAACAATAGCTCCTAGTGTTGTACTCTCAGTCCTACTGTCAGTGTGTTTAGTGGAGGCCACAGTTGATCATAGAGCCAACAGTCACAAGACTGTTTCCATGTTGCTATCCCATTTCAGTCTAAATAAAACTTAACTTCTATCATTTTAGCATGACTACATGAGAAACATACTGTCTACACCAAACAACTGTAAACAAAAGCATTATTGTTGGTTTGTCCTGTACGTATGATTGTAACTTGGTACAAATGTTTTTGTTAATGTAAACTTTGTAAATATCGACGTTGATCTCAGATATATGACTACATTATTTTTTTTTTACAGTAAGTACAGCTGTATCCTTACTTCACTCAGTCTTTTAAGGTTATAATGTCCATTACTGGTTTCATGACAATTTCCTTTTAATAATATTGAGCTTCAGATAAAGATGCTGTTATTATTGTTATTATTATAATTATAATTATTATTATAATTATTATTATTATTATTACATGTATTATTATCACCATAATCATTTTTGTTTTTATCCTTACCAATGGTGTTATCATTATCGTCATAACCATCATCATCATCATTAATATTATTATTGTGGGGAATTATTACTAGTCACAAAAAACCTAGAGTAGCATGGATAACGCAAGATTTTGTGATGGCACTGTCGTGCCTTCAACCAAAATGTAACTGCTTTGTATTGAATAACCTTGTTTACCTTGGACAGAAGGTTTGCAGATTGCTTTAATTCATCATTAACATTGTTGATTCTAATATGGTCTATTTCCTGAAGAGAGAACACAGATTAATCACCAACTCCAGTGAATGTGATGTACATGTATACCTATGGCTGTAATGGATTTATAAGCCTAGTGGAAAAGGTGCAAACAGTTGACTGATATAAACTAATGACATTTAAATAACTGTGGGTTAGTGTGTGTATCTAAGGCCCAGTTACAACATCATTTACCTTTTACATTGTATGTACCAAACTAAGTGGAACAGCAGTGGTTCAACAATGGCATGCATATGTTGTGGTTCAAATTTATCTTTGGTTTGAAAATTTTCAAACCAGTTTAATTTTTGTTTTCCTTTTTCTCAGATCATGGTAATGACTCTGAGACAAAGGGAAAACAAAGTTAAAAGTTAAAGTTGAAAATTTTCAAACCAAAGAAAAATTTGAACCACAACATATACAAGGCTGTGCACTAGTGGCACCTGATCGCCCCTGGTGACTTACTTTTGCCTTTGGGCGACCAGGAAATGTGGTTTTTTCACCAAACTTGTACATGTATATGCTGGGTGCCCTGGATTTGAAGGATTTAGGGATTTGGGGCTCCCAACTACTTTTCTTAAAGCACAACCTTGAAACGGTTGTATACCAATCAGTTTGATAAGGTACATTAATTTTGATAAAGTAAAGAGAAATCTCAAGATACACTGTACCACGAAACTCCAACAGGTGACATTGGGAATCTGCCTTTTACATGTTGTCACATCCTCAAATCAGTGGCTAATTCAACTGGAGAATTTCCCTGGCCTTTTATTCAAATATTTCCAACATCCCTGTAAAACTACTGTACACATGTACCTGTAAAGGACTTTTCATTTAGGAGCACTGAAGACCTTTGTCATCTTCATGATCTTAACCCAAACATATAATAAATGCAATTCTATAAATCTGCCAACTCAACAACACTTTAAGCAAAAGGACTGACTCACCAGCCATCTATACAGCAAAGTTTAATAGTACTATAAACCTGGTATTACATTCTACTGCAGTTATAACTTATTGTTTAGTACCTAAGCCAGTGGCCCAGGTTTATCATAGATAGTATAATTATAATTATCATTTATTATTGTTATTGTTATTGCTACCATTATTGTTATTATTATGATTGTTGTTGTTATTGTTAACCTCACAGAGATTTGAGAAATCAGAAGTATACAATCAAATGCAAGTTATAACTGGAGCTGCACTCTAAGTTCAAAGCATTGAAGGGTTCAGTAAAACATTATATTTGTGGAAGAGAGAATGGCTTTAAGCAAATTTCTCCAGTTAAAGCTGGAAGGGTTATTATGTACAAAGTTAAACTGTTAGATTCAAGCTTAAACTCAGTCAATTAGCTTTTTACATTTCCAAAAGAATCAAGCCGTTAAAATGCAAAAGAGGGCCTTAAAATTGGTGGGAAAAAATGACAGGAATCAGCACAAACTGATCACACAGAAACCTAACAACCACAAAATATCCCAAATAGTTATACTGCAGGTTTCATGTCACAACCAGTTAAGCGTACAAAATAAAATATTCAATAGTAGTTTCACTGGACATGTACCTCTTGCAAGGATGCTATTGTTCTGTCGCGTTCCTGGATGCCTTCTCGTAATTTCGATAATTGACTGAGGGCTTCTGTCAGTTTCTTTTTATCTGTATTATGCTGTTCCTTGTGTATTCCAAGTTGTTTGGATTCGACTCCTTTATTACTCTGAATCATCCCCATCAGCTGAGCTATAGTTTCATCTTTAGCTTGAATTGCCTGCTGTTGAACCTCCAGCCTAGAACTTAACTCTTCCAGTGATCTTTGGAGTATAAATGTTTCATTGTCTTGTCTATCTTTTTCACCTCTTAAAATTTCTATCTCCCGTTGCATTCCATCTTGAGAATGCACAGACACAGAGGAAGAAGCAGGGAATGGATGACCAGTTGACAAACGTTCAGTTTGGTCACCCTGTTTTTGCAACTGTTCTTGAAGATCTCGAATTGTTTGTGTTCTTTGCTGAAAGAAAAGAAAATTGAGTGCAAGTTAAAGAATTGATTATTGATAAATACTGTTTATTCACTCCAACCATCCTTTGCATCAAATTTAAAGAAACTTCAACCTCCTAAGTTTTTTGTCATCGTTTAAACTACTCTAACAGTGATGTGATGATAATAACAACACATTAACATTAACAACAATAATAATGATGATGATGATGATGATGCACAAATTGCAAAGAAACTCTACCAATTCTGAAGAGCTCTATTACATTGTAAGATTGGCAAAGTTAAGGCTAGGTTATGTACATAGCACCCACTATCTTATGTAAAGAAATAAATTCCAAATAGTAAGAGGATGAAGAAGAGTACATCATAACAATCCTCATCATCACCTACACAACAACAATAATAATAATAATAATAATAAAACACAGGGAATTGTGTCGCTTTGTTGGACCATGGGTCAAAAGTCTACGCAAATATTTTGGAGAATCTGATGATAAAAGGTCACCGTATTTGATTTCGTTATCTCGTTTTCTCCGTCCATAATTATTAAAATGCTTGTGTACAGTAGAGAAAATGCTTGTTGCAAAAAGGCAAAAAGTTGAATCCGACACTGCAGTGATTGCATTTTTTGAGTCATGCGGTAAAATGAAAAGAAATTAAGCTCAATTAATTGGATACCAAACCATCGATTTCGATTCAATGATTACACCTCTTTGGGAACGCAAGTCAAATCAATAACTTGCTCGATTGAGCGAGCCGAATTCTAAAACATAACATCATAACCCCGTTGTAGATAATTGACGAATATCCACAGTAAAATAAAACTCAAGTGACTTTTAGAACATCGCATTGTTCCAATGACAATAGTCTTGCAACGAGAACAACAAAACAAGACACGCTCCATACCCATGGCTGCCCGTCGGAAGCATAAAGCAATAACTTTACATAAATTGTTTGGGAAAGATTTTTGTTTCATTTTCAAATGCATGCATAAATAACGACATCGATACGTCCGAGTCACTTATTATTTTCCTTATTTTTTTTCCAGTTTGTGAGCCAAGAAGGAATTTGAGTACCACTAAATCTTGAAAGCAATTTTTGGCGCAATATCACATAAGCTGTGATGCAAATCGAACAAGAAGCATTCATAAATTGTCACATTAAAAATATTCTTTTCACGGCTTCCGACTTCCGTTTGACATAGAAAAGGCGAACGTTCACGTCCACATTTCGTCGTCTGTAAACGATCAAAGAGGGTAAAGCGAACGTAAACCGAACAAAATAAAAGCTTAGTGTTCTAGGCTCTAGGGAATCTCTCTCACCTGTGACTCTTCAGAAACAACATTAAATTGCTCTTTTAGCCTTGCATATTTTTCTTCCTCAGCTTTCCTCGCTGCTCTCTCTTTTTTTAGTTCAGGACTCCAAAACATCTTTATGCTTCTCATGCTGGAGTTCAGTTTTGTTTCTTTGGCTTCAATTTCTTTCCTCAACCTCGCATTTTCTTGTTGCAGTTCAGCCATTGTCATCGTTCGGTCGCCTCCGCCAACAGTAGCGGGGCTTGTTGCGGGCGAAGATGGCGAACCGATGGAAGACTCACTTGTAGCCGGGCTAAGCTTTGGAGAATGATTCATTTCGACGTTGTACGAATACATCTAGGGTCAATCACTTGAAATATTATCCTTTGGCTTACCGTTCAATATTTCTCCGCCTTATTAAATCCAATCTCACTTGGCAGGTTGTGTCGATAAATCTGTGGCAGGCATGGATCGCTACCTTCAGACAATGTGAAAGTGGTCGAAAAAATTAAAAACGATTCATTTACAGTTAAATTTCAACACTGTGACTAATGATTTTTTCGTTGAACCAGGGGGCCAAGGCAGTAATCAGAGCAGTTGAAAGTTGTTGGACGTGAATGCGTCCTTCCAATATCTGCTACATCAATTTCGACGGTTCATTACACCTCCATTCACGAGGAAAATCGAACGTGCTCGACGAGCAGAATACAGAGCCTTCGCGTTGAGTTTTTTCTCGTGAAGATAAAGGAGAAAACTGGAAATCTGCCCTCAACACGATGAGGAATATTTGAGGTTCGTAACCGAGAACAAACTTTTCGTCACCGTGATAAGCGCCCACAGGTCACCAGACGGCAACAAAAAATCTCAGCGGAATAATCATGCCCATATTTGGATTGTCTGACAATTGTCAACAGCACAAACTCAGAAGTAACGCTTTTATCTGCCAAATTCTTGGTTTTGGGCCGTAAAAAAATCCGTACACCTTATTTCTGCCTTGAGCTTGGATCTTACATAATCGTGAAGCACGAATTAAGTATTTGAAACAGTGATCTATCCATCCTCTTGACCTTTTTAGTAGTGGTTATTTCAGTGTTTATAGTCTATGCTGGTCTACGACAACATTGAAAGTTGAAAACTCTCCGTTGAGCTCTGTTAACTCAAAATGCACTCATACTGTGCATATTTTGGGACTATACTGCTTATTCCTATTCCCGTTTAGAAGCGATTCAGAGAATGAGTGGAATAAGGTTTTCCAAAGAAAAAAATCGCATCTTTTGAAGACGGAATACTCTTGTTGGAAGCGACCTGAGATCAGTCTAGACTGTGCACCTGAGCCTGACTTCCAGGGCCATCAGGAGCCAGCGGTTTAACTTCCTGTCGATAGTGTTGCTAAAGTAACACATATACATATTATATTCTGCGTATTCCCACCGATATTCTGTTCGTGAGTGATGAGTATATGAAATGAATCATATGAAGTGAGGAAATGAAATCAAATGAAGACTGATCCTCGCAGTTATGCACGCAATTATATGCAATATTTCATTCCAAAAACCGAAAAGGTCCCAAACACGATTGCCATCTACTCTAGACTGCAAGTAGTCTCTCTTTTGCTCTAAAATCTGTGGAACGAACTGGGACGGTAACGGGAACGAACGCGACATACGAGCGGTGAATCCGCGAGACGGTAGTTTCGAGGGCGCCAGTTACGAACGCTCACGGATTCGCCGCTCGTATATTGCGTCCGTTCTCTTTCGTTCCACAGATTTTAGAGCAAAAGAGAGACTGCTCGCAGTCTCCGTCTACTCCGAGTTCGTACTTAAGAACACTCTCATAAAATACGCTTAATTGGTACTTCAAGAAATTAATTACAATCAATGAAATGTCAGTTTTGTATATTCTTTTGACCTCTTTTGTACAAGTTCCCACAAACGTTGATGAAAGTAGGATCACCAAAAACTTAGCATCAGCTGGGTTCCAATAATTCAGCTGATAACGAACACTGGACGAATCGCAGTGGAGTTATTTCAGATAGCAAGATTATTTAACTTAAACCCGCCAACAAGTATTTTCTTCTTGATTCACATCAAAGTGACTCACAATACTGAAAACAACAAATTATTCAAAATCAAATACTTACTCTCAAACCTCTACTAACAGACACCTCTCGTAAGCGAACACCTTCCATTAGCGGACACCAAACCGCGGTCCCGGCGATTTCTCCTCTCAAACACTATATTTTTAACCTCCCTTAAAGGGGCTATGTCACGCTATTTTAGCATATTTTTAAAGCTCAAAATATGTCTTGCGGTCAATTGAGATCCAAAAATAATGGTCTAGTTTTGTTATTTAAGACTGTTATGACACTAAAACTGTTTCATGTCGTCTGATGCTACCAATGCGGCAAGGATGGAAATGGATTGAAACTTGAAAAGGTTGGGCCAACGTTTTCAAGTTTTGATGCTATCTCGACAAAAAAACATCAAAAACCTTATTATGGGTTGCTATCTTTGATAAAATTAATTTGATATCCACCTCATAGTTTATCAGGAACATTGTTTGTATAAATAAGTAACGGTTTTTGGAAAGAATTGATTCAAAACCACAAAATCGTTCTTGACATAGCCCCTTTAAGCGGACACCTCTCGTAAGCGGACACACTCTTATTTGTGGTCTGTATGGCCTAAAATAACCTTTCGTAAGCGGACAATAAACAGTACGTTAAGAAAATTTCCAACGAAATAGGTTGTTTTAATGCTTTAACCACACACTGACCCAGATAAAAGCAGCGTCTGAGCAGTAAACGGAGCACGAGTCTGAGCAGTAAACACTACAGGTCAATTGTGGGTCCTGCTATCCAAGTTAGCGGCTTCATAGCGCTCAGTTGGTTAGAGCATCGCACCGGTATTGCAAGGTCACGGGTTCAAACCCCGTTGAAATACTGATTTTTTTTTTCAGGCTTTCTTATGCAATTGCATAAATTGCGTTCACAATTGCGAGGATCATACTCCATTTGAGTGTTTAAATTGGTGTTAAATTTATGTATGTTTAATAGAAAGCAACATCCAACAACCCTTTGATGGATAATACAGTTACAATTAGTGGTGTTAATTTAAGGCTTTTAAAATACTTGTTCTGGTGCTTTATATGCCCTGTACTGCACTTTTTTTTTTCACCCTCCCGTTAGCGGACACTTACCCTTGGTCCCGGAGGTGTCCGCTTACGGGAGTTCCGACTGTATTGTGCATGTTATAGCATTTCCGGCTTCAAAATATTTTGGCAGTTTTGACCGAGCCCTGGGTCCCAACGAGAGTTGATCACTAAACACAATCTTCATGAACTCGATCCCATCTTTGTGTAATCAGTCATGGAAAATCACAGAAAGGACAAGGTAGCTTAAGAACAAACAGACAATTCTTGATAAAACATTGTTTTATTCGGCTTGGAGCACGGTTTGGGGGATATTCACACTCTCTCTTTATATTAATCTATTTATGACAAGCTCCGTTAGCTGCATGACTGTGTTTAAAAACACGCAGCACACTTGTTAAATGAACACTGACAAAACTGGAAATATACATTTTACAGAGATAAACAAATTTATATGCTTACCGCGTAAAATATCACCAATCAAGCAGGATTATTGTATTGGTGTAGAAAGATAAATAACTTAAAGGTTATAGACTTCAAGCTGGCAACATCTGCGTCACTGTACTACCAAAATCGTTTGAAATGGTAACGTGGCGTCTCTAGTTATTTAACGGTTCCTTCGTTGTATAATTTACCGTGTCCAGGCACCACAGTTAGGTGTTAGAAAACTACATTTTGACAGATACAGCATATCTCTCCTAATTTCCCCAGTATCACAGCCGTCGACTTCATTACCAAAGTGTTATCAAAGCCTTCGTAACTCTTAACAAATTAGTTTGGAAAAAGTTCTCAGAGAATTTCATGAGAAGGCAGTACTTGACTACATAAAACCACTTCAAGCACGCACGATAATAACTTTAATGGGTTATGCGCAGACTTCAAGAAATCGAACTGAGGACAGCTACACTGTTGCTTAAATGTCCGTAATCGTGGAGAAGCCTGAGACAAAAAAATTACCTCGCATTTATCACAAGCTTTTCAGAACTCGTCTTGGGGGCAAATAATTTAGAACTAGGAAAGTGTTAAGTATAGAGAAAAATCTGAGCTTTTCTTTCCAATAAACGCATAAATTAAAGGAAATTGGGTGACATAAGCAATGCCAGAAATATTAACTAAAACTGAGAGTTAAAACGCATACTTTTAAGTTGGGGTCTTGGCGATTTGTCCGCGTAATCAATTTATATAGTACAGGGAAAACAACAGAATTCCAGCAATAATTGCTACAACGTAGACAAGCAATGCGCTCGTAAACTGAGTAATCTGGGTTATCTTTAGAACCTGAGTATGGGTAATGTTCACCGCTCGGGCAGCACATTGCACCGCTTCTCTATTATATTTTTTCATGTTTTGTTGCTAGCCTTCGAGCCGGCTTAATGCTTTGAATAAAATTCTTTTAAAACAAAATGGAAAACTAAAGGAAGCGCTTGTAGCTCGATCATTGTAGTCACTACACACCTCTCAGCAAGCAAGTTTAAGTTCTTGGAGAAAATAACACCACATATTTGAGTATGGTGCTTTTTAAAAACTGTTCACATGCGAATATCAAACGGATCATCAATGGACGAGGACGACGGAGGATTGGGGAGAGCTGGCGTGTCTTCCAGTTCAAAGCACGTGAGTGTTTGATAAGCGTTAGGTCCGCCTACATCTTTGGGAGTTTTCTTTAGTCTCTCGTGACGTAACCTAAAATGACAGCAAAAACAAACAAACAAACAACAACATCACTGAGGGTAACTTTCAGGTTGCAGGGGTTTGATTTGGATTTTCGTTTTGAAAGTATCATTTTGGGGGTAACGCTCTCTCCTCCGCAGAGGTTCTAACGTTCGTTATATAAATCCGCTGTAAGACGTTAGTGCAGGCGCAAAGTCGAATGGATCGATCATGCGGAGAACCTCTGCCAGATGTACGTCGACTTCTCGTACATCCTTGTCGTTTTCTCGTACATCGATAGATTTCTCGGCGTTGGGTAAACTTGACAGCTTGAAACTCACAGAAACCCATTGCTAATTATTTCGCTACAGTTTGCATTAGTTTTTTTGAGGTCTAATTCAATAATTTCCAAGAAACGAAGCAAAAGTGTTGTACTTCGAAGGCCCCCCTGAAGCCCGTGGGGGGTGATCTTGTATGATGTCTTTTTCTTTTTTCTCTTGGAAGGATATGGCGGAGGATTCGGAGCTTGACTGTTCTCTTCAGGAGCTGTCTCTTGATGGTAAATCTGAATTCAAATAAACCAATATTGCAATGTCCCCCCGGATGGCAGCCATTTTGGGCGTGGTATCTGGCAGAGGCTCCCGCGCTTTCCGCCGTCGCCTGTAAACCTGTGCCTGCACTTACATTACTCAGCGGATCCTCCCGAAAAAAAACCTTTAGCCTCTGCGGAGGAGAGAGGGGGTAACGAGCTCTCAAGATTTCAACTGATCACACGCGTAATTACTGATTGCCTGTTGAAACAGAATATATTGAGTTACTTTAATTAAGAATGTAAAAATCTCAAAATATTTCATGCATTTTTGGAATCTGTCGTGACTGTTTTTGCGCACTCTTTAATAAAATACAGACATAATGAAAGTAAGGATCCTCTGCGTAATTAGAGTACGGGTCATGTGCGACCTCAAACTCGCTTGAATATCAGCTTGAAACAGCTCGACAGAATTGATTTGATTTTATCCGGCGTAATACAGTTTCTTGCTTTCCTCAAGAGAATGGCTTGCCTCTGCTTCCTCTACACAACGTATGGGGGAGGCGGGGAGGCGAGGTATTCTCTGCTGTAAAGGAGAACTGAATTTGCTTGTTATATTTGAACAGGTAAAAACTCTGTGGGAAGTATTTAAATAAAGGCCTTATCCCAAATTATTTTGCGTGGGGCACCATGATTTCAATTTCAATCGAGGTTCGTTTACTTCTCCTGAAACAGTTGCAGCGCCAACAGGACGGATCAGGTATGACAAGTTCTTAATTCTCTCACCTTTTCCCACAGCCTTCTTTCCAAGGTTTTTTCTTTAATTCAGCAGTTATATCGTTTTCATCGATCCTAAAATGCGAGTGCATTGTCAGCAGAAATGTTTACGATCAACACTTTCCTATGATTTTACTCCACCAAGTTGTACGTTCTTTCCTTTTTACGCATTTACTACTGTTTGCTATTTTAACGGTGTGAGGCGCTAAACATGGTCACCCACAGGCGGCAAAAAGCTTAGGCAATGTCGAAGCACACGGCAACGTAGCCTGCAGAACAGGCGTGATTTTTTGGTGTATTAATTTTAGGCGAACGGAGGCGAAAACGAAGCGAGCGCGAAGCGCGCGACTCGTTTTCGCCTCCGTTCGCCTAAAATACGCAAAAAAATCACGCATGTTCTGCAGGCTAACGGCATCGCAAACGTCACAAAAAAAAAAAACGATTTAATACGGCTGAATATAATTCAGGCTGACTTAAACTCGGGCCAATGCGGTCAGCGGCCATTCGCGGTGGCCCCGCGCGTGTGAAGGTCGCATAAGTTGGGGATTTGCAGGGGCTTTCATGTTTTCCGTTCTAGCTATTCTCGTGCAAGTCCTGTACTTTTCTGTTCCCACTCTCATCACTTGCGGTTTCTTGACTGTGGTAAGTACCCCACGGTACCTTCCCCAAGCTCATCTATGGGCGATAAGTTTAAATTAAAACAAAGAATCACTCTGCAGGTGCGTTACAAGTTTTGGAACATTTCTTTGCCGTCATCCGCAAAACAACAACGTGCAATGTCCAAATTCTGGGATTTGTGGAGAACGCGAGCGCAGGACGGTGAATTTTTTTTCTTTCTCGTAACTTTAAGCCGATCATGGCAGTTTAGTTACTGGATAATTTGAGCTGATAACTCACACAAGAGATTCTTTCCCGAGAAAACTTGGCACAGTAGGCACATGTTGCATGTCGATCTGCAAAAAGTAAAAGCACAAATATACCAATTATTTCCGTTACAAAATACAGCAGAAGACCAAAAATCCACGAAATTCATTTTCCGGATTTTTTAGGACAATGTTAGTTTGGCTCGAACTAATTTTAAAATCCCAGAAATTAACTATGTCCTACAGAACTGAAGCCGTTAGCGCGTAACAATTTCCCTTTGCTTTTTACCCACCTCACTGGACTTGTCAGCATCTTTGGCATCTTCTTTAGCCATTTTGCTATCAGCATCGGCTTTTGGCAGATTAGGCAGTGTCTGTGGATCTACCAACACGTCATAAGGTGCCATGGGGTGTTGGTAAGAAACGGGGTTGGTGATGTCCCATATTTTCGGTTGACCAAGAGTCCCTAGAGAATAGACAAAGGCCATCCCCGCTTTTAGAATTGTTAATGCCCAGTTGTCTATTTAACAAATAGATTCCACGTTGCCGTGCGTCTGTTCACTAACAGATCACAGATGACGTCAAAATGTGGTAAGAACAAAAAAGTGGCACACGAGGCGATACCCGAGTGTGTCACTGTTGTTCTTACCACATTTTGACGTCTTTGGTTACTTTTTGTCACACCCCCACCCCAAACAATCATGGAAAGCTTGCAGGTTAGTCGTTTAATAGAAGTAAACGAGACATTAGTCTCCTTCGCAGCCGTTTTTAGGCTCGTCACGCAACGCTCCTCCCCACTAACAGCTGCTCTCTTTCGAACCACATTCCTTTCCCTTATGTGACCAATCAGAATTTGGTTCTCATATCCAGAAACTGTTCGCGCTATTGGCAAACAGCCAATCACAGCGCGTGTCTTACATGTACAATCAAAATGCCTTCTCTCGACAACGAACGTGTCTTTTCCCTCGCGGTAGCCTCCCACGCAGTCGTTTTTAGGGGAGTCGTGGTGGAGGTGAAATACGACTCCCCTAAAAACGACTGCGTGGGAGGCTACCCTCGCGGCTGCTAACTTTAATTTATTGTCTTTAAACACGCACCAGAAGAGAGCTGATATGTGAAGTTGCAAAAGGGGGAAAAGATGTTTTCGTTAACTTACCAACTGGCAACGGGAATCAAACACAGCCAAACACACTGGCATAAACAAAAGGAGGAAAATACTATAACCGCAGCTACAGAGCGGAGCGAAACGAGGACAAAGACACAGCCGTAATTCTGAGAGCGGATTTTAGCGCTCAATGAAGAAATTCCAAGTGTTGCATAGCTCTCTAAGAAGCTACAATACTAAAGAAAGGATAAAGAGACGAATAGTCGCAAAAGAAACGCAATATCTTGCTACAAAAACAAATAGCCGGGCCCGGTAATGTACAACCATTGCAAGATAAAGATTATTACGCGGCTTAAATTCCTATCCTTTCAAAGATAACAAGAGAGAGGCTGTACTGTTACTGAACGCATTGAAACGAGCCAAACCAAAGCTAGACAAAATGCTTCAGATGGTATATAAAGTACCACAGTCGCTAAACAGAAACAACAAGGGTCAAAGCGAACAGGCGATAAATCAGTGCAGAATTTAAACTCAGGCGGAAATGACCTTTGGTATCAAAATACATAACATGCGACAGTTAAACACATGGCTGTTTCAATCACAATCATCATCATGTTATCCTCTAAACCACCGTGTTGCCCCACTTCAAACAAGCACGAAGCTAAATCGGTCAACAGAATCGAGATAGAAGCGAAGCGGCAATCACGCAAACAGGAGTCGTGATTTTCATGATCTCGCAAAGGTCAATCGATGACGTCAAAACAATTTTTGCTGCAATATGATTGGTTCAATTTCAAACAATAATTGTGATATGATTGGTCAATCGCCTGTACCGACAAGCAAAGGGAAAGGAATGTAGTTCGAAAGAAAGCAGCCGTTAGTGGGGAGGAGCGTTGCGTAACGAGCAGGGTTTTCAACTGTTTTGTAAAGTAGCGGACATACTTCTGAAAGTACCGGACGTGAATGTTTACAGTAGTAAAAAAAATCGCCGATATTGATCTCAAGTACCGGACGTGGAATGGCAAACGACCGGACGAAACGTCCGGCCTCCGGCCTCAAATGAAAACCCTGAACGAGCCTAAAAACGGCTGCGAAGGAGACTAACGAGACATACCAACAAAATGTCCTTCCAATGTCCACAGCCTCACGGTGCAGTCCACCGAAGCGGTAAGAAGGATTTCACATTTCATGTATTCCAGTGGTTCGATGCTGAAAAAAAAAAAATCACCAGTCTGAACAAGACTACTTCAATAAGTACAAACGTAAGCTGTGGTTCAAAACGTGCGTTTTGTTTACCTCATGGATGTAAAACATTATTAATGGGAGAGATAACAATAAGCCTAGGCTGGTTTACTTTAACGAAATAAAAGTTTATGTTGAGAAAGGCAAGAGAGAATTCCATCTCACCTGGTGATGCTTTGAACATGCGCACGCCAGAAGAACAAACCTTTGGAGCGAGAAACAACAATGTTATTTAAAATAATTTTTAAAAGCCTAATGAAGATAAGAAAGTTCTTGACGACTATTTTCAATGCTGAAAAGAAGAGAGCTTTCTCTGAAATGTTTCCCGGCCAAAATTAGCCTGTGGCTTCGTAACATTCAGTTCCCTCAAAAATCATGGTTGAAATGTTACTCACGTTCTGGTGGTTTCGACGTTTTCTCCTTCAAGCAATAATCTTCCACATCCCAGACGGAAATGAAGCCTACATCAAATGTGCCAAAAACGTCAGAGAAATAATACTGTCAATTTTCACCAAATTTAGTTCGCACTATACTTTTGATTTACTCTCTGCCCTTCTGTCGGTAAACAACTATCAGCGGCCATAGGGCAACAGAAAATAAGTAAACACATGAAGTTATTAAGATCAAGTGGAACACTGAAATAGTCAGACCGTGTTTTGCATAAAATGGTCAGTTCCACAAACAAAACACTAATAATCCTAGGATATCACAGCTCGCCAGGCAACTGGCTCTTCAAAGATACGAATTCCATCCACAACTCCATGAACCTACCCTGAATTTCGGTACTTCATGTTGAAATAGGTATTTACAATTTCCATATAATTAATTGAGGCTAAATTCCATTTAGGCCAAGTTAAAGTCAAGCTTGGGGCCGGTCAGCAGGTCACCCTGAAAATCGTATGCGGGGTCGCTCGCACCAGATCGCAGGAAGTGTTACATGGCTTGGTATTACTAGGTTGCTCGCCTTTTCGCAAAGTCTGCTTACTAATCACTGGAGGTTTTTGCTCACGTCCATCCCTCCCTGTGAGGTCAGTCTGATTGTAGGTAAGTATGGTAGGTTCCACTGAGTGTAACAGGTGCATGGTGGGGGACTTGGGCACAACGAGTTGCAAAAATACTTGAGACACTGTACGTCATTTGGCCTTTAATGATGTTTCCATGATCTTCCGCTTTCCCTCCCCCTCCCCCTCTTATCAAAGTTGCTAACAGTGCAACACCATGCTCGAAACTTGAAAGGGGGAGAGGGAGGGGGTGTGCATTGTATCTCACAGATTTCTTGCATGCGCGTTTTAGAGAGAGAAAATGTTTTTGATTGCGAATGTCTCAACAATTTTGCAACTGGTTATCTGAGCGCCATTGTACTGCATTGCCGCTTTATTAGTTTGGGAATATGTGCGAGAGCTATTGTACTTTTTGCTTTCAATGAGGTCTTTAAAACCAATAGGGTTTCATTGTCTTAGATCACGTGGATGTTGTTTTTCGTATGACGTAATCGGATCACATTTCATTGCTTTTAGGGAACAAGCCCAAAAACACTCTTAAGTTTCAATTTAAACCAGAGATAAAACTCCGTTTTAGCTCTTACGGTCTGTAAGGATGTGATTCTAAGCTATTTCCTGTGAATCTGAGCCACGCAAGTAGATTAACCTCTTCAAATGACGCAAAACGGACACTAGATTGAGGAGATAAACTGTTGTTGATGTACGTGAATTAGCCACATAGACCTACATTCTAATGTGATCGCGTGCCATTAAATCCAGCTGCTTAGAAAACAGTATTTCCCCAAGTAAAAATTAGCGATATAAAAGAACAACGTTTCGGTGACATCGTGACACCACTTTCAAGGTCGAATGAACTAAAATAAACTGTCAGGAAATTGTTCGCATAAGATTAAATAGGGTTAAATGCAATTTAACTTAGTTAACGACTAGGAGAAAGTTGCTCTGTTTGTTGTGGCGTGGCGTGGCGTTGCGCGGCGTTAGCATTAGTATGTTATTAGTATTTTGGGGGCGTTGCCTGCAGCGCTGTTTTAGCGTGTGCGTGTGTTATTTGCACGTTGGGCTTCTCCGTGGCGTCTTCTGGCAGGTTCGAGCGGTCAGCGGTTCTTTTGCACATTATGCGTGCGCCTTCGCATGTCCTCGTGGTTTTGTTTAGCTCAGCGTTCGGTGTGTTGGCGCTCGCGGGCTTTCGAGTATTTCTGTCGTAGTTTCTGCGTTGTTTCTATTGTCGTATAGGGATCGTATTGTACGCGAGCAGGAGCCCATCACTAGGAGCGTACAACTCCCATACTAAGCCTATGTCACGGCATTTTTACAGAGCGATTTATTTTTAGACTATCTTTCCCGTGAAAAAAGGTAGTTCCGGTACACGTGATACCGCATCATCCTCACCTTTCTTTTGTTCTAAAGTTTCTTAGCTTCGCAGAGAAACTTTAGAACAAAAGAATGGTCGAGGAAAAGTTACGCACGAGAGAATGGGCTCCTGAGGGAGTCCCATATTCGCGGCAAATTCAATCTAAAAATAAATCGGTCTGTGAAAACGCCGTCACAGGAATATAGGGCAGTTGTACGCTCCTAGTAATGGGCTCCTGACGCGAGTCAGTCATGGTTCTTCCACGGTCAACTAACAACAGCCTGGCGGCTGGTTTAGTCTCGACCGCTTATACTTCTTCCCCTTCATCGTCTGCAGCATCGGTGGTGGTTTCGGCGGAACTTCCTCCTCTCTTTCTGATGAGATAGCAACGGCCGTGGCGACAGCTCTCGGGAATTCAATGCCTACTATCATTGCGGCTATCCGGGATAACTCTACTCCTGTATCAAGCGCTCCATCGGTTGTTACGAGTGTTAGCTCCAGTGCTGCGACGATTATCGGGTACGTTGAGGTTACCGTCATTTGTTTCTACATTCCCTCCCGTGCCGGCCATTTCTGGCTCCTACTCGGCCCGCCTCGTGGAATCATTCTCTTCCCCGGTTATGTCTGTTCATGCTAGCATCTCGTCAGGCGTGCGGAGTTCGATTGTGCCACCGTCTTGTGAAAAAGCGTTTGTTGTAGGCCCGGGACATGCGCCAATCCCTGCCAAATTGGTCTCACAAATTACCAGAGGTCAGTTTGTGGACCAGGCTGACTTATTGTGGGCCAAACTTCGCGCTGTGGATCAGGAACCACATACGTTTTTGGACGGCAAGTTGCTGGTTTCTCGAAAACGCCGGTTTGTGGAAATTACGGATATTCTGACTTGCACTGAGGCTTTATCATTTAACAGATAGTTATGTGTGCAGCTCTTCCTCATGGATGGCCAGACCTCACAAAATACAAACTGTTGATAAATCCAGACGGCTCGGCATTCTCCAAATCGGGCGTGGTTGGAATGCGATCTGGCCTTTCGTAGGGACGCAGCTGCAACTGGGGTAACTGACTGGGCCAAGATGAAGCTAGACTTGTATAATTTTCATCTGCAGTCTCCATCACGCCCTCCCAATCAGCAGTTGGTCAGCTCTTCATCTACAACCACGTCTGTTAGTCGGGGCTATAGTTCTCCCACCCCTTACTGCACCTCGTGGAATAATGGGGAATGCCGCTTCAACCATGTTTGCAGCTCATGTGATGGGGCCCACCCTACGGTTAACTGCCCCTTCCGCAACCCCAGTCTCGTCGCCCCCTTCCCTGCCAAAGGGGGGCGTTATTGAGCGGGAATATTTTTCCTGTTGCTTCTTGTGTATATAGTGTATATAGTGTTGGTTCTTTTTTGCTTGTACTACAGCGTGGTATGCCATGCTCAGTGGCGTCGTTGTGTCTAGGCTCAAGGGTTACACCCAGCCGTCCTGTTCCAGTTCGTTCATTTTTAGCCCCTGTACATTTAGCCTCCCCGTTGCAGTTGTCCCAGTTTCAACCTGAGTTGCGTGACTACCCTGATCAGGCAGCAGCTTCCTACGTTCTTACTGGTCTTAAAGAGGGATTCCACATCGGTTTTTAAGCGTCATCAGTTGCCTTGCGTTCAGCTTCCTCTCACATGCATTCTGCCCTTGTTCACCCGTTAGTCATAGATGCTTACCTTGGGACAGAGGTCTCGTGCGGGAGGGTGGCAGGCCCGTTTACTACCTTGCCTTTCCCAGGTTTGCACATCAGCCGTTTTGAGGTTATCGCAAAGAACAACCAAGCTGGTCAATGGCGTTTAATTCAGGTCTCTCATCTCCTAAGGGTCAAAGCGTCAACGACGGCATCCCCAAGCCTTTATTTTCAGTTCAGTATGTCACTGTTGATTCTTTCATCGATGGCATTATGGCTCGGGACCGGGGAACTCTTATGGCCAAGTTCAATGTGGCGAGCGCTTACCGCAATGTGGCCAATCCATCCGCAGGATCGTCCCCTCCTGGGCATGAAGTAGGGTGATAAATATTACGTGGACATGGCTCTTCCCTTTGGACTACGCTCAGCTCCATTCATCTTTACTTCCATTGCAGACATAGTCGAATGGATACTGACTCACAATTGGATGATTTTATGACACTGGGTCCGCCAGCCTCTCCAGTCTGTCATTACAACTTGCAGGCGTGCATTCAGCTGTGTTCCATCCTTGGCCTCCCCCTTCACCCACGTAAGCTGGAGGGCCCCACTCCATGCCTATTCATCCTAGGCATTGAACTGGACTCAATGACACTACAGGCCCGGCTGCCGGTGGAAAAGAGAAATAGGATCATTGCACTGTTAGAGTCTTGGTCAGCTAAGCGTTTCTGCGAACGACGCGAGGTGAAGCCCCTTATTGGTCAACTCCACCATGTTTGTGCGATTGCCCCCCAGGGTAGGACATTCCTCCGTCGGATGATCAACTTGCTGTGTACATTTAGGCGTGACGACCACCCCATTCGGATAAACCGGGAGTTTCATCTGGACCTGACTTGGCGGCGGGAACTATTTCAGAGCTGGGACGGTCTTAGTTTCTTTTTTATGCCTGTGTGGGCCCCTCTCCCTGACTTCCAAGTCTCTTCAGATGCCGCAGGCTCTCTGGGCTATGGAGCGATCTTCAACGGCCAATGGTTTTTTGGTGCGTGGTCGGCTTCTCAACAACCCCTATCTATTGCTTATAAGGAACTGTTTCCTATTGTTGTGGCAGCTTATTTGTGGGGTTCTCAGTGGTCCTCGCGGTGGGTCGAGTTCCTGTGTGATAACGAGTCAGTGGTGGCTGTACTGTCGTCAGGTACTTCCAGAGATGCAGACTTGATGGTTTTGTTGCGTTACTTGGCATTGTTGGCAGTGCGCTATTCGTTTTCTTTTACAGCGTCATCCGTTCTGGGAAAAGCTAACCCTGTTGCGGATTCTCTTTCTCGTTTCCAGCTTCAGCGCTTTCGGCACCTGGCCCCTCATGCCGCGGAAGCTCCTACGCCAATTCCTCCAGCTCTCCTGACAGCGCTGCAAGTTACTTGACAACATGATGCCAGTTTTTTCTCACTCAGGGCCTTGCTCCATCTACACGTCGGGTTTACCTATCCGCCCAGCGTCGCTATGCCGATTTCTGCCGTCAGGAGGGCCTTATTGAGTCCAGAGCGGGCCCTTGTGCCAGCCGATGAACAATCACTCATGCGTTTTGCATCATTGTTGATGGATAACCTCCACCACTCATCCATCAAGGTGTACCTCAGTGCAGTGCTGTCCCTTCACATTGACAATGCTTTACCTGATCCCCTGGTCAACTGTCTGCAGCTGCAGCGTTTATTGAGGGGTATAAAGCGTGTTCAGGGTTCGCCTCCCCCGTCTCGCCTCCCAATTATGATTGACCTCCAGCAGATCATTCAGCATTCCTTAGACTTGAAGTCCCATGACCATGTCATGCTCTGGGCGGCGTGTTGCCTTGGTTTTTATTGGTTTCTTGCGTGCAGGCGAGTTCACCACTGGTTCCCCATTTGACCCCGGTATCCATCTAGCGGTTAGTGACGTACAAGCTGATGCGTTGGTGGATCCTACTTGTTTTAGAGTCCACATTAAGTCCTCCAGGGCCGCTGTTTTGCTTTGCGGATGGTCGCCCCTTAACTCGACACCGGCTGTCATCGATGGTGCAGTCTATCTTACACTCCGCGGGGTATCATGGGTTCTTACTCGGGTCAAAGCTTCCGGATTGGTGCGGCCACTACAGCTGCTTCTCGGGGAATCCCAGATCACCTCATCAAGACTTTAGGCCGGTGGTCGAGTGATGCTTACCAACGGTATATCCGCACACCTACTAGCGTTCTGACCCAGCTAGTTGGTTTAGTTGGTCTAGTTGGTTTCAGTTGGTTTAGCAGGTATTGCATTGTCTTCACTTTAGTTGGAGTTGGGTGCCTCAGGTCTGGTCCCTTTGGGAGACTTTTGAAAGCCATGCTTCACCGTGCATATCGCTTATCGTGTTGGTCTTACTTTTCTATTCACAACACCTTATCAACTCTACAGTCAGGTCGTTTGTTGCCTCTAAAGACCCGCAACCAATATCTGCCCCAAAGGAGAACCCAAAAACCAGTATCCGGCAGACTTAGTCCACAAACAACTAAAAGACCCGAGCCTGAACACCCACACAGTCATTCAACCGGTTTTCATCAGCAATAACATTCAGCGAGAGATCAAAGTGCATGAGAAAAAACCGCCTGCAGTTAACCAACAACGTGTAATTTATAACTGATTTCAATGTGACTTGAGTGATGCAAGTTATGTAGACTATACTCTTAAGCACTAACACCAATACGCGGCTGAACACACTTAACAGTCCTCTTCCACTTGCAATCATCTCATTAACGAACACTGTGTTGTCCCGAAAAACCTTGCCAGGCATTTTTCCGTTCTCAAGAAGTGCACGAATAAGTTGGATTGTTTAGTGCATGAAATGCTGATAATTGGAGAATTTACATCATCTCTCATTGTGCAGCGGACTCAATTCAAGCAAAACTATTTGCGTGATATTACATATTTAATTATGTTAATCTTATGCGAACAATTTCCTGACAGTTTATCTTAGTTCATTCGAACTTGAAAATGGTGTCACGATGTCACCGAAACGTTGTTCTTTTATCTCGCTAATGTTTACCTGTCTATGTTTTAGGAAATGTCCCCATTCCCTTTATTTATCGATACCATACACTTCACTAGGACTATCTCCATCTTGGTTTGTAATGTTGAGAGCGACCTGGGAATAGCGCCAAAACTACAAAGGAGACATCGAGGAGGCCTGTAAACCAACGTCAGTTAGCCCACTCGTAGCTCCCCAAGGTTGAGTCCCCCAGTACAAACCAAGGTGACGATAGGTCTGTTGAAGCGTACGACCACGGAGGTCGGAACGTCACACGGTAAATGTGGGCACTGTGAACAGTCCATCAAGACTGAAAATAATTGCAACCATAACAAACCTGCCGAGTCAGCAGTGATAAGTCTGGTATCCTTTGCGACAGATGCCATGGTCGTAATACTATTCGTGGACTGAAACAGACAGACATACACTTTACCTTCCCAATTATTGATGTCGTTTTGAAACACTGTGAGTATGGTACTGAAGAATTAAACACATTGAAATCAAAATTGCATACCGGCGAGAACGTAGCAAAAAGTGTTCCACCAGTATAGATATTCCAGAAGTGAACCACACCTAGAACAAAATAGTGACTTCAAATAAGCAACGTAGGCTAAAAATAGTACGAGGCTAGAATCTTGATTCGCCTATTGAAAACAGGAACGGCAACAACAACTTAGGCCCGACTGTCCAAGGCAGGTAGAAAACCTAGTTGAACAAGTACTATAAACGTTTTACACAACTTGTCCTTTGCACAAACACCGCAGGATTCAAAAGCTGAGAACAAATTGGCCTGCATAACAGCGTTTATTTAGCAGAGCGCGAGGCGCAAGACATCGTCTTTAACCTTGAGTTGAATTTGATCAAGTCGCAGAACGGTACGTTCTTAGTGTTCTTAAACGCAGGATCAGTCCCACAACACGGTAGTAACATGAGAAGAAGACACCCATATCACTTGGGATTCGCGTACAGAGGTACCAAGAACATGGTGATGTCCATATTACTGTGTATAGGACTGTGTATAGCAGTTGAAGGTACACGGAGGACGCAGTCACTATTTGTTACCGGCTGCATTTTTACACCGGAGTGGGATTACATAACGTACCTTGCGGTCCGCTGGACACCAGAGTAGCAGCATCTTTCTTCATGGCTCTCGCTTTCAGGAACAGAATTCTATTTATAGCATTTCCACCGTCCACTAGGAGAGAAAAAAAAATTAATTTTTAGTCATTCGTCTTTTGTTGGCTTTGGTGCAAATGCAAAGGGAATTTACAAGAAAAACCTGCAAGAAGGGATAAAGAAACTCCACGTTTTCAGCACATCAAGTCTTTGATAATCGTGTTCGCTGACTACTTCCTACCACTACACTACTCTTGCTATAGAATTAAAAACGCCCCAACATGGACCAATATATAAAATAAATTATATTTCGCGAGGCAATCCTTGTCAGTTGCACTCACAGTCACGTGAAGAGGGAGTATCTCTATCGCTCTTGGAAGCAAACGGTGAGAATATGTGGCAGAAAATATGCCCTGAAATCTGATTCCATATGATGATCTACAAAACAAAAGAGGAAAAATGAGCTTGTTTATGGTACTGAGAAGAGCGACTAATGCAGTGATTAAACACCAGATTGCAGCTAAATATTTTGTTAAAATCCTACACAGTACATCATACAGTCAACTCATTCTATAGAAACACTTTAATAAGATGGACACCTATCTGCACCAGACATCAAATGTTGATCTATGCTGTATACATGTTGTTCCGCACCCCAACCAAGACGGATACCTTTGATGGACCCGACGTTGTTCGTCTTAAAAGACTTGACAGTATTCAGTACCTCTGTAACCCGAGATCAACAGTAACAATAGCTATGGGACGAGGGCGCCCTTCGTCATTGCAAGGGTTTGACTTCTATCCTCTGTCAATACACCGATACAAAACAAGAAAACCTTCTATGCTAACGTACCTCGCCATCGTAACTTGATGTAGCCAAAAGGTTTGGTGGACTAACAGCGATCGACAAAATGTCCTCCTTGTGACCGTTGACCTGAAGAGGAATTTGAAAAAAAATTGTTTGAACCAGTCTTTCTGTAGGTAATCAGATATTCCAAGGACACTCCGCGAATGCTAACTACTTTGGGTATACCCTTGAAGACAGAAATACAGAAAGCAGCTTCAAAGTTCTGCGAGATACGCCTTGGTGAAAGGCGAGGATACTCCGATTCTTGATGATGGGACGTCCATTGAATGCAATATCCTTCTTACATCCACGCCCACCACAGGGGTGGAGCAAGTTGAAGTCGAGAAACCGAGGCTTTGAAAAAGTATTCAATACTGAAGACGAGTGAAGTTACGAAATGTTTTGCGAGTATGTTGCTTATTTTGAAGGCCATTCGCCACCTTTTATCATATCTGGTCACCGGTAACATGCTTGTCCCAGCCGGTGTGGGTTTTTGCCAGATTCATGCTAATGGACAACATCCAAAAGGCTCTTAAGATCATAGGTGTCAAAGAGGCCACTGGCCACATCCAATATCCCATCCCAAGTATGGTCCATTGACGTCAGGCAGCTGCCCTGTCCACATTTTACAGAATGAATGCACAGCTATGTGCCTCTGACTTTTGCGACTTACTTACCACTCCAGAAAGAAAGACGACGTGTGACCCGCTCCAGCACGTCCATGCCCAAACTTCGTATCCTCGACGCAAGAACAAACTCATTGTGGAATAGCCTTCCTGATGACGTTGTTGGCAGAATCTTGCCCGCTGGACTTCAAAGTTTTAAAGAACGAGTCCATACGTTCCTCCCACCCAGGCTATAATTTATGTTTTTTTTTTGTCAAATTTTTGTTCTTGAGCAGCAGTGAACCTTAGATGGGTCCACCCGGTAATCAACATTATTTTCTGCCCTTATGGGCTATTGCTCACCTAAACAAAAGACCATCGTAAAGCACTGCACCGGTATCGTAGAGGTCACTCCCAAACACGTCGGAATGTTTTGAGGCTTTACTTTCACTACTGCTCAAGTAGTGTTCTTGAAGACCCAGTATTTCTCATTATGCTTCACGCGCCTCTGTTGTTGTTTTGGTTTTCACGGGAGCGAGGCGTCTATTGCTTTCGAGCGCGCAGTGCATAATGAGCAATACTGGGTTTTTAACTGCGGTGATCACGTACGCCATAATTAACCTTTTACCGCACTAATTATTTGCCTTCTTACCAGGTCGTCTTTCCAGTAGGCATATGGATGCTGAACATGATGAAAGCTTTCATTGTCATCCTGTTGCAACAAACGGTACCAGAAATTGAAACAAAGGAGACAAGGGAGAGACACACACGAGGCCAGGTGGCCTGTGGGAAAAGGGGGATATGGCGCGCGCGCGAAGGAAGCAAGGAGAACGCGGAACATGAAGTAACAGAGGGTCTCGCGTGTACCCTATTTCCTCTCCCCTATACTAAAGACAGAACGTAGAGCTCTTCATAAATTAATCAACATAAGAACGAAAACTGGAACAACAATGCATTAAGGTCGGCACACACGAGGGGACTAGTCCCTTGAAGAGTTTACACGAAGGGACTGGTCGCAGGGACTAGTCCCATCGTGTGTGCCGACGAAGGGTTTTGAGGGACTAGTCCCACAAATTCAAACCAGTTTGAATTCGTGGGACAAGTCGCGGGGACCAAGATTTGGTCCCTGCGACTAGATGTTTTGTCAAAAATGACTAGTTCACACGATGGGACTTGTCCCCGCGACTTGTTTCAGGGACTAGTCGCAGGGACTAGTCCCCTCGTGTGTGCCGACCTTTATATGAAAGTTGAACATAATGGACAATAAGCAGTGTACAGTACATACTCATACAAATACACGCAAAGAGCAAGGGTAAGGGATCAAAAATTCAAAGTCGTGCCGAGAGGGCCAAGAAGCGGAAAAACAGAGGAATAGATGTGACCAACGCTAAGAACATCGTCAGAAACACAAGGGCCTAAACACGAGAAAAGATGGTCAGAAAGACAAAGGGAGTTGAGTAGCAAGCAAGTTTGAATTACTCACCGAAAATAAGTTAATTCTTCTGTCCCAGCCGACAGAAATTATGTATCTGCAAAGACAAAGCCAGGTTACACTTAGATGCAGATTAAATTCAGATGAGTATGAATATATGAAATCATGTTTGAACTGCGGTTTGTGTAATGAAGATGTTCGTGATCATCGCAGTTATAAACTCTACTTAAAGGAGCTACGTCACGCTATTTTAGCATATTTTTAAAGCTCAAAATATGTCTTGCGGTCAATTGAGATCCAAAAATAATGGTCTAGTTTTGTTATTTAAGACTGTTATGACACTAAAACTGTTTCATGTCGTCTGATGCTACCAATGCGGCAAGGATGGAAATGGATTGAAACTTGAAAAGGTTGGGCCAACGTTTTCAGGTTTTGATGCTATCTCGACAAAAAACACCAAAAACCTTATTATGGGTTGCTCTCTTTGATAAAATTAATTTGATATCCACCTCATAGTTTATCAGGAACATTGTTTGTATAAACTAGATGTAGCTCTCGCTAAGTGCCAACGAGCAACCAACCATTCATAACAATTTCCAATTGCTAACTTTAAAACACAGTCATGTTGTTTGCACTTCTCTTTCTGTAGTCAAGTATTCAATAAAATAGACAGTTAATGACCGCATGTGGCTACTGCTTTAGAATCTCCCCATACACGTGCGAAACGTAGGTCAGTTCTTGAGGAAGCAAATCACCAGCCTTTACTCTTTACATTTTCTGAGAGTCACGCAAGTCACACTTTTCTAATCAGAGATGTTATTAGAATTTTCGCTCAGTTAGTATCTGATCTTGCTTGCAATTTTATTTCAAGGGCAAAGAGGCCGAACGGAATACCGAACGACGGCATTTCGGATGGAAAAACGTTTCCGAAAAGCAAGCCGGAAGGACAACAGTTTCAGACCTAACTTAGTTTCTTTAAGATACTTAAACATCATTCAGGTTGAACGGCTAGGAATATGTGTCGCCGGCTTAAGTCTGACTTCTGTGTCACATTCTCAAAGAAGTGAACTTGCGAAACGGCTTGTCGAGACGTTTGAAACTCCTTTCCTAAAATTAAAAAAAAAAACTGAGCAAGACTCGCATTCTAAAACGATGGTCAACGATAATGGTGCAAGAACTTGTGTTAAAAATAGGTGAATGTAGATTTCTGTACAGTAAGTGCAAAGCGCAAATTTGCATAGTAACATGATCTCTGCAAGTGCAAGAGATCTTTATCACGGAGACCAAAATAGGTTTTGAGGGTCTTTTGAAAGGTAAATCGCTTTGAATCGAAGTGACGCATAGATGCAGAGGTTTTTACAGTTACACAATATTTTCCTGTCTATTTTGTGAAGATTGTGCGACGAATTGTCCGATTGTTTTGTGAACCGTGCGATGAATGCGAATCGGGGTAAACATCGGCGCCTTTGGTCCTTTCGAATACAGTAAATCCGTTATTTATCTCCTATGAGCCTTCTTGCATGGCAGGCTGTGAAGTTGAAACAGCGCCTTCTTTAGCCACTGAACATAGTAAATCCTAAATATATCAACTGCGGACACGTCGCTTCCAGAGCCCATTCGTGCTAAGTCCGGAAGCAATCGAGTCAAGTTGATCTCCACTCCGCTCGATGAATGCCAAAGCTGGTGAGAAACGACCATCAGAACCATGCGCCCTTGACGTCACAATCTCTACGCGCTACGATTGGTCCGTTGCAATACAATCGACCTATTATTTCTCTACGTCATTGGAATCTCAGGAATCTTACCTTACAACAGGAATGTTACCTTACAAACATTCCTCTCAATCACTCGAGATTTTTACCGCAAACACAAAACTTTCGCACGGCTCTATAATGCTGCCGCCTCGCCAGCCTCGCGTCTTCGCTCGGCTGGCTCGTTGGCAATAAGTAACGGTTTTTGGAAAGAATTGATCCAAAACAACAAAATCGTCGTGACGTAGCCCCTTTAAGCAGCAGTAAAAGTTCAAATTATATGTGACTTTTATATATCTATATTCATCTTTTCACACTCACGAGTTCAGTTTATTTGCAAACCCACAAAATGACCAGCTCCCAGTTGCTTTGTTAGCTCAGTTAGTAGAGCACTGCACCGGTATCACAGAGGTCATGGGCTTGACTCCCACACAAGTCTGAATTTTTTTCAGGCTTCATTTTCTCTACTGCTCATGTCCCTATCTTACTTCTCTCCCAAAGTAAAAACAAATTACCAGAAGCAAGATTACAAGACATGCAAGCATCAGAAGATAACACAGACTTCACTTTACCTGTTTTTATTCAATACAAGGTAAGTCAAATCTGACACCTCGTCAATGTCGCTTTCTGAAAACAAACGAGAGAACACTCAGTATTGGTGCTACTGTAAACGTCTCGGTTCTCAGCATTTTCGTTTTCTTTTGCTTTTTTTTAGTACGACAGGCAGCAGACAGAAGTTTCTTTATAACTTTCCAGGACTGAATAAGCGGTGAATGCAGTGAAAAGGACATTCGTTCGACGGCAGCGACAATGAAATTCGTCAAAGACCAAAAACGTGCCTTTTTAATTTGAAACCAGATACCTGGAGCAGAGGAACGCTGTTGAAACAAAACTTGTGACACGCATGCGCCAGGCCGTACCTCGAATGGATTCCACGTGGGATTCCTATCGAAGCACGAGATCATGGCACCAAAAGATGCCTTGTTAAGAGCTGGGGCAAAGTTAGAAAGAACTAAGAGCGAATTTGCGTAAAAACTATTCAAATTGTGAGTCCGAAAGAACCTTACTTTTTTCCAGTGTTCTGAGACAGTGGCCATTGTTGTAGTTCCATATTCTTAGCCTGCCGTCTCTGCCACCAGTGATCAACCTACGGAACAAAACCAAAGCAAGAGAATGTACTTCGGTCATGTGTAAGGTGTTGGCATATTCGAAATCAACCCACGTTAAAGGAAGGGCAAAGTACGAGCATTATGCTCAGAGAAATCGCCGACATGAAATCAAGTAACTGGCAGAACTCCGGATTGGCACGTTTTGAATCGACTGCAGTCTGCCCACGGGTGGTAAATAGGCACTTGCGTAAAACCAAGTGTGACGCAATTGCCAAACCGAAGGAATAATGAGAAGATATTGTGCTCAAGCAAGTTGATGAAAATCTTGCAACAACTTGTGCACCGCCCGCCGTCGCGAGACCACGCAATTCCAGGCCAGAGGGACACAATTGAGAACACCTTACCTTCTTTCTGTTGAGTCAAAACTCATACATGTGACGGCGTTCTCTCCATGTGCTTGTGAAAATTCAAACACCGAGCGACCTGTTTCCAAATCCCACACCTTTATCACCTGTATACAAAGGGTATTAAACCGTTAGGGTCACGTAAAGCTCCAACTCCTTCATTGACAACACCAACCGATCAAAACTCAAAGCACGTCGTTGACAATGAAAAAGTACATAATCATGACTTTCTCGCAAACAAACACCCTGGGATCAAAACCATAGCCACTTGGGAGAGATTTAAAGTCTAGCTTTTATGGCTGACGTTAACGAAGATGCACCGTAAAAGATTGGTCTGTTGATTGTCTTGTCTTGATCCCATGCAGGCCTTCAGGGTAAGTCAACTCTGAACAAAGAGGGCCGGTTAATTTTAAGCGATGTTTAAAAGGTCTAAGTTCAATTCAGATCACCCAAGTTCTGAATCGTTGTTTACGTCTACCGAGAACAAGAATGTATTAGCCAGAGACTAACAAAACACTGACCTGACATGACCTACTTACAAGGCCAGTGTAAAGGTTCATTAACGGTTTTAATCCACGGTCTGAATTCGATAAAACCAGGTCAGAGTGCAACCTCGTTACGAGGGCCTATCTTTCTCTTGGAAAGGGATTGTCCAGAGTGTACTATCGCATAGCAAACGCATACCAGATATCCGTGTACGCGTCCAAATTGTTCACAACTGGCTATGGCTGTAAACCGATATTGTACCTGTGAGATATTCACTTACAGAGCTTTCTGATGCTGTGATGATGTGCTTGAAGCTCTTGTTGTACTTCACACACATCACTGGTTCCCTGTGAGTTGTTATCATATCTTTCGAAGAAGTTCTGCAAAATATACAAAGTAATCGATAATAAGATCTAAAGATTTGACTGACAAGGAAAGGAAGATGGAACTAATTCAGACAGTATCCTTAGCAGAGAAAAACTTTTTTATTGCAAATCATATCAACAAGATTTTCGTTAATTAATTACGTTACTTCATTACGTAGAGGTTGGTTAAAGTTATCAATATTTCGATTCAGGCACCATAATGGTCACCCTCGAGAAGCCGT
>OX419341.1:13594275-13607104 GCA_948470475.1 Galaxea fascicularis
CACGTTGCCCCCAACTTCTAACTCTGGCCTTAGAGATGTGGGATTGGTGCCAGATAAGAGACATTTTCGTGATAGCTTCTCACATCCCAGGAAGAGAGAACGTCTCTGCGGACAAGGAGTCGAGAGTATTCAAGGAGATCAACGAATGGACGTTGGACCCAACAATCATTTAACCTTTTTTTTTTTCCAGTACGTTTCGGCCACTTTTTAATTTTGCCCCTCTTTTATTGAGGGGAACTTTTAATCTAACAGCCATGTAACAGAAACAAATTACACGTACAAACCAATTATAAGAGCACGTTACACGAAAAAAAATTGAGTGGAACAATTTACTAATGTACTTATAGAATTGTTAGATAATTACAAAATTGTCGCATATTTTCCAATAGATTGTCCGTCAGGGGAATAGGAAAAAAAGACAAATTAAAGGCAGTCAACAAAAGGAGTCCATTTAGAAGTGTCTCCCACTTTTGTCACTATTGTTATGCTAGATTTGACAAGACGTACTGAATCGTCAGACGGATCTCTTTGCGAGTCGTCTAACCAACCAACTCGAGGATTACATCAGTTAGAGGCCCGACAGACGTCTTTACGATAAACTGGACTCCTCTACGGGGCTACCCCTTCCCTCCCTTCAATCTGATATCCGAGATTCTCGCGAAGGTAACCATCGACCAAACGGAACTAATTCTAGTCGTTCCGTTTTGGCAAGCCCAGCCCTGGTGGCTGGTTCTTTTGAGACTTCTAATATCTCAGCCAGTGTTGTTTCCGAACAGTCCAACCCTCTTTAATAACGGACCCCACCAATCTGAACAGAGACCATCCAATGTATCTTCGCCTTCACTTGGCCGTGTTTCACATCTCTAACAACGTTTCAAAGCTGAGGGCATTCCAACAAAAGTTGCTGATCTACTTATCGCAGCAACTCGTACCACCACATATAAAACCTACGAGACTAGTTGGAACCGTTGGTGCCGCTGGTGTTCTGGACGGCAAATTAATCCCCTTTCGTGATCTACAAATGACATTCTAATTTTTTTAACAGACGTCTTTAATGAAGGCTTAGCATACTGATCACTCAACGTCCTTCGTTCTGCTATTTTGTCAACTCATCCAAAGATCGACGGTTTTTCAGTTGGTCAGCATCCTTACGTTACTAGGCTCCTTAAAGCAGTTCTCAATAATCGACCTCCAAAGCCTAGGTAATCCCATACCTAGGTATTCCCCATACATGATTTCGTTGGGGAAAAACAGCACTTTGTCGCTTAAAGTTCTCTCAGTGAAGTAACTCACTCTGTTTCCATTAACCTGTCCTGAGCGGATTTCCGCTTTGGCTTCCCTGGATCTCAGACATTGCAGAAGGGGTTTCTTTCAAACTCATTGTCCCTAGAAAAACTGGCAGTGCGGATAAACCAGCAGAAGCATTTTTTGCCCACTTTAACCAAGACAAGAAACTCTGTCCCGTGGAATGTTTAAGACAATATCTACAATCGTGGTCAAAAGGTGTTGGGAAAGTTGCGTGCATCACTTTACTTCGCACCTATTTCGATTGTTCGAACTATTAGCTGTACTATTTGGGAAATGACATGCTCTTGTGGCCCCCCCTCCCCCATATTCAATGTTGGGGTTTCTTCATGGGGTTCTTGATTCAAGAGAAGTCACCATTTCCTTCCAGAAAAATCCAACATTGATAAGGGGGAGGGGGTTATGTCTAAAGTGATGCTACCTTCCCAACACTTTTGTCCAGGATTGTAGAGTTATCCAGGAACGTTTGACCGGTTATCCTATCTTCTCTTCCGATAAGTTGTTTATTTCATTTAAACGCCCCCACAAATCGGTCACTTCTACAACACTGGGGCGTTAGCTAGAACCTTTATGAGTGCAACAGGAATAGACAGTCACATTTGTAAGGCTCACTCTGTGCGTGCTGCATCTACGACAGCAGCTGCCAATGCATTTGTCCCTCTGTCAACTATAATGTCAATCGCCGACTGGTCTTCTGCCTCAACTTTCAGAACATTTTACTATAAGTCCTTGTTTCACTCAGACTTTGCTACTGGGGTATTATCCTCAAAGCAGATGTATTCTCAGTTATGCCCCTGTTGGGTTGTAATAGATCTTTATATCTATAGAATTAAAATGTTTTACCATGTGAACCATGGCTGTTTTTTATTGCTCATATTGAAATATAATGAGAATTATACTGGGCCGTGAAGCGGCCTGAAGTAATAAATAAGATTATAAGAACAGACGAAGTGACACATATGTGAGCTTCCTACCCTTCACCCTTTTTTCACCCTGTTTCTTTTGCCTGTCTATTCCGTCGCATCAAAAAGCCACCAAAGCATCATGGGATCATGACATCTAGGTCCCAGGGCCTTGTGGGCATACCCAGGCCCATCGTTTTCTTTTATGAGGGTTTCATCCTTCTATTGGCGATAAAAGATGGTTTGAAGTAGTAACTGGAATGTTCCTACCATTTGTTGTCTGATGTATTTCTCACTTCAGGCCACTTCTCGACGCTAGTGTAATTCTTATTTTTAGGGCCTGTTCCTAACTCACCTGCGAGGTCTCCTCTGATCTTATGAGCCTTCGGACGCACGGTCAGCAGGCAGGTATGATCATGAAGATCCCAAACCTTGGTTGAAAGGAAAGACAAGCAGTCAAGACAAACAGATTTGTACTGATCAGCAGAAGAGCAGCAAATCGGTACATTCACATTTGTTCCCACACAAGATACTTTTCATCACTAAACCAATCTTTTAGGTTAGATAACAGTGTTATTAGTATGAAAGTAACGGACACCTCAACTACAAATAGCGATGACAACTGAAGCGAAGGGTGGATGAAAACGACCCACAACCAGGTCGCACACAACACGAAAGGGATATCGCAATAATATCCGCGAACAAAAAGATCGCTGCTGCATAACGCCAAGCCCAAAGCAATCCAGGGAGCTATTGTAGGGGAGGAATTAAGTGATCCTTTACAACTCCCGGACAGGGACATCACGGAATACCGAGAAAGTACCAGATCTACCCCCAAGGACGCACACATTCCCGCCGGGGAAAGAAGACATGTCCCCGAAGTTTTACACAAAAAATGGTAATTCACGCGAACTATCCGAGGGTATCGAGCCATCTGCACACCCACAAAATGCGTTCAATTCATCGCACACACCAGAACTCGATCCGCAAACAAGTGGTTTGAGGTATTCCTCTAGAAACGTTCACGGCAAGCAACCAAAACCGTGTCTCAATTCTTGCCAAAGAGGGCCTACCTAAATGTCACCCCGATACGTTCAGCGGAGATGCCGCCATGTCCTACCCATGGAAAAGATCCTTTAAAGAAATGGACTACCGCAGAAATAGACACGGCGGCAACTCCGCAGCAACTCTGACAGATCTATGGGCAGAATTAGGAAGGTTCTTACGTAACGCAGCAGTCCTGATTCAAACTCGCATTGAACGGCTTTCAGCAAGCAATAGTGAGAGACGGCGCCAAACTCCTAAAACTAGCGAACCTGTGCGCTGACGTGGACCTGGGTTTAGTATGTCTGAACATCCAAATATGATACACACCAACATAAAAAAGCTTCCAGCTTCCCTCAGAGCTCAATGCGCGACAGAAATATTGCACTATGTGAGAGAGCACAGCTTTCGTGCATTCTCAGCTAAGGCCCAGAAGCGATCAAGGAAGAAAAATCACCCTGTGTTTGCAGGAGTCGCCACACAAAACAGTCACGTACAGAACCGCCGCGATGAGGAGAGCAAAGGGAGACCTCTTATACCAAGGACAGAAGCCAGACGAGTCCTGAAGACCGATACATATTTTGACACCGGCCGAAAAATTACAGAGTGCAAGGCCTTCAACAGGATGACAGTGGGAGAAAGAGAATAATAAAGTAAAATGTAAAAGTAAGGGCATCCAAGAACAGCCCAAAGGGAGCACCTGGGCTGAGAAGTTAGAGTTGGGGTGTACCATATCTGACCAGACCTGTTTAGACCACACAGACCGGCAAGCAAACCTGGAATTTAACCCAGAAACCGTAATCAGCACGCCCTTACAGCTCAACAAGACCGAACACCGAGGCAGAGTGCAAGATTTCAGATGTCCACATAAGCTTCACTTCCGAGAAATCTACAACACACCCAGTGAAGATAACAGCAAAAGAACAGCCCAAAGGGAGCACCTGGGCTGAGAAGTTAGAGTTGGGGTGTACCATATCTGACCAGACCTGTTTAGACCACACAGACCGGCAAGCAAACCTGGAATTTAACCCAGAAACCGTAATCAGCACGCCCTTACAGCTCAACAAGACCGAACACCGAGGCAGAGTGCAAGATTTCAGATGTCCACATAAGCTTCACTTCCGAGAAATCTACAACACACCCAGTGAAGATAACAGCAAAAGACATCAACCATGACAGAATGGCAACGACGCAGGTCTGTCAATAAAAGATCGCAGAAAGGCATCTGCAGGAACGTGCTCGGAAATTGTGGAATGTCCCTACCGTTCTGCTCACGTTGTGTATCCATGTCAAGTAACATTGATTATACAGTCAAACGTCTGAACAGCCTACTGCAGGAGCTACAACGCAAACCACATACGGAGAAAGACCATGTGGACTTAATGGCCAGGATCTAAGAGAAAGGACATCTAGGGTTCGACATGATCAGACCATGGTAAGTAAAAACAAGGAAAACTAGAGGAGTTGCCGATGATTCAAAGCCCTGGGAACTTGTTTTCACGCGTTAGACGATCCACATGCAACGACGGATGCCGCATGTTTTTTCATATGTGCCCTGGGACGTGTATTTTCGCTGTGATGACCCTCTCTGTCTCTGTGACCAATCTTGTTGGTGCAAACACCAAAATGGACAGAAATGGACAGAAATGGACAGAAACGGACAAGGTCATTGTGGATAAATAACTATCCGAGTAAGGATGTTAAATCCGCCTAATTGCGTCCCATTTCGGCAGTGCTTGGGAGCAACAAATAGGCACAATCCAGCGCATCCTGGATGCCATGCTGCTAGAGATACGAGCTCAGCCATCGACCTATGAATCGCTAAGGTTACTGCCATAGTAAACTCCCGCCCTATCATGGCCATTCCATCTGACATCCACAAGCCATTACCGTTAACACCATAGATGTTACTGACACAGACGACACGCCCAGGAAAGTTCATTTCACTGGACGTCTACGCCTGACGAAGATGGAGAAGAGTCCAATAACTGGCCGATCAGTTTGGACAACGTGGGGACAGATTACCTTCCAGAATGTACTTGTGAAGACCAAGTAAAATAAAGAGTGCCGTTAAACCTAGCTGTTAGGGACGTTATGATGAAGATGACGAAGCTCACAGGAGCAACTGGCCATCGGGCAGGGTGGTTCACGCCAACAGGAGCAAAGATGGGAGAACGAGGAAGGTCATGATTGGTAGACATAGACAGAGGAAGACATACGAACGGTAAAGCAGTATACTAGTGCTCTTGGTCTCATCTCGCAACCCTCTGCCTGCTAAGGCTAACTGACATTATAAGTTATAGAAAGGATCCTAACGTATACTTGGGCGAGTGTAAGGCTAAGTCACGCTATTCCCTTTCTTTTATTCAATCAATTACTAACCTACTAACTATAAATATCAAACATATTATCGGAGCCTTCCCATGGGCCAAGCCAGAGACGTTTCCTTAGGAGTATTATTATAACGTTGCAGCAATTACCCAGACCTTTCCTTTCTACCTTATCAAACCAGGAGTCGGGTAGCGCAATTTATTGTTTTCGTTTGGTTTTTGTAAGTCACAAAAAGCAGGTTGGGAAAAGTTACCTCGAAGACGTCCCAGTGACAATTTCATATTAACTGCATGAAAGCACCTGGTCTCCAGTTTGAAAATAAGAAAACAGACGCTTTTTTCAGGTCTCATTAAAACCTCAATTTCACCAGAGCCAGTGGTCAATCTAGGCCGCATTTTTGCGTCATTTACGCAGAATATTCTATTCTGACGCAAAATGAAATGATCGTGGGGTCATACTGACGCAAAAAAAAGAAACAAACAAAAAAAAACCCAAAATAAGTTCTCTCTCGTATATAAGTACTTCCAAAGCAGCAAGCAATAATAAAAGTAAATTTAAAAACAAATATGTGTGCTTACTAGCCTTATATGAACGCGCGAAATGACTGGTCTTTCAGACTACGTTTGTACGAGTACTTTTTGTGTCAGGCGTTCCAATTCCGAGAGAGACTGGGCGCTACTACGACGATCGATTCACGCTTCGTTCAGGGTGTGTTCTTGTGTCTACGTTAATTTTGTAGTCTTTTTTTTTACGCCAAAGAGAGTGGCAACAGAAAGTGAAGATTAAGGTAAACTGGAGGAGACAAATGACGAAGGTGGAGAAGTTAGTACAACAGCGAGTCAACCCGCAGAAGTTGCAGAACTTCCAGTCGAGCCGACGGCCTCAACAAGTACCACTGTCAGAAAATTCCGTCCGGCCTGGAAAAATTCTTATCCGTGGCTACAGTATGATGAATTATTTGACTGTTTCCAGTTACTCATACTGCAATAAACAAATCAAAACTGTGAAAAGCATAAAAACTATAATAGGGATGATGAGTAGCACGGTCACCACGCCATTTAGCACTGGAGTGTCTTCACTAACTAATATCTTCGCTTAGGTTTTAACTTCAGTACTTCACACTTCCCATGATAAAAGCTTAGTTGTCTACCTTCGTTTTGGTGTAAAAACAGCAGACATTACGATCAACCCACAATTTTAATAAATATATATTTCCTTAAAATGAATTAATTTTTGCATGTAACGCGTAACAGGAATGTGTCAGATTGAAGCGAAAAAATGAAATATTTCAATACTGAACGCACACTGAGTTCCTGTCTTGCATATATTAGTAGTTTATCAACAAACGAAACAGACAATATGATTTTTAACAAAAATGGTTTATTCTAGCGTAAGATATAAACGTTTCTTTCCAACATGGTACAATGTAACGCTTTACCTTTTTCAAACAACCACTGTACACAAAATCAAGAATAACAAAATTTTGATCCGCGCCAGGGCCATAGAAAATTACGAAACGTAATGGGCATACATCATACTGTTCACAAACCAAGTCTGAAGTCCCACCGTCGAGTAAACTGTTTTCTAGATCAAAATGAAATGTGCGGAAACACATTTCGTAACGGTCCTGTAGTGCTTAATTCCATCGCATGACCATCAGTTGATCTGCAGACAGACAGGATACTTGGCAAGTTGAATAAACAAATGTTACTTCCCCCAGTTGGGCTTGTGTTGAGCTTACATTGACGGAAGTTTTGACCGTTTTCATTGGTTCTAACGTTGAAAATGGACGTTTCGTCGACGCGGAAACACTTTCCGCCATTGCTGCTGATTGGTAGCACGCTTGTCACGCGCTAATGGAAAATCACGGATTTGCTTAAATCTTTGAAAAATTTCTCGGGGCACAATGATCAGATCTGCTTGAGACTTTCCAAAATTGTTACACATGTGTTAAAGATGGTTTTGGACTAGACAGAAGTAGAATTAAGGATTTCTGAAAAAATATAATCGGAGCCGAATTGTAAAGGTAGCGACTAAAACATGGCGTCACGCGTAACTCGCGTGCGCTTCACTATTCACTTTTTTCTTGTTTTTGCCAACGTAAGTTTCACTTGTAACCGTAAGACTTAACAGATGATGAAAACGGTTTCTTTTAAAGCAAAGTGGCAAACAAAATCCTGAAAATTGGTGCTAAATCTTCCTTAAAATCAACGAAAGTGTTCACCATATAATGCATCACGCTTTAAGCTTGGGAGGGACAGATAATTTTCAATTCGTTATGCGAGCTATAATTCCTGAGTTACAGAACAATTTAACCTCAAAATGTAATGCTCATAAGTTGCTCTTCACTTTCCTTCCGATTTTCTGTGTTTTTATCGAAACGTTGCCGAGATTTGATTTTTTTTCTGCATTCGAAACAGTGGGCAAGCGGTGTGATCTGGCGCGCAATAATTCTGATCGTTGAATTTCCCACATGTATTGTTTACCACGAGTGCACTGGAGCGTGTCAATGTTGACATAAGCAAAATGCTCAAATAACAAGCTAAATTGGTACCAAAATCAGTCGGATCTGTTAAAAGCCGACGAAAATATTCCCAATGTTACGCTTTTGTACATCAGAACTGTGCTACTGATATGCTGTGTTCACGAACCGTAACGAAGGTAAGTGGCGAGGAAATATGGCGAAAAACCAGGGCAGAACGTCCATGGAATCCGCTCGTTCCTCGCTTCAACTTCGAAAGCATCAGAAGGGGGTCTTTGAAGAATTCGTAGGGGCAGTTATTGCATAAAAATGAAGAAATTTGCGTGATTTTCAACACGTGGGCTCAGAATAGTGCATTCCCTGAGGGCATTCAAAGAGGGGGAGAAAGTTTATTTATAAGCTCCCTTTAAGAGAAAATGAGGAGATCGTTTCTTCAATGTGACATAATAGTTTAAACTTTTAAATATTTTTTTTCATTTTACCGTGTGTTTGTTTGATTACACAAGAAAAACAGAAATGTGCCATACCCACAAGGGATTGTGGGTAATCACGAAATTATCGATAATAATGCAAAATAATTGAAATACTTATAGTTATTGTTTGCAATGTGCATAAAGATCAAAATTAAAGTCAAAAAGTGATTGAAAATGCACAAGCAGAAAAAATAATGTTTTTGGACCATGTTACAGCAAATGGCTACATGACTGTGCTACTCATCGATAAAAAATTCGAAAACCTTGAAACTGACTTAAAATGCTAAAAAGTTGTAAAAATATACTGGTACTGTATAGCATAATAGGGATATTGCCAGTTTTTCAAAGTTTATTATTATCATAATAATTTGACCCAGACCATTTTTGAAATGACCCAATTTAAAATGTCACGTGGGACATTTGACCCACTTTCCATAATTTCTAGATTGAACTCTGCCAGAGCAAAACATGGTGACTGACTACAGTGAAGCACCCACCTTGACAGTTTTGTCCGTAGATACACTGAAAATCCTGTCATCCTCAGGACATATGAATAAATGAAATATCGGTGCTGTATGTCCTCTTAGCAGGCCTGTTGGCTTACTGGAATTAAGAGAATGTACAAAATGATATTTCGCTAAAAAACTGAAGAAACTGTTAGGAACTTCAAAGGACGGAGCAAGGGAGGGCAATTTCCTTCATTCAATTTGACATCGGAGTTTAAAAAAAACAGTTTTGCAAACCTTGGAACATAAGGATTCCACATTCTTACAAGTCTGTCCATTCCTAATATATTAATAAGAGTAAAATCGTTAATTGATTGATTAACAACACACCCATTGAGGAGTTTCAAGCACCCCAGCTAGCTACAACTACCATTTTAACACTAAGGTATTTCCATTAGCAAGTTACCCTGTAACTTTAAAAGAAATTACATTTATTAACGATGATCAAAACCTACCTCCTGTGACAATAACATTCTTTTCCTTACAGAAGTCGAACGTCTTGACACCCTTATACACCTTGAACACAGTCTGGTCGCTGTCCATCCGCCGTCTTGGTTGCATGTCACGTGCAATGGAGGCTTGCACCTTCCTTAAAGCACCTGTCGGATCCTTGAGTTGTGACTCCACATGGGTGCTTCCCATTGTTTGACCTATTAACAACAATATGAAGTACAGTAAATCATTTTTTTTTTGTTTTAACATATTACATTACAGGTTCGCCCCAAGATTAAAATAAGCTAATCACGGGGGGCTTACACCTAGACTTTAAATTACAACATAGGATTAACACGGACACGGACTCAAGTTTTAAGTCAGTTATAATAACTAGAAAAAGAAAAAGACAAACGGTTAGATTCTCTCATAAAGTGCTGAACATGAGAGAAAATTTCAATATTTTCAGTATTTGTCTGATCAGTTGAGCCAAACAGGAAAAGTTCAACTTTTTGTTTGCCAGAATATCTAAACCATTGATCGGAAACAATACGAGCAGCAGCAGCAGTGAGCAAATCAGGTCTGAGGGCAGCATTATTAGAAATGAATTTTTGTCTCATCATCAAAACCACAGCTACAGAGAGGTGAAGACTTAACTGCGATCTTAGAGATAATAGTTAAGAGCACAAACATTAACCCTGCGCTATCACTACGCTTACCATCAATTGATGGTTTACTTATGCAGACAGGAAAAATCTAACAAAAAACGGACCTTTTGGTGTCATTGTGACGCAATACAAAGCTACGGAAAGAAAGAAGCTATGTGGTCTAAAAAGTGCTAAAAGTACTTTACCACAAGTCACTTTTTAAGACTCGCGTGATTTCTTAAGCTTTGTAGTTACGATATGGCATTACAAAGACACCAAAACATTTGACGTTATACCGTTGGTTTTTGCTTGTTTTGCACATTAAATAAGCATACAACTGAAGGAATCCCTGAACGTACCAGGGCTGTCATTTAGATGCTATAACCTATGATGAATGCTCTTGATGATATCACAACGTTACAAGTGCTCTTGACTGTGAGGGGTCCATATTTTACTCTCAAAGCAGCCAGTTTTTTACGATTTGCAGTGAAGCATGAAGTGCAAAACCCACTGACAGCCCCGCACAAGGGTTTCTAAGGGAATACCAGTGATTTTGAAAGGACTGTTTAAATGATGATTTGCTGGAAGTAGCATTTTTCTGATCAGATAAATATTGTCGTCTTGAAACTGAATTGTATCTTTGTTCCCTGTCATGAAACAACAGTGAAAAGAACTGATCAACTTACCAATGACCAGCGCAGTCTCTGGGTGGTTGGAACAAGAAATGACTGCTCTCAGAGAATCATAATATTTCAGCTGGGACACCCAGTCGTCATGGACTTTCCACCTACAACAATCAAAAATGGCCTCAGTTTACAAGATAAAAGTCAAAGCAAACTTAAGATCAAAAAGACATGTATTGCAGAATGGCACTCTTCTTTAAGAAAAAGATTATTGGTTTAAAGTTACGCCATCTATCTTTGCAGGTACAATTATTTCATGTTTTATTTCCTTTCAGTTTACCATTGGAAATACGTGAGATAAACTTCCTTTAAGCTTTGAATGAATGTTCCAAAAAAATATATACACAGTACCATTTAGCGTAATTTTAAATCCATAACAAAATCATCAATATCAACATACCTGATACATGTGAATCTTGAATTTTCCAAATTTACAACACTGCAATGAGATGTGATGAATACTTTGTCAGATATTACCCCTAACAAGACCACATTAAACTGTCACATTAAGATTCGTGAAATGAGGATAGATTTAATCAGAAAAGTTGTACAAATCTATAGACGGTTTATTTTGTTGAATTGTGTTGGCATGTTTCTTGGCTTATTCCCTACAGCTGTTTATCCGAACATCTATCCATAGATCTGTCTGTTTATAATTACCATTACGTTCTAAAGCAATGAGACTATAGAACAAAATAATATACACTGTAAATTCCTAATTTCCTTAGTTGTGATATGAACACCAAATTATGACAGCACAAAAACAATATGTCACTTGAGACTTTTCCGACGTTCAAAAGAAGGGTTCAGCATTTACACTGTACTAACTTACAGTGTCTTTGATAACATTTTCCATAAATTCAGTCATGTATGACATCCTTACACACTGGATAATAGTCACATCAACAGGTTTGTTAAAGGTACATAAACAATGTAGCTGGCTGCTAGCAAAAATCACCACCTAGTTGACTTATCTTGGTAGGCTAGTCTGATGGGATGTTGTTAGGAAGAGTTGACATTTCCAGGACTGTGCTCTAGCAGTCCCCGGTCGCTCATGGGGACTTACTTTTGCCACTTATACGCTGGGAACCCAGGATTTCAAGGGTTTAGAGATTTTGGGCACCCAACTACTTTGCTTAGAGTGCAGCCTTGGTAGCCTCAACTTACATCGTACATAAAAAGACTTCCTTCTTCAAAAATTAGTGGCAACCCTGAAAATTCAAATTAACCCACCACAATAAACAGCAACAGGCAATACAAACCTATCTATATTAACACTAGCTATTCCTTCAACCTTAGGCATTTTCTTCCAATTTCTGCAAGAAAAAACAATTTCCAGGTCAATAGTTGCATCTTTACAGAAATTCACAGCCGCTACAACTCTGCTAAGGTGTCGTGCTGCCTTTTTTTAAATTTCACGGTATCTTCTAGTACTTAAGTCTGGGTTTTCATTGCCGTTTTGCATCTATAGTAAGCTGAGCTAAAAAATTGCATACAAGAAGTGGACCTTCTGGAGTAATCATGTAGCTCTTCAAGACCTCTTTTTTCATTGGTCCCTATGACCTGTAGCTCTTTTCGTTATCAGGGCTAGGGGTATTGTTTGTGTTGTGTCATCTATTGTTTCGTTCTCCAAACGCAGACCTCATCTGGAAAGCTACAGGGTCTCTCACCTTTTTTGATCTTTTCAACGTGCTTTCCTTTAATCTTTTAATACATTCTATATGTTACAAATTTCTTGATATTATCATGATATTCTCATATTATCATGTTATTCTGATATTCCAAAATCTGCATGATACATAAATATAGAATATCACCATATCTTGTTATTTTGATATTATCATGATATTCTGATATTCAAACATCTGCATGACAAATAATATATATCCCTCATTCTTTAATCATTGCGCCAAACAAGCACGCAACACATAAATATACCTCTTTTTGCGTGAGCTGAAACAGGCATGCTACCCCTGAATATACCTATTTTTTTAATTTTTGAGCCAAAACAAGGCTGCTACACA